>UESW01004132.1:624515-701348 GCA_900491605.1 Calamus simplicifolius | reverse complement strand
ACAAATAAGAATTTTCGCTGTCCCGTCGCCAACGGGAATGGGCCGAGGATGTCCATCCCCCATTTGGCAAAGGGCCAGGCGGAGGATATGGAAACTAGCTCGGCGGAGGGGAGCCTCTGGATGCTCGAATGTCTCTGGCAGGCGTCACAGGCTCGGACTAGATCGTCCGCATCTTTCTGCATGGTCGGCCAATAATAGCCTTGCCGTAGCACCTTGTGACATAGGGACCGGCCTCCCAGATGGTTGCCGCAGATCCCTTCATGTACCTCCCGTAGAGCGTAGTCCGCCTCGGATGGGCGGAGGCATCTGAGCAGCGGCATAGAAAAAGACCGCTTGTAAAGCTGGCTGTCAATCAATACATAGTGGGTCGCCTGCAGCTTCAATTTCCTGGCCTCCCTTCGGTCGGACGGGAGCGACCCTTCTTTAAGATAGCTGAGGATAGGGTCGAACCAGGATGGTTCGGTCTCGATTTGCATCACCCGGTCAGCTTCCATGATACTCGGCTTCTCCAGAGTCTCCAGATGGAATTTTTGTTCAGCATCCATCGTCTCCGTGGTTGCCAATCGGGAGAGTAGGTCGGCACGGGCGTTTTCCGATCTAGGAATTTGAATGATTTCAAACTCTGAAAAGTGAGGAAGTAGGCCGCGCACCTCTTGGAGATATCGAACCATATTGGGTTCTCGGGCTTCAAACTCCCCTCGCACATGGCCGGCCACCAGCTGAGAGTCGGTGAAGGCGCTAAGCTTTTCCACCTTCAGGTTGCGGGCGATCCGGAGACCGGCTAACAGGGCCTCGTACTCGGCTTCGTTGTTGGAAGCCGGGAAGGAGAATCGGACGCCATATTCGAAGATCATCCCCTCCGGGCTGGTGAGAACCAAACCCGCACCGGAGTGATGGGCGTTGGACGACCCATCGACGTGAAGGAGCCACCGAGCTTCAGGTTTTGGTCCTTCGGGACTTTTTGGGGTAGAGCCGTCTTCCGGGATGGTGCACTCAGGAGGAAGTCGGCCAGCACTTGAGCTTTGATGGCCGGGCGAGGTTGAAATTGTATGTCGTGCTCGCTTAGTTCGACGGCCCATTTGGTCATCCTCCCGATGTTTCTGGACGGTGGACCACCGCCTTGATGGGTTGATCGGTCAGGACCGTCACTGAATGTGCTTGGAAATATGGTCGCAGCTTCCGGACCGAGGTGATCAAGCCAGCACTATTTTCTCGATCCTGGTGTACCTCGTCTCCGCGTCGCGGAGCAGCCTACTCACATAGTAGATCGGTCTTTGGATCTTGCCTTCTTGCTTGACCAGTACCGAACAAACTGCTCCCTCGGAAACGGCCAGATACAGAAACAGAGTCTCCCCTGGGACCGGACTACTAAGAAGTGGAGGCGAGCCGAGGTACTTCTTGAGATCTTGAAATGATTTCTGGCATTCAGGAGTCCATTGGAAATTCTTGGCCGATCGGAGGGTTTTGAAGAAGGGGAGGCACCTCTCGGCTGACCGAGCCACGAAGCGGTTAAGGGCCGCTATTCTCCCGGTCAGGCGCTGGACCTCTTTAATGGACGCTGGGGGCGCCATTTGTTGGAGAGCTTGAATCTTCTGAGGGTTAGCCTCAATGCCGCGCTGGGAGACCATGAAGCCGAGGAACTTCCCAGAATTGACGCCGAAGGCGCACTTGGTTGGGTTGAGCTTCATTCCATACTTGCGCAGCGTGGCAAAGCTCTCCGCGAGGTCCTCAACATGCCGCAGCGCTTCCTTGCTTTTGACCAGCATATCATCCACATACACCTCCATGTTCCGGCCGATTTGCTCCTTGAACACCTTGTTGACCAGGCGCTGGTAGGTCGCTCCTGCATTTTTAAGACCGAAAGGCATAACTCGGTAACAGTAGGTACCTCGGTCGGTTATGAAGGCTGTCTTTTCTTCATCCTCGGGGGCCATCCGGATCTGATTGTAGCCCGAATAGGCATCCATGAATGACAGCATTTGGTGGCCCGAGGTGGCATCCACAAGCTGGTCGATCCGAGGGAGGGGGAAGCTGTCCTTCGGGCATGCCTTGTTGAGGTCGGTGAAGTCGATGCAGATCCTCCATTTGCCATTCGACTTCTTCACCATGACGACGTTTGACAGCCAACTGGGGTAGTTTACCTCTCGGACAAAGTTGGCTTTGATGAGTTTGTCGACCTCCTCTTCAATGGCTTTTTGCCGCTCTGGGGCGAAGCTTCTCTTCTTCTGCTTAACGGGCCTGTGCATCTCGTCCACATTGAGACGATGGACGAGGACTTCGGGGCTAATTCCTGGCATGTCGGAGGCGGTCCAGGCGAAGATGTCCGCGTTGCTTTGGAGGAATCTGATTAGCTCGCGACGAGGCTCTCCTTCAAGCAGCGACCCGATCCTTTGTGGTTCGGTCGGGCCGAGCTACGTCCAGCGGTACTTCTTCCAGCTCTTCCACCGGTTCTCCCCGTTGCTCGGCGAAATCCTCGCGGGCGTCTAGCCCGTCAACCTCGGGAATTCTGGACTGAAGGCTCGTGACAAAACATTGCCGAGCCATGGCTTGACTTCCCCGAACTACTCCAACTCCTTGCTCGGTGGGGAACTTCATCGACAGATGCGGGATAGAGACAACCGCCTTAAGAGACATCAAGCCGGGCCTGCCGAATATGGCGTTATATGGGGACCTGAGGTCGGTCACTAGGAAGTCGGCTTGTACAACGGTTACAAGGGGCCAGGTTCCTGCGCGGACCGTCAGGGTGACGATTCCTTCTGGGATGATGACGTCGCCGGTGAATCCCATCAGGGTGGAATCCACGGCTCGAAGGTTTTCCATGAGCAATTTCATCCTGGCAAACACACCGAGGTACAAAACGTTCACCGAGCTTCCACTATCAACCAGGATTCGGCTTACATCATAATTGTTCAAGTTTAGGGATACAACAAGTGCGTCCTCATGGGGAAGCTGTATCCCAAGAAGATCATCATCAGAAAAGGAAAGCTCGCCCGTGCGCGCCTTCTTTGGCACCGGTGCATCACCATTGCCCCCGGAGCCCGATCCGCCGGCCTCTTCAATCATGTTGATGCGGCCAACCACGGCGGATTTGGTGGAGGAGGGAGTTGTGGGAGCTCGGGCTGGCGATCACCTCCTTGTGGCGGCTCGGTGCTCTTCTGAACTGGTCCAACCGTCCCCGCCGAATCAGTCTCTCGATCTCGTTCTTCAGCTGCCAGCATTCTTCAGTGTCATGGCCATGCTCCCTATGGTAGCGGCAGTACTTGGCGGGATCTCTCCGGGTTGGGTTCCCTCGGAGAGGCACTGGTCGGGGAAGCTGGCGCTCTATCTCCATGAGGATTTGCGCCCGGGGCACAGTCAACGGAGTGTAGCGATCGAATCGCCTAGGGGGACTCCGGGAGCGATTCCTTGGCGGCGGCGGAGGGACTCTTTGGCGGCGAGGTGGACTTGGCCGACGGACAGGGCGGTGTCTGTCGGGAACTTTGGGCTCTTGCTTCTTCCTTGCCTGTTCAGCGCGGGCCATTCTCCGCGACTCCTCGACCCGAGCGTATTTGTCCGCAAGGGCCATCATATCAGACAGACATGGGGGGTAGCTGACTTCCATTGCCAAATAGAAGTCGCTCTCCTTTGAAACTCCCCCCGCTAGGGCGGACATAGCCACCTCATGATTAAGGTGGTCCACCTCCAACATGGCCTTGTTGAAACGGCCAAGATAATTTCTCAAGGACTCCCCCTCTCTTTGCTTGACTTCGGAGAGGGAGTCGGATCTCCGTCGGTGGCGGCGGCTGCTGACGAACTGGCCAATAAAAAGGTGGCTCAGCTCATCGAATGAATCAATGGAACCTGGTTTCAGGCGTTGAACCAGGTTCGGGCGGATCCTCTGAGGGTGGATGGGAAGGCCCGGCAGAGGATCGCATCAGATGCTCCGTGGAACATCATTATTGACCGGAAAGCTGAGATGGTCGTCCGGATCAGTGGAGCCGTGATAGGGCTCGACGGTTGGCAGCTTGACGTGGGAGGGAATCACTTCCTCCATGATCCCTTAGAGAAAGGGATGCCCTGCTCTGCTTTGGGCTGGGGCAGGTGGATCTGCTTGGCGGCGTCCAGCTCCTGACGCATTTCTTGGATCTGACGGCGGATCTCCTCCTCGCCGGCGAGAGGAGCAGCCGGGCGGGAGAACCGCAAGGATGGCGTCGAATCATGGCGAGACGTTGCCGGAGAGAGGGAGCGGGCTCGCCGAGATCTGGGAAGATCTCTATCGTAACCGGTTCGAGGGACCGGTTTGTCCCCCCTGGGGCGATGTGGGGGATCCGCTGATTCACGCGGATCAGAGGAGGAGGTTGCCGGTGAAGAAGAAGTCGCCGTTTCTTTCTGGGGATGTGAAGCAGGAGGAGGTGCAAGACGCTCCTGGACCAGGTGGGTGAGAGCCTGGACTTGTTGGACCAGCGTAGCAAACTGGTCCTGGGTCACCGGAATGGCAGGCGGCGACGGAGTCTCGACAGGCGGGGGTTGCGGCGCTGTGGCGCCAGTCGGATCAGGCCTCTGGGAGGCGACCTGATCTGAGCATCAGAGGTTGCTCCTCTCTTCCGGTTGGCCATCAGAGAGGTTCTTCTCCGGATTAAGATCCTTGTCTCCTTCTTTCAAGTTTTGATGGGACTTGAGGCCCTTCCTCTAGCGCCAATCTGTTGCCGCCGGGATCCGTCCTCCGACTCGGGCGCGGTCGATCCTCAGGGAGTGGGGTGCGGCGGACCTGCAAAACAGGAAGCCCACACGCGGAGGGACGCCGGGGGTGGTCCTCCGCGGAAGGCCCTCCGACGCTCAAGTCAGTGGGGAAGGAATCGGCGATCAACCAGACAATGAGGAGGTGGATCTCTCCGGGAGACCTCTCCAGGGGGCGGCCAATCGGAGGCTCCGGTGGGGCAGAGCACCGACGAGCTGCCGGGAGAGAGGAATGACCCAGAGTTTTCGTGCGTCAAGAGTCGCGTACCTGAGGAATCTGCCAATCTGATATTTATAGACTGTCACCTGGGGACTTGAGCATCTTCTGGAAGGTACTGAGGTTGTTACGATACGGGGGTAGACAGAATCAGGCCGTTGTGGGGCCGTTAGAATCCACGCCTTGTCTGTTAAGGGATCGACGGCTGGGAGAGCTCCTTGATGTCTTGGGATCTGGGTGAGTAGACCTGGGGCGGTTACAATAGGTCTTAGGCCACGTCTTAACATGATTCCCTGCTCAGGGTGCTGCTCGGGTAGACTTGAGCTCTCCCGCGTCAGGTTCCGCGGAGGTAGACGTCGGGGCGTGGATCGCTAGGTAGCAGCGGCTACGGAAGCCCGGAAGAAGCCGAGCTACGGAAGCCCGGGGGAGGCCGAGCTAGGGAAGCCCGGAGAGGCCGAGCTACGGAAGCCCGGAAGAGGCCGAGCTAGGAAGCCCGGAAGAGGCCGAGCTACGGAGGCCCGGAAGAGGCCGAGCTAGGAAGCCCGGAGGAGGCCGAGCCACGGAGGCCCGGAAGAGGCCGAGCTAGGAAGCCCGGAAGAGGCCGAGCCACGGAGGCCCGGAAGAGGCCGAGCTAGGAAGCCCGGAGGAGGCCGAGCCACGGAGGCCCGGAAGAGGCCGAGCTAGGGAAGCCCGGAAGAGGCCGAGCCACGGAGGCCCGGAAGAGGCCGAGCCACGGAGGCCCGGAAGAGGCCGAGCTAGGGAAGCCCGGAGGAGGCCGAGCCACGGAGGCCCGGAAGAGGCCGAGCTAGGGAAGCCCGGAGGAGGCCGAGCCACGGAAGCCCAGAGAAGGCCGAGCTGCGGAAGCCCGGAAGAGGCCGAGCTACGGAAGCCCGGAAGAAGACGGTAGGAGGGGGTCAGCCTTAGCTGTCTTGCACGGATATCAATGCAATGACGATTTTACCCCCCAACAGGACTGAACATAGATTCTCTGTTCAGCCAAATTAGCGGAATAGAAGGCAAATCAAGTTATATGCATGCTAATAATTAATTGATCTTAAGGTCTTGATGGGGATCTTGCTATTGGATTGGTAAAATAGACCGAAGAGAGAAGAACGAGGACAAAAGAAAAAGAGGGCGAGAGTCACGGGTTCGATATCCCTGCGAGATGAAACCAAAGATCTCTGTGGTTTTTTTTAATAATGTCTAACAAGGCAGCATCCTCTCAGACCCTAAAATCAAATAAAATTTTTAACCTTCAAATTTTAATCAACCCTAAAATAAAACTATAATGTTGGTGAATCTCCATTTTTTTTTTAAAAGAAAATCATACAACTATTTTGCCATAGAAGTTGTTAAAAACTTTATCTGGAATGAAAATGGTATCATGTTTTTGATCTGATTGGTTTTTGGAAAGTTTGCTCGACTGTCGATGAATCGGCAGTTGGTTGCTTGACATATCATCCCATTTCCACCATCCACCTGAATCCATGATGCTTTTCTTCAACTGAAGTCTGCCACTTTGCTGCATGAACACAGCTCTGTACCAGATGAAAAATGGAAATGTGTAAGCTATCATCGGTCCCCAAAAATCATCACAGGCCGCTATTATCTCTGCACTTGGCAACCAGGTCCAAAAATGGTTGTACTCATCGCCGTTCGCCACCGAAAAATGGGGGAGGACGGGGTATAGGTCGCTGCCGCACGCGTCCACTCACTGCCACCCTCGCTCACCGTCGCTGCTGTCGCCGATCGCCGCCGGGCCATGCCGAAGAAGGGGAAGAGGGTGTCGGGCGGTGTGTGAGGGAGAGAGAGGGTGTGGAGAGAAAAAATAGGGTGGGAGAGGGTTTTAAGGATAATTTATGTATTTTTATATTTTAGGTGGGGTTGTGGAGAGTAAATTTTGTGGTGTATTTAGAAGCTTTCTGCAAAATGTCCTTATTGCCACACCTAACCTTTTTTCTCCATAAAATGATGCATCAATCCTTTTAGACAATTTAATAAATGATGCTCTTGTCCCTAATTGATGATGCATAAGAGGGACTTCGAGCGCACATAAACCTTCAGTAAGTCTCTCGACCTCTCTCAAGCAATATGCTCATTCAAATTGCAATCCAACATAATACTCCTTATAATTAGAGTATCTCCCATTTTCGTAGTGATATTCAAACCTAGATAGTAATCATACTTTTAAACACCATCCTACATTCAACCTTTTAGCCATAGTTCAATTATCAAGGTATATCATGTTCTTCATCTTTTTTTAGATAGATAGTAATGTCCATATACATTTATACATAAATAATTAAACCTATTTATACATACATACATACATACATACATACATAAATTTTCTATTTAGATGATTATTACAAATTGTGAGATCCAAATTGCACGTTATGGTTCGATTCTTTAAACTTTCCTAGTCGATGTATAGATGGGACTGGACACCATCAAACACCGTAAGACTGGCACACATTGCATATCCTCACCCTTGGGGTGAGCAGCTAATTTCACAAGCTGAAGTATAAAGATACTTGGATAGGTGTGTGGATGCTCATTATTGTAACGATGCATTGGATGACCCGTACAGAGATCCCATATGGATATTTTATATAGTGTCGATGGTTGATCTCTAATAACGGTGTGATGAGTGATCCTTTGACTTGAGATCTTTATTGCATCTCATGCATGAAATGTTATGCTTTGACAACATCCAAACATCGCTCTAGCCACGGATGACAAATATGGTGTCGGTTGGGTATGACATGAAGCACATGAAGGTAATGTTTGATCAAGACATGATTCATCTCCTTGATAGAAAGGGTTATATCCCACAGCCACTTGATGGATTAAATTGACTGTTAATTCCTTGCAAGGTTAAGTTGGAATCAAAATGGTTTTGAAGTTCTAATTCATATGAGTTAATTTTTTCTGAAATCAAGTAAATAAAGATCAATTACAGGATTGACACATTCCATACCACTGATTGATCTGGGATATGTGATGAAGGAATTTGATCATAAGGTAACCGTTCATGGACAGGTAATGGTCACGTCAACAAAACCATTAGCAGTTGGGTGATTATGATGCTTTGTTAGAGGCCTCTCATGATCTATAATCATGTTGTTAACTTGGACAAAGAGTTGTCCAATCATTCCTAGGGTCAGTGATTAGGACATAATTATTGTCAACATGTTAAAGGGCCTAATGGGTCACACACATTAAGAACAATTTGGATGAATTAAAATAAAAATTAAATTAGATTTAATTCAGATAAGATGACCAATTAAATAATTGGGTAAGACCCAATTTAAAGAAGATAAAATAATAATAAATATGATCCATCATAGTAAAGGGATGTTAGGGAGAAATTATTTGCGCATATGATGAACACGTATTTGGATACCCAAATATGGTTTGATTCATGTGATGGATGGCTCTGATTATTCAAGTATGGATGATAAATCTCAGCCATATGGAGAAGGATTCATGCCCTGGGATGAAGTATGATGAATCTCTACGGTACGATGATGAACACGCACAGATTGGGCATGTAGTAATGTGATAACTAACTCCTAATTTCAAAGGTTGACACTTGGATTAACGTTACCATAGGGAGTCTCTTCCTCTTCCTTGGATTAACGTTACCATGATGTTACCAGGGAGTCTCTCCCTCTCCCTTGGATTAAATGAGAAAAGAGATCTCTTCTTCTCCTCTTTCTCTCACTCTCTCTATAAATATGGTTCCTTAAGAATATAGAGATGAAAAGGATTAGATTTTTAGACCTACCTTCTATAAGGGGATTTAAGAGGCGCTAGCACCCCTTTCTCCCTAAGTGTCATCTTCATACCTTGAAGGTCTTCATCCACTCTTCTTCGCATGGATCACTGTTAGAGGCCGAACACGTGGATGGCTAGTGGTAGAGAATTCATTGACTTCATCCTTTTCTACATCGATAAAGGACTCAGGTATGAATAAATCTAATATTTTAGATTTTATTTCTAATTTAATGAATATGTTCCTAAAGATCCTGGGCATCTAGAAATTTTGTATTATATCTTCTGCTACATTTTTCATGAATTTGATTCATGTGTTAAATAAATAATTCCCAACAGTGGTATCAGAGCCACCTTAGGCTACAGATTCATTAATCTGATAGGATACTTGAGTCAATCTGATTGATAATGTGAGTTTTTATCATGCTTCTTATGAAGATTAAAATTCTGAATAGTTTTCATATGTTAATAATAAATCTAAAATAAAATAAAATGTTTATTATTTGATGATAAATAATATTATTCAGATTTATGCATGTTCATTATCATGTTAAAATAAAATATTTTGATATATGATATTAGAGATAAAGATTTATTATATGATAATAAATAATAATTAATTTAGATTTAATCATATCTATGTCATGTTAAAATAGCAATTATTATTCATGCATGATAGATACTATGTGCTGAAATCCTAGAAATCATGTATAGGATTTAATTTTAATATGATTATTGATATGATTAAGATCCGATATTCATATGATAATGAACATTGAAAATTTATTTTGGATATTTAGATCATGATAAGATTATGATTAAATGTAATCATATAGAATTTTAAATTTTAAATTTGAATCCAAAATCTTATCACGATAAGAATAAGATTAGGGTTTGTTAGAGACATTAGGATTTACATGGGATGTGAAACCAATATGTCATAACATGTAATTAAATGATAAAAAATTTATAATTTATAATTTAAATTTTTAAAATTTGAATTAAGAATTCTTATCATAATACCCTAACAAGATCACTATCTTAACTTATCATAAAATATAATAAATGATAAAGATTTAGGAAATTTAGACTTAACCACATCATTGCTTGATCCTATGATCCTAATATTGGTCTGATCAATTAGGCTTATGTACATTGGTGTCTAAGATAAGTATGATCATGGTTTTTAATTGATCCATTCGCTGCCTAGGAAAACCCATTCAATGGGATCGAAGGGTATGCTAAATAGGACCCCATTGATCAGCTAATCTGGCCATTGTTATGGAAAGCTCTTAATTGATTAGATCAATAAGGTTAATCAGGATAGAAGCAATAGATCTGGTCACATGATTAGGGTTCCTATATTAGATAGTAGTCAGGGATCCTAATTTGATTAGGAATCCCAAATCATAATATTTGATCTTATGATATTTTTTAGGTTAATAAAGATTAATCTAAAATCTATATATCGGATATGTAACCTAGCATAGTACAAATATTGTAGATGTAGATGGGACCTATATGCGCTAAATTCCTCTACAAATATTAAGTTATAAGTCTTCCATTGTTCACATGATACAAAATCATTAGGTCATGAGATTTGTTGTACCAAAGCCGAGGTCGAGTGTACTTATGAGGAGTTGATTGTGGAACAATGAGTTGACTTAACTAGATTAGCTGGCATAATTGGCTAAAGTCAGGGTCAGTCTAATCTAGAGGCAAACTTTAGGGTGATCACATATGGATGTGATTGACAAGGCAATGTTCCCTAAATGATCTAGGAGTCACATTAGATATGATTGATGATTATCTACCAAATTTGGCTTACTAAGATTTGTTGTGCCAAAGCCAAGGTCAAGGTAATTCAAATGAGGATCCTAGCCCACTAAGAAAATTGAATGCCAATTTTTTGAGATTAATAGAGAGGACTATTAACCTTGATAAAATAATGGGAGAAACCAACTTAATTAAAAATCTAGAATTACCTTATTAAGTTGGTGATTAGTATTCATAGTAATTGACTCGTTCTAATTTTATGTAGGTTATCAGAGAAACCATGAGTATAAACATCAACCTTAGGAATATTTTAGAATCCAACAAATTGACTGGACTCAATTTTTCTGATTGGCTAAGAAATGTAAGGATCGTTCTTCAATCTAAAAAAATTCTTTTTATTCTATATGAGGTTACATCGGAGATCCCACTAGCGGATGCTTCGACTGAGGTTCATGTGGCATACAACCGATATAAAGATGCTGAAGAAATAGCCATATGTTTGATGTTGGCCTCGATATTACCTGATCTTCAGAAATAGCATGAGCATATGAATGCTCAGGAGATTTTGATGCACCTGCAAGAGTTGTTTGGTGCACAGTCTTAATATGAGATGTTTCAGACCTCTAGAGAGCTATTTTAGTGCAAAATGATTGAAGATTCATCAGTGGGTGCCCACATACTGAAAATGTTCAATCTAATTGAGAAGTTGGCACGATTGGGTTTTATGATGGATCATGAACTGAGTATTGACTTGGTTCTACAGTCACTACCTTCCAGCTATTCGCAGTTTATTCTTAATTTCAACATGAACAAGCTAGAGGTGTCTCTACCTGAGCTCGCGAATATGCTAACGAATGTTGAGCCCAACATTAAGAAAGATAAGGGGCAGATTATGGTCGTGGAGTCCTCTGGTGCTTGTAAGAAGCGGCCAAAGAAGAATAAGGTCCAAAATGCCAAGACGACTAAACCAAATAAGGGCATTAAGAAAAACAAAGTAGCCAAGGGGAAGTGTTACTTCTGTGGCAAGGAAGGGCACTGGAAGTGAAACTGCAAGGCTTATCTGGCTAACCTAAAAGAAAAGAAACATACAAATGCTTCTACATCGGGTATATTTATGATTGAGATGTTTTTTTTCTGTTACTTCTTATTCCACTTGGGTATTGGATACCGGTTATGGATCTCATATTTGTATTAATATGCAGATGATAAAAAGCGGTAGAAAGCTGAAGAAAGATGAAATGATCCTGCGCATGGAAAATGGAGCAAAGGTTGCTGCTTTAGCTATAGAATCTTATTCTTTGTCTTTGCCCACTGGGCTTGTAATGGAGCTTAGTAATTGTTACTATGTTTCAAATATAACAAAAAATATTATTTCTGTTTCATGTCTTGTAAATGATGGATATACATTGAAAATTAAAAATAAAGGAATTTTAATTTTTAAAATAAAATGTTCTTTGGTTCTGCTGAAATGTTCAACTGGATTTATATTTGAATTTACAATGCCCTATTCGCAATGTAGAAACTAAGAAATTAAAATCAAATAATTCTAATAACTCATTCCTATGGCACTGTCGTTTAGGCCATGTAAATAAAACGTGTTTAACCTAGTTACATAAGGATGGCTACTTGGGCTTATTCGATTGAAAATCGTTTAAGGAATATGAGTCATGCTTACATGGCAAAATGACTAAGTCATCTTTTACTAAAAAGGGTGAGCGAGAGCAACTGAATGTTTAGGACTAGTACATTCGAATGTATGTAGTCCTATCAATATTTAGGCAATAGGAGGTTTTTCTTACTTCATCACATTTATAGATGACCATAGCAGGTATGCTTACGTATATCTGATGAAGCACAAATCTGAAGCCTTTGAAAACTTCAAAGAATTCAGATCTGAGATAGAAAAATAAAGTGGCAAAAGTTTTAAGATACTTTGATCAGATCGAGGTGGGGAATACTTAAGCCATGAGTTCTTAGAATATTTGAAGGAGAATGGGATTCTCTCTCAGTGGACTCCTCCTGGTATGCCATAGCATAATGGTGTATCAGAAAGGAGGAATCGCACATTATTACATATGGTGCGATCAATGATGAGCCTTGCAAATCTCCCAAAAATATTTGGGGTTATGCGCTACACACGGCCGAATACACTCTAAACCGAGTTTTGTCTAAGTCGGTCAGTTTCACTCCTTATGAGATATGGTGTGGAAAGAAATCAACCCTTAGTTATCTAAGGATTTGGGGTTGCTACGCTTATGTAAAGCATAATGAGTCGGACAAGCTTGAAGCTAGATCCGACAAGTGTAATTTTGTGGGGTATCCTAAAGAAACAAAAGAATACTACTTCTACCACCCACTCGAGCAAAAGGTTTTTGTCTCAAGGCATGCCATATTCCTAGAGAATGAGATTTTTTAAGAAAGGGCAGTTGGAGAAATATTGAGATTAGTGAAACTCAAGAACATAAATTGACACAGACCGATTAGATGACATGAAGCAAATGCCAAATGCAGTGGGAGTTGAGCAGGAAACTCAACTCACATTCAAGCAACATTTGCTTGAGCCTCTATCAGAAATGATGGAGCAACAGGTAGCTCCAAGTACACATCAGTTATGTAGGTCTAGTAGAACACATCATATTCCTGAGAGATATGGATTTCTTATAGAAGATGATGAGCCTACTAATTACAAGGAAGCAATATATGACATTGACTCTAAGAGATTGCTTGAAGCCATGAAGTCTGAAATGGACTCCATGTACGATAACCAAGTATGGACTTTGGTTGATCAACCTGAAGGGATAAAACCCATTGGATGCAAATGGGTCTTCAAGAAGAAGACTGACATGGATGGTAATGTTATTACCTATAAGGCAAGGCTAGTTGCAAAAGGTTACAAGCAAAGGCAAGGTGTTGACTTTGATGAAACCTTTTCCTCTATAGCCATGCTTAAGTCCATAAGGATTTTGCTTGCGATTACAGTCTATTACGATTATGAGATATGGCAAATGGATGTCAAGACCGCCTTCCTAATGGTGATTTAGTGGAGGATGTATATATGACACAACATGAAGATTTTGAGTCCATTGATTCTTAAAAGGTATGCAAGCTGCAAAGGTCCATTTATGGACTTAAGCAAGCTTCTAGAAGTTGGAATATCCGTTTTGATGAAACAATCAAAGAGTTTGATTTTATCAAAAATGAGGATGATCCATGTGTGTACAAGAAGGTTAGTGGGAGTGTTATTATTTTTTGATATTATATAGATGACATATTATTGATAGGAAACAATGTATTCTTGCTGCAAAAATGAAGGATTGGTTGTCCAGCAAGTTCTCCATGAAAGATTTGGGAGAAGCAGCCTACATACTGGGTATTAAGATCTATAGAGATAGATTTAGAAGGTTGCTTGGATTGTCCCAATCAACGTACATAGATAAAGTGCTAAAATGGTTTAGCATGGAGGAATCCAGGAAGGGATTTCTATCGGTATCGTATGGGGTGCATCTCTTCAAGGATATGAGTCCTAAGACCCAAGAGGAAAGAGAGCATATGAATAGGATTTTATATGCCTCAGCAATCGGATCCATCATGTATGCGATGCTATGTACGAGACCTAATATTTCTTATGCTTTGAGTATCACTAGTAGATACCAGGCAAACCCTGGAGTGAAACATTGGATGGCCGTCAAGAATATCTTTAAGTACTTACGAAGGACTAAGGATATGTTCTTGGTTTATGGAGGACCCAAACTCATAGTTCAGGGTTATACGAATTCTAGTTTTCAGTCTGATAAAGATGATTATAAATCTCAATCAGGCTATGTCTTTACACTCAATGATGGTGCAGTCAGCTGAAAGAGTTCTAAGCAGGAGACGACTGCCGACTCTACGACCAAAGCCGAGTACATTGCAGCATCAGATGCAGCTAAAGAAGTGGTTTGAATCAAAAAGTTCATTACTGAACTTGGTGTGGTTCCAAGCATTGCTGATTCAGTACACTTGTATTGCAACAACAATGGAGCTATTGCGTAAGCTAAGGAGCCAAGGTCTCATCAGAGGTCCAAACATGTACTCAGAGATACCATGTAATTAGAGAGATTATTGATTGAAATGATGTAAAAATAGAATGAGTCTACGGTACAATGATGAATACGTACAGATTGGGGCATGTAGTTATGTGATAACTAACTCTAATTTCAAAGATTGAGACTGTGACACTTGGATTAATGTTACCCTGAGAAGGGAAGTCTCTTTCTCTTCCTTGGATTAACGTTACCATGACGTTACTATGAGAAGAGGAGTCTCTTACTCTCCCTTAGATTAAGGTTACCATGAGAAAAGTCCCTTGGAACGTTTCTTTCTCTCACTCTCTCTATAAATATGGTTCCTTCTAAGAAGAATATAGAGATAAAAAAGATTAGATCTTTAGACCTACGAAGATATCTTCTGTTTTGAATATTTCTATAAGGGGATTCAAGATGCGCGAGCTCCCTAAGTGTCATCTTTATACCTTGAAGGTCTTCATCCACTATTCTCTGTATGGATCACCGTTAGATGTTAGACACGTGGACGGCTAGTGGTAGAGGATTCACTGGTTCATCCTTTTCTACATCGATAAAGAACTCAGGTATGAATAAATCTAATTTTTATATTTTATTTCTAATTTAATGAATCTATTCTAAGGATTCTGAGCATCTGAGAATTTTGTATTATATCTTTTGCTACGTTTTTCATAAATTTGATTCATGTCTTGAATATATAATTCCCAACATCATCATCATTCCAAGTTGAAGGAATCTAGCCACGCATTGCTGCCACTAGCAAATACAAAAATCTAAATAAAAGAAGAATAAAAAGAGCTTTGTAAAAACTCCTCTCCTTCAACTACTGCCTAAGGTCCTCTTTTATAGAGCTTGTCTAGGGCTTCCTCCTAGTCAAAGTTGGAGTCAATCGGGCGCTCAAGATTGTTCAGATATTATGAGAAAATTTTTTAGCCATCTGTTCAACATCACCTACCTTAGTTTGCACCGAGAATCATGTAAAATCATCTCTTTCTCCCTTTTTGGGCAAACCGAGTCCTGATTTGAATGCTATCTGCATTGTTGGATTCCAAAAATTGAGCTCTTTTCATCCATAGGCTCCTTTTCTGCAAACATCCATAAAAAGTATCAATTCTTAATAAATTAAAAGTAATTAATATTTATTTTAATGATTAAATTAGGATAATAAATAGACTTATCACATCCTCCAACTTAATCATTGCTAGTCCCTTAGCAATGTAATTAAAATAAAACCATGCGTCACTATAATTCTTTTTTGCAAAATTAAATCTAGGCTTAAGGTTGAAAGAAGCTAGCCAGTATTACTAAGTATTGAGTTTCTGAAGTAAATTTTGCAGTTAAAACTATCAAAAACTTTCTTAGAGTTCTTCTATAGATCTACAACACTTATGTTTGTGATGGCTAACTTAGCATTTCGGTACTAGCTTGTAAGAAACAATGGTATAAGCATTTCAGTACTAGCTTGTAAGAAACAATGGTATCTTCGCTTATCACTTACTTTGGTTAATTTCTATACACCCTTAAATTAAGCACATGACCTGAGATAGCTTTCACACTGATATATATATATAAAAATTTTTTTTAGCGATATCTTTATATTGCCCACTTTTTGATGTGAACAACAATGCTTACTTAGGCAAAGGTGCCCAATTACTCGATGAGAAACCAATGTTTAGACTTATTTTTTTATTTATATATACATATATTTTTATTTTTTTATCAGGCAGGTAGCTCTTTCTTTAAATTCAAGTTTCTCTTATTAGGATGTATATCAATTACAATTTTAATAATAATTGAATCTCCAATTGACCTTATAACTAATACCTAACTTACCTCGTCAATGTGCATGTGCAATGGAAGTGCTAATAGCCTTTAGATAACCTAAGTAGGTTACTCAAAGTCTGACCATCTAGTCTACTCCTTCGCTCTCTACAGTAATTAGCCAATACTTTCTAACTTTATTACATTTTCCTAGTCAATTTTACTCAAGAATTTCTTTCATAGCACATAATTTATAAAAATTTTAAAATTTAAAAAAAATGCCAAGGTGTTTTCAAAATATTTTTTAAAAAGTTTTCTTTTACCCTCCAACTTAATTTTCATTGTCCTCAATGAAGTAAGAAAGAATAAAATAAGGAGAAACACCACCTAGATAAGATATGTCTCGTGTAATATTAGGAGTAACCGTGCGGAGTAGTTTCTTATTTCTAAAAATAAGAATCACTAAAATAAAGGTCAAAAAATAAAATTTTGGATTGCCTCCCAAAAAGCGCTAAGTTTAACATCCTCAGCCAGATGTTATGGCTTACTCTGGTTCATAGGATCATAACTCCCCAGCTTCTTTAATGGATAATTCTAAGAATGGTTTCAAGCATTGTCCATTAACTTTGAATATAGCACCATTATTTGGATTTTCAATTTCTATCGCTCTATGTGGGAAGACTTCTTTTACTATATATGGGCCAGTCCATCTAGATCTTATTTTTCTAAAAATAGGTGAAGCCTTGAATTGTATATGAGAACTTTTTGCCCATGAGTAAAAGATTTTCTAAAGATAGCTTCATCGTGAAAGATTTTAATTCTCTCCTTATAAATTTCTGCATTCTCATATGCTTCGTTTCTAATTTCCTTAAGTTCATCCACTTATAATTTCCTCTGGTCTCCGACTGCATCCAAATCCATGTTTAATTGTTTTATGGCCCATATTACCCTATGTTCTAATTCTACTGGCAAGTGACATGCTTTACCAAATACAAGCCTATAAGGAGACATTCCTAAATTTGTCTTGAAAGCAGTGCGATACGCCCAAAGTGCATCCACTAGCTTCACTGACCAATCTTTTCTATTAGAGCTCACGGTCTTCTTTAGGATTTGTTTGATTTGTCGATTAGAAACTTCTACTTGCCCACTCGTTTGCGAGTGATAAGGTATGGCCATCTTATGGGTGATGTTATACTTTCTCATTAGTGATGCAAATGATTTGTTGCAGAAGTGTGTTCTACGTTCACTGATGATAGCCCTTGGAATATCAAAGCAGAAAAGGATATGCTCTTTGAAAATTTTACAACAATTTTGCTATCATTAGTTCTGCAAGGTATTGTCTCTATCCACTTAGATACGTAATCTACGGCTATTACAATATATTTGTTTCCAAAAGATTTTGGAAATGATCCCATAAAGTCAATTCCCCATACATCAAAAATTTCTACAATCAATATTGGATTCATAGGCATCATATCTCTTTTTATGATCCGACCTATTTTCTGGCACCTAACACAACTTTTATAATATTCATAAGCATCTTTGAATAGGTTAGGCCAGTAGAATCCACATTGGAGCACCTTTGCCACTATCTTTTTAGCTCCAAAATGACCACCACAAGCTTGGTCATGGCAAAAGGATAAATGCTCTTAACTTCTTGATCTAGGATGCATCTTCTAATAATCAAGTCAGACATTGTTTAAATAAATATGGGTCATCCCAAATAAAGTATTTTACTTGAAAGAGCAATTATTTTGTCCTGAGCATTCTAGTGCATCGAATCTGACCAGTGGCTAAGTAATTGACTATGTCGATGTACCATGGTTCCATGGTGGCAGACATAAGTTGTTCATCAGGAAAGGACTCATTGACAGGTAGTTCTTCAGTAGGTGTGATCGCTAACCTAGATAAATGATCAGCTACTACATTTTCAGTACCCTTTTTATCTCTGATCTCAGGTCAAATTCTTGTAAGAGCAAGATTCATCTAATTAAGCGTGCCTTGGCATCCTTCTTTGAAAGAAGATGCCTAATGGCAAAGTGATCAGTATAGATGACTACATGAGACCCCACTAAGTAAGACCTAAATTTTTCTAGTGCAAATATCACAGCTAATTTTTTTTTTTTTCAGTGTTAGAATAGTTGAGTTGTGCATCATTTAAGGTCTTACTAGTATAGTAGATCACTCGAGATAGTTTATCAATTCTTTGCCCTAGGATCGCTCCTATGGCATGATCGGATGTGTCACACATCAGCTCAAAAGGTTGAGTCTATACAGGTGGGTGAACGATTGGTGCTGAAGTTAATTTCTTTTTAAATATTCAAAGGACTCAAGACATTCAGATGTGAAGTCAAATTTGACTTCTTTAGCTAATAGGTTAGTCAATGGTCGAGCCACTTTGCTAAAATTCTTGATAAATCTTCTATAAAATCCAGCATATCCAAGGAATAATCATATTTCTTTGACTGATTTAGGTGGAAAAGATTTGTAATCAAATCTACTTTGGCCTTGTCCACTTCTATACCTCTATTTGAATTATATAGCCAAGAACAATACCTTCCTTCACCATAAATTGATACTTCTTCCAATTTAGTACTCGATGCTTTTCCTTGCATCTTTCTAAGATCAGTCTAAGGTGATATAGGCATTTAGAAAAAGTAGAACCAAAAATGAAAAAGTCATCCATGAAAATCTCAAGGAACCGTTCTACCATATCAGAGAAAATACTAATCATACACCTTTGAAAGGTAGATGGTGCATTACCAAGCCAAAGGGCATACGTCTATACGCGAAGGTTCCATATGGACAAGTAAATATTATCTTTCTTGATCCTCTGAGGCTATTGCAATTTGATTGTAACTAGAGTATCCATCCAAAAAATAGTAAAAGTTATGCCCTGCTAATCGTTCTAACATTTGGTCTATAAAGGGTAAAGAAAAGTGGTCCTTCTTAGTGGCAGCATTTAATTTTCTATAATCGATGCACACCCTTCATCCTGTTTGAATTCTTATAGGGACCAACTCATTGTTGTCATTTTGTATCACAGTGACTCCTGACTTCTTGGGCACCACTTGCAAAGGACTTAACCAAGAACTATCTGAAATAGGATAAATTATACCATTATCAAGGAGTTTGATGATCTCTTTCCTTACTACTTCCTTCATGTCTAGGTTAAGTCTCCTTTGGGATTCTCTTGTAGGCTTGGCTTCTTCCTCTAAGTGAATTCTATACTAAACGATCGAGAGGATAATCCTTTTTATGTCAGTCATGGTCTATCCTAATGCTTCTTTATTTTCTCTTAGGATATTCAGTAGTTTCCCTTATTGTGATAAGTCTAGGTCGGCTGAAATAATTACAGGTAGGGTTATTGATGGACCTAAGTATGCATATTTGAGGTACTTGAGAAGTGGTTTCAATTCTAATTTGGGTGCTTCCTCTATTGATGGTTTGGGTAATGGTTCAGGTACTTTCTCTAGTGGTTCAATTAAAGGTTCCCATCTTGATTTTTCATTAATTGTAACAACCTCATTAATTTGGTCCCATCTTGGTTCATGCAGATTTCTAGGTCAAGCTCTTCGTCACTAAGGTCAATTGGATCATAAACAGTATTCTGAACATAATTTGAGTCACTTGTTTGATGTGTAATGGTAAGATTGAAAATATTAAGATCAATTGATATATTCCCAAAGGAAAGTTTCATTAATCCATTTCGACAATTAATTAGGGCATTAGATGTAGCTAAAAATGATCTACCTAAAATCATTGGGATGTGGCTCTTTGGGTTTGTCACTGCTTAGTTTTTAAAATCACAAAGTCTACCGGATAGATAAGTCACCAACTTTGATCAACACATCCTCTACTATTCCCTTGGGTACTTTCAAAGAGTGATCTACTAGTTGTAGGGTCATTCCCATAGGCTTTAGTTCTTCCAACCCTAGTTGCTCATATACAGAGAATGGCAATATATTAACACTCATCCCTAAGTCTAATAAAGCCCTATTTATGAGGGTGTTCCCCACAATGCATGAAATAGTAGGTGACCCTGAATCTTTGTATTTTACTAGCATGTGGTTTTATAGATAGGAGCTCACACTGGCTGTCAGAAAGGTTCTCTTGGGCACATTTGTGGTCTTCATTTTGGCACATAGATCCTTAAGAAATTTGGTATAGGTTGGGACATGTTGGATCACGTTCAGTAGAGGGATGTTCACTTTAACTTGCTTAAAGACCTCCAAAATTTTATCTAATTGGGCTAAATTTCGATTGGGCTTAAGTCGATTTTGGAATAGTGCTACAATCCTGATTTTTGGTTCATCTCCTTTTGGCATGGGGTCAGTTGATGGGTTGGGCATTACATTAGACTCTGATGCCTCGGGTGTTTCTGGCTGACCTAGCTCAATAAGTTATTCAAGTGGCATTGCTTCTAATTCTTCTCTTCTTATGTACCCTTCTGGTTATCTATTTGTTTTTTAGATCTTAATGTATGAATGATACTTAGTTGGTTAATCTGGGCTCCTTGATTTGATCCTTGGATGTTTAGGTTCCTAGGGTTAGCTTCGGGTTGACTCGGTAGCTTATCATGTTCTCTTTCACTTATGGTTGTGGCTAACTGACCTACCTACACCTCCAAATGAGTTATGGCCTGAGTATTAGTAGATAGTTGTTGCCCTGTGTTTTGCATAAAGATATTCAGGGTGATATTGGTGCTATTTATCATTGCATAAGTGTCAGACTGGGATTTAACTAGGGTTTCCAGGGCCTTGTCTAGGGAACTATACCTCTTTTCATTCTCATTGACTGGTGGATCATTTCCTATAAAATTGGGCCTTGGGTTAGGTTGGTTGAAGTTGGGACCACCTACACTAGGACCTTATGACCAGACAAAGTTTGGATGGTTCCTCTACCCTGGGTTGTAAGTTGGTGCATAAGGATTATTGGTTGTTCTTTGATAGGTTGCATTCACCTGTGCACAACTATTTTTAGTTTGGGTCATGAAGTGGGGGCACTCTTCTACTATATGTCCTGGCTCATTACATCCAGTGCAGATAGGTGCAGCCACTTGGTTTACATGATTTATCGAGGCATCTTCCTTAAGTTCCAAGGCTTCTATCATACGAATCAGAGATGTCATCTTAGCTTATTCAGCTATAGATGGAGAGCATTGGTGCATACCACCTCTTGATGGTGTGGGTTCAGATTCCTTAGTTTCCTCCCATTGTAAGCTTTTTTCTGCTAAATCTTCTAGAAACTGTAAGGTTTCATTGGGTGGTTTCTGCATAAAGTCACCCTGACACATTGACTCAAGCATAGTTTTGGAGTTTAGGTTTAGACCTTCATAGAAGGTTTGGCATAACCTCCAAGTCTCTATCCCATGGTGTGGACATTGGCTTAATAGATTCTTAAATCGGTCTAGACACTTCCAGAAAGGCTCTCCCCCTAATTGATGAAATTAGGCAATTTTATTTCTCAACTTGGCTGTTTTATGATGTGGAAAGAATTTTCTCAAGAATGCTTTAACAAAACCTTCCCAAGTCAAGACTGACTGAGTAGGTAAACTATATAACCATTTTTTGGCATTTTCCTTAAGAGCAAAGTTAATTAGCCTAAGTTTTATAGCATCTTCTAAAAGTTCATGCATTCTCATAGTATCACATACTTCCTCAAATTTTCTAATAAAAATGTAAGCATCCTCAATTCTTGTGAATTTAGGGAGCATGTTGATAATCAGAGGCTTAATCTCAAAACTGACCTCAATTATTTGGGGTAGTTGAATGAATGATGGTTGGGTAGATCTAATTGGGTAGCAATATTCTCTTAGGCTAAGGGGATGTCCTAATTCCTCTATAATTACTTTTTCTTCGTGAAGGGTAGGGTCTAGATCTATCCTTACTAATCGATCGAACTCCCTTTTCCAAGTTGCAATTTTAATTTTTTTTATGTTATGTAGAGAGAGAAAAGAAGAAGATTCTAAAAGAAGTATCCTAAGAGATTCCTAGAACTAAGAGCAATGAAGAATAATTTAATTAGGGTTTAATAATTATTAGCAATCAAGTTAACAAAGATTAGACTCTCTACTCTAGGTTTAACCTAGATCTAGACAGCTTCTAACTTTCAGGACCGCCTTGGAGCCTTCTAAGTCAAAAATTAGCTGATCGACTAGCCAGTTAAGGGTAAAATCAGTGGGGATCCCCTCGTTGCTTACTAGGTAAGCGAACGGAACCAATTAAGTAACCACTTTTCTTCTCTTTTTTAGATACCAATTAATCAGTCAATCTCGATTCGGCCCAACTCTTTCGGGTTCCTTGTCCTATTGAGCTCGAGTTTCTTAGGGGCTGACGTCTAGTTAATTTTAGAGTTAAAGGCTTGGGTTTATGCAGTATGTAGGGTGGTGGTTTGTGGGCTAAGAAAGGGTAATGAAATCCCCACCTTATGTTATTAGGGATTGTGTCCTTAAAGTATTTTATGGAAATGCAATGCAATTCAAACAAGATGTCTAAACAAGTTAGTAAGTTTTTAAAATTTATTATTTATTTTTTTAAATTAATTATATTTTATGAAAAGTGTCTTAGGATTTTTTTAGGTTCTTTAAGGTAAGTTAATTAAAAAAAAAAGTAATTAGGTTAAAAGTAGATTTGTGACAAGAAGAAAGTAATTTTTTTAATGTTAAAAAAAAAAAGAAAATCTAATAGTTAAGGTAACCTAAAAAAAGCAATAAGCTAAAGAGAGCAATAACTATCCAATAAAAGAAAAAAAAAATTTATTCCTTTTTTTATATAGAAGCATAAATAATAATAAAACAATAAGAGAATAAAAAAATAAAAATAAGAATAAAATTAAAAGAAATTCATGATAATTAATTTTTTTAAAAAAATTCTGAACTAATTGTGCTTGGATCCCTGGCAACGGCACCAAAATTTGATCACTATCGTTGGTGGTCAAAAATAAAACTTACTCACTACTATAGCTAGTGGTGAATCGGGATCATATCCTCGGGATCAGGGCAATTTTTCACAAAAAAAAAAGAAAATTTATCTGTAAAGGATTATATTAAGAATAGCGGTTATTAAAAGATAACAACTAATTAATTAACGTAATTCAAACAACACAAGAAGTAACTCTGAATCCACAATGCAAGCAGATTTTATCTTCTTTTCTTTATGTTGCATTAGCATTAATTTTTGCAAATTCAAAGTTAGAATAATTTATCTCTTGTCAGGCATATACCGTATCAGAAGATCATGGTACATCCTTTTAGAGTATAAACTATATAATTATTTGTAAAGTTAGAGGTCTAAACTACAATACTACGATCTATCTCTCTTAGGCACGTACCGTATCCTGAGATCATGGTACATCGATAGAGGGTACATGCTGTGTATGCCAAATCAAAAACCTCGATCAGAAAAATAACTCAAAATATAAGAAAGAAAAGCATGATTTTTATTGCATAGAATTAAGAATAAAAAAAAGATAGAACCTGGTTACAGCTTCATCATCATCCCAAGTTGAAGGAATCTAGCCATGCATTGCTGCCACCAGCATTCCCTTCATAATTTTCCTCCCCCATGCCTAAATAAATAATCTAAATAAAAGAAGAATAAAAAGAGCTTTGTAGAAACTCCTCTCCTCCAACTACTATATGAGGTTCTCCCTTTATAAGCTTATCTAGGGCTTCCTCTTAGTCAAAGTTGGAGTCAATCGGGTGCTCAAGATCGTTCAGATATCATGAGAAAATTTCGTAGCCATCCGTTCAACATCACTTACCTTAGTTTGCATGAAAAATCATGCAAAATCAGCTCTTTCTTCCTTTTTGGGCAAACTGAATCCTAATTTGAGTGTCATATGCATCGTTAGACTCCAAAAATCAAGCTCTTTCCATCTATAGGCTCATTTTCTGCAAACATCTATAAAAGTATCAATTCTTAATAAATTTAAAGTAATTAATATGTATTTTAATGGTTAAATTGGGATAATAAATAGACTTATCAGTACTCTAGTTAAAAATGAAATATATCAACCTTTACTCGGAGATTGAGCATTCCGTCACCCTTAACAAGATTTACAATTCCATTCCATTACCTCACCACCCAAATTATGCTTTGTTCTAACTTTGCCCTTTATATATGCCTTGAGGATTAAATTTAATATAACTTACATCACATCATCACCAAAAATTTAATATAACAATTTATATTATAATATAATATATATAATTAATATAATATTAATTATTACTATAATATTATAAATATAACACCTTTCATTATTATCACTTTAATGTATTATATAGCATTATAAAAGTTATATTAAATTTAATTTTATATTCATCAAAACTACAATTAATATAACAACTTTTATTATAATGTTATATTATATTATTATATATATATTATAATAGTTATAATAATATTAAATTATAACAAATTGTATTAAAGTATTAAAACTTCATAAAGGCAAAGCATCCTAAAAGACGTTCCGGACAGAAGGCAGTTGCTTACGAGAGTGAAGGAGGGACGGAGGTAGGGGACGGTAGTTTTAAACTTAAGTCGGGCTTTTAAAAAAAAAAAAAGTCAACCTTGGCTGACTATTTTACGGAAAGCACCTTAACCCCAAAAAAAAAAAATAATAGGTACGGTTGGGCAGTCACACAATCTGGTACCCATAAGATTAAAAGAAAGATACATTAATAGGGAGGGTGGAATCAAGTCTTCCTAAAATCAGATCCAACTAGCGAAATGCTGAGCTACATAGGAGGCAACCCAGTCAACCGCACAGTTTACCTTCTGATAAACATGTTGACAATAGTAGTTGCCGAGTCCTGCAACAGCTGCGAAATGTTCCGAAGGAGAGGATGTGTATTATCCCAGTCCACCCTGTCCTGAATCCATCCATAATGTGGAGTCTCCCTCAATAAAGATCCTATGAGCCGCAGATGTCGAGTAGCTCTGATTATACCGGCCCATACTGCTCTGAGCTCAGCATCCGGAATAGAACAGTCTTGAAGAGAAACCCCACCGACTGTCAGAAGTCTCCCATCGTCGGTCCGAATAATATATCATGCACCACCATCCGTACCGTGGATGCTGCCATCAAAGTTCACCTTATAATATATCCTGCGCCACCATCCGTACCGCAGATGCTACCATCAAAGTTCATCTTAACAAACCCCGGGAGGGCTCCCAGGAGATAGAAATCGCCCTACGGACTGCTGCCATAGCAGCATGAGAGACCCAGTATCTGGGGATGTCAAGGGAGTGACAGCATCGAATCGCATATACTTCGATGCCAAGCATCTGGCTCTCAAAAGAATACGGTGGAGTGGGATGAGCTCCGCCTCAAAGGTCAATGCATTTATAGTCAGACAAACCTGATATGCAATATAGGCAGTAAAGCAGGCCTCAGAAGTTGAGCTTTGGTGAAGGAACCAAAGGAAGGAGTACAGGCAAGCACTATCATCAACCTCCCAAGGCCATCTCCCAGCAAGTTTCCAAATTTGCCTTGCCCTAGGGGCAACACAGAATAGTATGCTCAGTCATCTCGTCATGCTTCCCGCAAACCGGGCAAGACCTACAATATCCATGCCTCTACGACTAAGGAGAGCCTTTGTAGGAGACGGTCCAAGCCATCTTCCAAAGAAAATTCGCACACTTGGGTGTATAGGGAGTCTTCATATCTATGCTGCCATAAATGTGATGTTAGAAATCCCCTACACATATTGTATAGGAAACTCGATGAAGCCTTAGGAGAGCATGTAGAGCCTCAGACCTTAAGGTTGCTCCTCCAAGGAAGTGGAATCGGATAGCGAGGATCTCCCAAAATCATCCGTTCAACCGGAGTTTTTAACTCAATTTGATTAAAAACAAACATTTGAAGATGCCATGTTAGGATTGCATGACACTCCAATATTATTTCAAAAAATTATTTTGTGCGAACATTATTTAGGGAATTAGTTTTTTTAAATAACGTTAAAATCAGTAAAGATCCTTCGGATGCCATGAGCAGTGGGTGACTCGCTATAATTGCTCTGCCTCCATGAAAAGAAATGTGCAACCTTTAAGGAATTCAAAATTGTTGCCATGTAAATCATATTTTTTGGATTAGATTATTTTTTGAACCATTACAGGTTTAGGATGGTTTGTGCTGGAAGGTAGGCGCGAAAGGTGGTGAGACATTTTTTTTTATTTTTTGTTTTAGTAAATATAAATGAAATAGACGTTTAGAGTGACGATTAAAGAGAGAGGAAAAAAAAAAAAAGAGAAGAAGAAAAGAAGAAAGAAAGGAAAAAAAAAAAGAAAGAAATGAAACGTTACTTGGAGATTTCCTTTTTTTTACATGATGCCAATGCCATGTTCTTTTCCACTGATAGGTGAATGAGAGAGATGCTGAAACATGCTGATGATTTTCTCAAGATTACATTGCTGGTCCAATCTCCGCGAATCTCATTGTCGTTCGGAATCCACCTCTGATGATGTCTCGACGGGTGCTCCTTCCTAGCATGCATGCTTAGCTCACCATAATCCCCAGTGAACACAGGACTCCATATAGCAGCTACGGATCTTAGAATTGAGATACCGGCGTGCAGGTTCCACCACCGTCTTATTATTAACAAGCCCACGACAAAGGTGGCACGAGAACTTTGTTGGCTGCTGACTCTCATCATTCTGAGACGCCCGGGATTCAGAAAATGCCTTGCAGTACTGGTCCAGGCAATTAGAATGGCAGCAGCTGGTGGCACACAGGAAAGGGCAGCATTGTGAGGGTGCACCCACTGTTTGATGTCCTTGGCTGCTGCTACGTCACCAGATTCAGGAGGACTTAGAGAGGAGGAAGAAAGAGAATGCTTCTGATCACCAAATGAGTTGCATGGGAAAGGTGATGCACGTTCAAAGGCTGCTGCTACGTCACCAGATTCAGGAGGGCTTAGAGAGGAGGAAGGAGAATGCATCTGATCACCATATGAGTTGCATGGGAAAGGTGATGCACGTTTACAGGACCTCCTTTCCGTCGGCATTTAATTGAACGAATATGAACAGAGTAAATGTTTATCAAAGCAGCCGATTCCGTAGCGTTCCCAAAAATCATCCGTTGATGTCAGTTGAAGTCACGATTTCCGTGAGGCGGTGTTTTCATTCCCGCAAACGAGAGCCAGGTGCAGCAGCAGAAAACGCAATAAACAGCGTGCAAACGAGCTCCTGAGAGTTGAGGCCCTACCGAGAAAGTGGAAATGAACGCTTATCAGTCCATTAGACCCTAATGGTTGGTAAAAGGAAATTATGAATTTCTAGTTTATTGGCACATACACGACCACTTATGAAACGACTACTCACGGAAAAACACATTATAATTTTTAAGAAATTAAAATTTGTTAACTTTAATTGCCTTCATTAAGCTTCCACAACCACCTTCCGTAAATACATGGAACAAAGTACAAAAATTGAATGCCTTTCAAAAACCAAACTAAGGGTCTGAAGGGGAAAAACATGATCTCCATTATTATCTGTGAAAAATTCTCCCGCAGGTTGGCTTCGTTGAGCACGTGGGTGATTAGCTATCAAGTACATCAGTCGAGATTTGAGAATGGTATTGCAATCAGGAAAAGTTGCAACGGTTTCCAGCTGGAAGGATATGACGAATCCAGATAGAAAAGGTAACAGCCTCAATCCAGTAACGATCCATTGTGAACTCCATCTCCTTGCCTGCAGCAAAGAAAATAAGAACATGTTTACTTAGTTCCTTTCATATAAAACCTATTATTTTCTCACATTAGATCCAGATCAGCAAGTCAGAAAACGATCTATAAGTGGAATCAAATATTGAAAAAGGGTACAGTCATCTACTATTTAACTGCTCTTTTTGACAAAAAAGATAATATTGGGATGGGAACGTGTGCATATTGTTGAGATCCATCTCAGAACCTGATCATAGATCTCCTAGTACAAACTACTGATGCCCATTTAGAACAAACAACACATTGAGCACAAGCAACATAAAAATTAAAGCACAGGTGGGTTGCACATCAAAGAATCTGTCCCTTGTGAAGTGGAATGCAGATAACCTGCATCTTTAGCAAAGATTTATTTGTCTCATTATTTGCAACAATGAATTTCACACCAAAGAATGTTTGCTCCTTTAAAGTGGCATGCAGATAACCTGCACCTTTTAGTAAAGAATTGTATCATTATCTGTATCTACAAGTTTCTTAATCTATAAATATTTGATGTATGCCAGCGTCAAAATGTATAACATGTCATTCCAATTGAAAATTCACAATGTCCACACAAAAAAAAAAAAAGCATAACGTTTCAGCATCATATTTCATTTGTTGTGATCTGACGTAGTAAAAGCTTTTTTTTTTTTGTGCACGTGTGAGAGAGAGACAGAGAGAGAGAGAGAAATGATTTACATATATATATATATATATATATATATATATATATATATATATATATATATATATATATATATATATCTATGTATGTGTGTGTGTGTGTATGTGTGTGTGTGTCTGTATGTCTGTATGTCTGTATGAGATGGACATGTGGTCATACAAAAAAAGATGGAATAAAAAAATAAAGTCGTTTATAATAAAGAGAGAGAATGACAACTTAGATGGTTTGAACATTTGTAACATAGCCCTACAGATGCACTGATGCGAAAGACTGATTTGATATATATGGAAGAAAAAAGAGATAGAAATGAATTAAAAATTATATAAAAGAAAATAATAAAAAAAGATTTAATATCTTTGCATCTTACAAAAAAAAAATGAGTCAAACTGAGTAGAATGGAGAAAAAATATTCATATAGCCAAACCCAACTAGTTTGAGTTGAAGGCTTTTGTTATCTTTGTTTAGAGAGAGAGAGAGAGAGAGAGATGGTAAAAGCTAGTGCTTGCATAAAATTATTCTTCCACTGCATCAGTATTATTAATGAACAAAGTTCCAAGCTTCGGGTATTATCATATTAACATCATATACAAGTAAAAGAGATCAATATTAACTCACCAAGAACACCCCAACCTTGTGAATGTTCTGGCAATGAACAAGGAATTGAAGAATGCAGCATCGGTTCACCATGAAAGCAATTACAGATACCTAGATAGCCAAGGCACTTCTGAGCAATCCTTCAATGCAAAAGCAACATCATCACTGCCAAACAAAATCACAACCAAGTAGAATAAGTTTGTGACACTAACACAGGTGCTTGAAAACATCACTATTTTAAATTTGAGAAAAGAGAAATTCATCTTGAACAATATTAAACTGCAAAGCTAGAGATGGAGCTATATGTCAGTTGATCCAAACACTACACATTCATCTTAATATTCTTATTTCCACCACATTCATCTTATATATGTGTATTTTTCTAACTACCCAACATTCCATGCCATAAAGCATAAATAGTCTTATGGTTGTCCTATAAAACTTTTTTTTAACTTGGCAAGTGCTCTATCATAACATAATATTCCAACTGTACTTCTTTATTTTATCCAACCTGCTTTAATCTTATGAATAACATTATCCTCAATCTCTTCTTTCTTATGAATAATCGATCCTAAATACCGAAAATGATCGTTTCTAGTAACTTCATGGTCCCTAATTTGTACTCTACATTCATCTTTACTTTTAATGGTATTAACATTGCATTCCATGCATTTTGTCTTTATCTTACTTAATCCAAATTCTTATGCATTTCACCATAATTATAACTTGCAATTAACTTCAACCTTAGTTTCATATACCACTACTATACCATTATTTAAGACTACTCCAAGCTAAATATGGAGGCAACAAGCAATTCAAAATTTCAAGCTTACTTTGATAGAATGACAACATTAATGAAACCTAGCCTCACATCAAATATTATCGAAAAAAATCCTTCATTAACAATATTTATCAATATTCCATAATTCAGCATAACATATGTTCAACCTTGAATCTTTTTATGAGATCCAAATCATAACCCTTCATGGAACTAAACAAAATAAGTATCCTTACATGTATGCCCTTTATACCAGGTTATTGGAATGCATTATGTAATATATGAATACTGTGGAGATTACAGCAGGTCAGCAATAAAATCACATTTTTCAAAGTTGCAGCATGGGACTACATTGCTTTTCAATTGCCCATTGGGTTGCTTTGGAGTTCGAGATAATGAAAAAATATGTAAGGAAGCTAAACACGAATGGCATTCTGATGTTTTTTCTTCGTGTGAAGGTCAAGCAGAGAAATAAAGATGAAGATGCAATGGTATAAGTGAAAGAAAGACCATAACAAAAGATACCAAGGAAAACCGCAAGTTCAGCCATTGTATTGGTCTTTCAAGGCAAATAGAAAGATAATATGGTAGACGTGCTAAGTGATATAGTCTTAAAATCAAATCTTTAATACCTTGTATTATCTAAGGGACCAAGTTATTTCCATGAAAAACATATATGGAGGGTTCAAACCTGATACTTCTACTTAGCAAATAATTTATTAACAGCAGTTTCTAATAAAAGAAAAATATAGCAGATCATCACCTGAGACAACTTATGAGTTGACTTTCTCGTAATGGTCATGCTCAGCTGATAGGGGATCACGTGTTGCACAAAGTACTGCAAGCAGGTTGGCTGTATCAGGGATGGGCACAATCCAAACTCAATCCAAATGTGAATTGGGTCAGAAAATTTGAACCCAAACCTAATCAAACTCCTTTCGGGTTGGGTTGGATAGGATTTAATATTAATTTTATCGATCCATTGGATTTTGGGGTCAGATCAATTCAAAGATAATCCAAACATATATCATAACTGAAAACCTTCTTCAACTTAGAACTTTTCAACTCATTCTTTTTCATCACTAACTCTACTCATTCTTTTTCATCACTAACTCTACATTGTTATAACCTTTCATCACAAACCTCAACTAGCCTTTATTAGGAATGGTTAACAAAATTTTAAGTCCCAGTGGGATGGAGAGGCATCTTAGTCACCCCATCTCATTTCTATGGGAAAACGGGCTGGAGGCAGGACATTAAAACCCAGCTAAAAGAAGAAAAAAGAGGCAGAGGGATATCCCCACCACTGTTTTAGCCTCTCGTCCCCATCTCTGTCCCAGCTAATAAAGATAAGGACTTCCCCTTCCCCATTCCCGCTAACTTCATTTCTCATAAGGTCCCAATTTTCGTTCTCACATGGATCCCCACTCCAAGGACTCCATCCTTACCAAACTCATTTTTGACATTAAAATATTTATTTTTTTATTTTAATTCATACTCATGATATTTCAAAAATGAAAATCAAAATCAAAATAAAGTATTGAGTTTCATATTATAAATGAAATAGGTTCAAATAAATTTGCCATAATTACAAATTTCATGAGCCAATTCATATGAAATAAATCAAATTGTAATACTAAAATGGGGTTATATTTGTGTCACTACAATAATATAAGGGTATTTAAGTAACATATGATATATGGGGATACCACATGGTAGAGGTCGAACACCCTGCTAGGTGGGCAATACCCTCTCCATCCTTTCCCCATCTCCACTTACGAGGATATAATTTTTTCTATTTGCATCCCTATGCCCATAGAGAGAAAAACCTCTCCATTCCAGCCCCATTCAGGGCAGATCTCCGCAGAGATCAAGGGAAATAAAGAAAATTACCATTCCTAAGTAGGGTATTTTGTTTCATGGAGAAACCAAGATAACATATTCTACAAGATTTAAAACCTTAATGGTAACACATTAAAACTGATTTTAACAGTTAATTGGACCAAACATAGCTGCGTATCGAGCACAAAGATGAAGAGAAAAGAAAAAGAAAAAGAAAAAGCAAGGAGTATGATTTGACACATAAGATCAGTCTTCCTAAAAGCTTTTGTTTATAATTTGGTAAAACAAATGTCAATAATTTGTGATCAAGAGTTCTGTGACTAGCAAACCTAACCTGGGGAAGTTGAGCTGCAATTTCTGCAACCTATGCCTTGTGCCTTCCTCGCAAAGAATTATTCTGCTCTCACCAAGCTTGCAGCTGCAACAAGATCCAGCAAATCTCACACATATTAGTTTCTTCAGTCAAGATAAAAGAAGAGGTCTGCATAATCAACAATTTGGAAAACTATATTATCATCATTACTGGATCCTGATAAATTAAAATGCTGTAACATATCAAACAACAATTTTAATGATGATTCTATCCAGAATGAGAAAAAGGTTAAATGCTATGGAAGAATCCCAGCATTTTCCAACTCTAGAAAGCTTAGTTTAAGCATCAGAAAACAGAGATGCCAGATATGAAACTTTAGTCCTCTGGAAGGGATTATGCTGCTTATGGAATTTAACATTTACTGCTTTCATTCCCTGCAAGGGGCAGCACTACAGCTGCAGTAAAAATCATATGGTTTTTTCTTTTTTTTTCTCTTTTGTCTTTTATTCTGCATTCCAAGACAACCTTTTCATAACTTTTCCCCCAAAAAAACTGAACAGAATTAATGGAAACTCAACTCATCTAAGCCTTTCCCAACTACATGGGGTCGGCTACATGAATCTGCTTCCTCCACTCTACTCTATTCAGAACTAAGTCAGCATTCAAATTACATATAGTTATATCTTTATTAATTATTTCTGTCCATGTTAGTTTAGATTTACCTCTACCTCTATCCTTACCCTGGATTGTTAAAAGATTACTCTTCCTAACTAGAGCAACTAAAGATCCACGTTGTATATGTCCAAACCACTGTAATCGATTTTCTCATATTTTATCTTCAATTGGAGCTACTCCTATCATTTCTCTTATATGTTTATTTCTAATTCTATATTTTAAAGTTTTACCATATATCCATCTTAACATACGCATTTTTGTTACACTTAATTTATTCACATGTTGTTTCAATATTGCCCAACACTATATTCCATATAGCATAGCTAGCCTAATAGCGGCTTTATAGAATTTTTCTTTCAATTTTAATAGGATGCATCGATCATACAATACTCCCGAAGCACTCCACCACTTAATCCATCCTGCTTTAACTCTATGATTCTCATCTTCACCTATTTCACCTTCTTGCTGGATAGATAATTGATCCCAAATACCTAAATTTTTTACTCTTTGATATCTCTTGGCTTGCAATATTCACTGTTTCTTCATTTGTATTTCTACTCCCATTAAAATTATATTTCATGTATTCAGTTTTAGTTCTACTAATCTTAAAACCTTTAGATTCTAAAGCCTCTCTCCAAATCTCTAGCTTAGCATTTACTCTAGATTTAGTTTCATCAATCAACACTATACACAGATTTAATGAAAACTCTGATTAGAAAATCTATACACATATTTAATGGAAACTTTGATTAGAAAACCTATACACAGATTTCATTGTACAAAAGGAGTCGATAAATAATGTTGAACTTCTTACCCAATTTTCAAGAGGGTATCCCATCCAGGAAGTGGTTCTCGATTGCTGGAGCATAAAGAGTGAACAGTTGTTGCCAACTATAACATAAGAATTTACAAAAGCCAACAAATTTATCAGAAATTGAATCAGTAGTTGAAAAAGTCAGCCTTTATTAACAAATAACTACAATTGCATTCAAAGTTCTTTCTCATAATCCAGATCATATACCATCAAGATGGGATCAACTACTCATTCATACATACATGCATAAAAGTATGCATGTGTTTATTCATTCATTCATACATCCGTACATAACATATATAATACTGGAAATAAATCGCCAGCAGAAATTTGAATAGCTGTCATAAGCTTGTGCTGAAATTAAACATTTATTTCATCAGAAATTCTTACTTAGTAAACTCATATTATTAACAGATTGCCAAAAAGAAAAATGATATTCAAATAAAGTTCAACTATGAAATGAACAGACTAGGAAGTGACTCTGACTCGTTACAGTGATGACATCCCAGATTGCCGCACATGAATGGAAAAATTTGATGAATGCACCGACAGATCATTGATTAACCATTAATTTTGCCTATCAGTTGTTGATGAAGCCTATCAACATTCAAGTGAATAAAGTTTTTATTGCATGTCTTTGACAACAACATTGCAGCCATGTTGTACAAGTACTTACTGTTCCCTAAAAGAATAATTGGACCATAACCCAAATTAATGCAGATGACAGAAACAAGAAATCTTATCCACAATATAGGGAGTCAAAAGGAAAGAAAGTAACCCTTTCAAAGGTTATTTCACCCAACCCGCTTCGGTAGAGTTCATGCACCATAGCCACCAACATAATTTTGCTCAGTTTTGAACAATTCTTCATCATCTGTAAATAGGAAATATGCTAAGAACTGTGTAGACATAAGACTATATATAACTTTAAAATATTATTGATAAGTCTTTAACTTACTTGAATATGTGGTGCCTGAAACACTTCCTGTATGGCTGCTTCAATGTCAGCCATGCCAACTAGGTGTTTTCCTGAGAAAATCAGTCTGATCAACTACCAAAGATTTAATGAAAAATGTACAATGGCAAGCTGTAAAATGAGCATAAGAAATCAAGAATTTATCAATGCCATCACTCATTGAACAGACCACCACAAGTCGCTTAAGAGCAACCAGGTGTTCCCTGCATGGTGTCCTACAAATCAAGCTTAAGATAGATCCTATTTGCTATTCATATATGTTGTATACCTTTAGAACAACTATTGACAGGGAAAGATGACTGCTCAGAGTGTGATGTTAGCTTGAGACGATAATCTGCTAACTCTGCTGCACGCCTACATAATTCCAATACGCGTCTAGCATCACCAGACATAGCTGCAACCTGATGGAACATGCAGTGAAATATGAACATAGTGCTCACAAACAGATTATGCTTATTTGCATGAGCAATGCAATATGAAGCAGATGCATAGTGCAGGCAAACTGTTTCATACATAAGAACCCATAAACATCCATTAAGAAATAACTGATAAGCATGCATTTGCAAAGACCTATGTCTAATATCCTACGAATCAATTACATATTGGCATTCCCATACTCAACAATTTCCTTGTACAGAACCAATATGGGATTAAATACACGTCACCCCCCCCCCCCTGCCGCCCTTTTCAACGGAGACCAAAAGTTACGGTGTTCATGCCAAGATAAGGGGCCCATCACGAACATGTTCCCAGTCCAAATGGGTCATAAGCCAAGTCTGCTCTCATATCATTTGTAATGACTTAATTCCACTGAAAAAAATAGCCAAATAGGTATCATTTCGGTTCTTTGATGCTATATACATACCCAAGATCTTCTCAATGCACAAGCAATGTGGGAATTAACACACACCCACATAGGTCCCCATAAAATATGCAAGATTGCCACCATTTCTTTTGACATATATGAATCCTAATACTAGTAGCTTTGGGCAATGCACTACCACAAATAGAACCTATTGAATCAGTGATACCCCTTTTAAAATGCTTTTGTTAGTATTTAGACCCAGATTCTTCCATGCAGTATCAATGATGGCCCTCTTAAATTAGAGATTCACACTGTTAATCATCATCTACATGTCTAAATTGCCAAGAGCCCAAAAGATTATATGTTTTAAACATCTCTTACTTATGGATCAAGTGGATGCAAAATGGAAGGTCATGGTACAGCTGGTGAAAATAATGATATTTATGCCATTTAATTTGAGAATCCAAATGTTTGGTTTTGTCTAAACATCTTAAGACACCTAACAAACAAAATTCAACTAAATGGACACTTCTGAGTTATACATCAAATTAAAACATGATATCATACACTTAGAATTATCTTCATCCAATTGATGCAAAGAAAAGAAACATCCAGAACACATGATTTCCTTTTATTAGCAATTTAAATACTGTAGAACATCATCAACATCGCCAATTTTCATTTTAGAAGGGCTATTATTGATTTTCCATGAAAAGCATTTGGGACTAAATACTCCCTAAAAAGCACTATAGCTTTACGTACATGCCATCATAAAAAAACACACAAATAGATGTTTATGGATATGTAGTGCAGTATAGACATGGTCTAACTAAACCATGAAAGCTTAATAGTAATTTGAATTAACAAAGCATTAAACCTGAAAATTAAAAAAATTGATAAACTTAATTTGCTTGGACTTATAAATCCACATGAATCAATAACCCAGTAATTGTATATAAAAGAACATGATACCATCTATAAATTTGCATTATCCTGTAAATTTGTCAGCATGCAAATCAACAGATCCATTACTTCTCACTCCATTCTCCGAGATTGTACGTGAAGGCACTAGCTACCACAAGATAGGGCCTCATTAGGAATCAAAAAGGAACCAAGTAAGCAAATTGAGCATATTGAATTCCATCATGGTTGCATGGCAGTCCCTCTGAATATCAATTCCCTCAAAAAAATTAAAAGAAAAAAGAATAGGTAAAGACTTTCACCTTTTGTTTCCAAGGGAGGGAGACACACCAACACTATAACCACCCAAACTCAAATGCTTAGGGGTGCACCAGTCAAGTAAACAAAACAAGCATATTGAATTCCATGGTGGTTGCATGCAGTCCCTCAGAATATTGATTCCCTCAAAAAATAAAAGGAAAAAGAATAGGTAAAGACTTTCACCTTTGTTTTTGAAAGAAAAGAAGGGAGACCAACCAACACTATAATTACCTAGGTTCCAATACTTAGGGATGCACCAGTCAAGACTCGAATTCAGAACCTCTGATTGCTCAGCAAAAGGGTGTGACAATTGGGACAAGTGCCAATTCACAAAGACTTCCAGCTTTTATGATCACAAAGCTGTATAATCAGGAAGGGATATAAAAAATCCAACTTTTAACACTTTTCATGGATAATGAAATGATGGTTTGTCATTGCTAAGTTATTTAGAAAAATGACTGCCTGCCAAAACAAAATCACCAGACATTAATTCCTCTATCTAAAGCATTGGAAAACAAACCTAACAAGAACAGTCTGCACTATCACAATTGTCAGTTCCCCGTAAGCTTAAATTTTGCCAATCATCCATATCTCTGTGGCAGGTCAATCCTTCAAGATTGATATTCATCACTTCAGAAAATCACTTGGGCAGCATCAAGGAAGAAATGAACTACCAGTTGACCTTATTGAATGGTAATACTTGCGCTAGTCCTCTACTTTGTCCACATTCAAAAACAATCGAGGAAAAAATCATGAGAATGTTGACTTGGATTATTTTTAAGCAAGGGTTGAAAAACCAACCATACTGCAGAATGATACTCCCCATAACAAGGCATATCAAGGGCATACCAACACTAACCTACCTCATACTGAGACATCTTGATAAACTATGAGTAGATACAAGGGCCATATGGTGGTACCTATCATACTAAGATGCGACTGCTACACCTTCTTGACCACAATATTTCAAATTTTGTGTTAACAGTTGAGCTTATGGTTGGTTAATTTGCAATCAGGTTGGGTCCTTCAAATTGGGTTTGGGTTGATTCAAACCCACCATAACACTCATGTTGTACAATAATTATGATTAGACTAGATCACCAATGAACACATTTTGACTAATTTGTTTGCCAACATACCATGCACAATCCAGACCAACTTGATAGAATCAATTAATATAATTGATGTGAAAATGGGTCTGCTAAAACAGTGCCACACACATTATACTTCTCAGGATGTAAGATCTATGGGACATATCTCAACTCAACTCAACTCATCTAAGCCTTTTCCAACTACATGGGGTCAGCTACATGAATCCGCTTCCTCCACTCTGCTCTATTCAGGACTAAGTCAACATTCAAATTATAAATAGTTATATCTTTTTAATTGTTTTTGTCCATATTAGTTTAGGTCTACCTCTACCTCTATCCTTACCATGGATTGGTAAAAGATCACTCTTTCTAACTGAAGCATCTAAAGGTTTACATTGTATATGTCCAAACCACCGCAATCGATTTTCTCTCATTTTATTTTCAATTGGGACTACTCCTATCATTTTTCTTATATATTTATTTTTAATTCTATTTTTCAAAGTTTTACCACATATCCATCTTAACATATGCATTTCTATTACACTTAATTTATTTATATATCTATAGAAAATATAGTCAAATTAAATAATAAAATAATATCACATCATCTACCTTTCTGGAAGCAAATTCAATAGCTTGCTCTTCAAATGCTTCAAAACCTCTAAGACGACTTGATATGATTTCCTGCAACTGATGATAATTGTAAGGGCCAAAACATAGTCTCTGAATCCCCATTCGGCTTGATATTCGTGGGAGTAACTTTTCTGGGAGATCCATAGTGTTTGCTATCCCTGCATATCAATAAACCAAAACAGGAAACAAAGGATATATAAACAATCTGGAAATAGGATAAAAGGAAAAAATTATAAATAAGTTGATACCTATGACAATGAGTTTCGAGTGAGGTTTAGTAGGCCAATCAAGAATGTTGTAAAGCACCTGAATGAAAACAAGATTCCAAACATCAATGCGCTTAAGATTCATGAAATGAATTAACTACAAGATACTGCAGGACCTCTTTGATAAGTAACATTAGTTACTTGTTTGATAATTATACAAATGATACGTCATAAACAGCATGAATTACCGATTGATTTCTGGTCAAAAGAAGATCAAGTTCATCTATAAGAAGAACACAGGGTTTGTTCTCTTCTTTGCCAATTTTAGTGCCATTTGAAAAGCGTTCATTTAGATAGTGAAGAGCCTTTTTCCATCCAACCCTGTGACCACTTAATGATTCATAAATAACCTGCACACCTTCAAGTTTACATTTCACTATAATACTAAAAAAACAAGAAACTTAAATGGCACAGAAGACAAGGTTGATTATTCTATACCCTGTAAATATTCTCAGGAGAAGAAAGCTTCAGACCATTGATATCTACAAAGCAATAGGGTCTCATACTCCCTGCATCAACTTCAGACCTTAAATTCTTCATCACTGCAAGTACACTCATAGTCTGCAGTTCAATGCAGAAAAATGGTTAAAAGAAAAAAGGATGAGGCTTGAGTAAATTTATGTATTTAAAGCAACAGTTACAAGAAAATGAAAGCCATTTTATTTAGCAAAAATACTGAATATATCAAAAGAAATAAGAATAAACACCACCAGAGAAGTATTGCTTACCTTGCCAGTTCCTGGGACACCATGAATATAAAGGCAGCGGCCTAAACATTGATCATCACAAATAGCACCTTTGACAAATGCAGCTATTTTCTCCATTTCCCTGGCACAAGCCCATAATTAGCAAAAAAGACTAAATAAGGCTAAGAACTACACAACATAAAATGTTATATGTACTTTTTTCTGCAAGGCAATGATTTGGGCAAAGTTGCCAAAAGCAGTGCTGCCTTTGCCTTTTCCAAATCGGTCTTCTTATGAGACCTCACGTGTTCAGGAATTTTCTTTATTCCAATTCTTTGAAGACCAAATATCCTTCCCTTGCATGAGTTCTGAAAGAGGTATGTTAACCAAAACATATCAATGAAAATGAACCATTGCAGCTGGCATACAAGATAGAAAGTGAAGCACACCGCAGCCAATTCATGAGTTTGATTCTTCTGAGCGTAGTTATCAATAGTTGAATGTTCTTCATATTCTGAATCTTCATCTATATCATTGCACAAATTCTTAGGAAATTTCCACTCCTCATCATTTCCAGATTCTTCATCATCCTAATATAAGGTAAGTGGAAGATGTTCAACAGTGCTAGAATATCTTCTCTTAAAAAAATATTTGATGTTCAAGTTCTAGAAAGCTACCTCATCATCATCATCATCAATATCCGTGAGACGCTTGAACTTGTGCCAATGGACATCATACTCATATTCACAATAAAAACATCATCTCCCTCATTGTTGGCTTCTCTAAAGTCCTTAGGGCTCATAACATAGCAATGCCTAAGGACAGACTCCATCTGGACACATAATTAGGAATAAAGTACCATGCATGACAACAGCTAAAGCAAAGATCAAATCAAAGCAGACCAAATGGAAACTGAAAGCAAATTTTTAAACAAAAAGGATCATACTAACAGTGCATATCAGAAATGTAAAATCAAAGCCAGTGTCATGAAAAGCATTGTGCAATTTACTATCATCTAGGAAGTAATACAGAAACATGAACAATAAATCCACATGTGAGTCCAAAAAAGATGAGAGGTGGAGCTCTAAGAACTGCTCGGTTACACCTAGAGGTAATACAAACGATTATTCTGTACAACTTAGTGCAAGTTGAAGAAGAGGCCTTCACTTGGAAGACTCCTCCACTCTTCTAGCAATTCTTTTTCATTTTTTACATACAAAAAGACTTACTTTGCATAGCTTTCTCTAAATAGTGAAGAATATAAAGGAAGATGAGCAAATTGACCATGACCACAAGCTTTTTCTCATCTCTCAATAGTTGGCTTTAAGAATTCTATTTTCCATTCAATAATTTCTACTAGCACAAAGAGTACAGCATCCTATCCTATTGTATGAGCAATGCTAAGACAAATTTTAAGGATATACTCTTCTTTTTTGTTGCACATTATGTACAACAACGAAGTTATGAATTCATTCTTTACGCTAGATTTGTACATATGCCACCCCTAATATGGGGTCTTTCTCAATTTTTTCAGAACCAAAATATGCAAGCAACAAAAAAAGATTTATAGTCTCTTCATCTTGAAAATGTAAGACCAAGTAATAAGCAAAGAATAAGGAAGGCAAATATTAGAACAGCCAGAATAATTTCATAATAGAAGTCCAAAACTCTCTCGTTGAGATCCTAGAATAATTCTTTCCTGGATACTGGAGAACAATGCAATTGGAGGAAAAGGGAAAACAAGTTTGGAAGAAAATGGACATCATGTCGTGCGAAGAATGGGAAGTGCCAACCATTCAACTAGTGCATATGTCATGAATCAGATGATGGTTGTGCCAAGACTGTGCACAATGTTGTGTTTCTTTTTGCTTCAAGTATGTCTTCCTCATGCGAATTGACAAGAGCAAATCCCTTCACATTGCTTGTCATGATAATTGGAAGTAACAAGAAAAACAAAAGAAAGTAAATGCATGATGGGCCTGTCATGCTTCAATAAAAGCTAATTTCTTATTCTCGAGCTACCAAAGTCAGATGCATTTTATTCAACTTAGTTTACACTGTTGCTCCTATGAATTCCAAAACTCTATAATGGGAATAAAAGGTAACATCATTTGTTCCCCAATTATCTGATTAGCTCCCAAATGCGGTGCTCTTCCTCAAGAACTTCTCATCCTATCTAGAAAATCCAACATGTCATCAGACGACATAATTTATCCGCATAGTATCATTCAATAATTAATGTCTAAATGATGAGCTATGCAATGCCTAATTAAAGAAGCATCTCACAGAAAACAATTCCCGTCAGATTGGAATTAGGTTTCTTCTCCATCATTGTGAAAATTGGATGCATAAAAAGAATGGCAATATATCATATAATTTAAAATCCCATTTAAAGGAAATTTGACATGCTAGTCCTCTTTTTTCTTTTCTTTTTTTGAGAGAGAGAGAGAGAGAGTTATTGACTGTAGAGAGCAATAGCTGAAGATAGAATCCAGATTCACCAGAACAGATTGATGAAACTAAAAGATCCAAGTCATAAATTTGCTCTAAAGGAAGTGGCATGATTGTAATAACTGATTTAGAAAGTTCACCAGGAGAAAAAAAGTTGTCATTTCTAGTTTGCTACCAATTAATTCACATGGGAAAAATTAAAGGATAAAAAGTGATTAAAAAAGACAAAAGTCCTAGTGGTGATAGCTGCCAAAACTTCCTATTGGGGGTAAAAAAGGGCCTCCTTACCCAATTTCTAAGCATAATTCTGTTTTGTATTGTGACTAAGAAAACTATGCATCAAAAGCATTCACTTCTACAAGCATAGGATTTGAACGTAAAAGGTTAAAAAGGTGTTAAAATATGACTCATGGGTTGCAGAGAACGTTGTGTGTATTTTGGTTAATAACCTTGAGTTTGTGGGCAAAAAGTTTAAATTCTAAATAGGGTCAATGGTTGTAAAAAGTGGTTTCTGAAGCTTGAGGACTTGGCTTAGGTGAGAGAACATGTGGAAATACACTACACAAGAATAATGGAAGATATAAAGGGAGGATATGTCTAAAAGACAAAAATCTAGGATAATTTAGCACTAAAGAGGATAGGAAGAAGAAACACCAGCAATTTTTTGAATTCTCCCATCCCATCTAAGGAGAATTCTTTTATAGTTACCTTCGAGATCATCAGCCAAAATCTTGAAAGTGAAGCAACGGTACCACATGATTCAATCATGCCAATTTATAGAAATCAGGTTTAACTCAAGTTCAGGTCAGATCTATAGTTTATTGAACTAAGCATACCCAATTCAAAAGTTGTTTTCCATAGTCTTATGCCTCAAAGTTCATTAGTTTAACCAATGATCACAATCAAGTGTAACAAGCTTACATATATAAAGGAAAGTTTTCAAATTTCAATTGCCTAAAAATGCCCCTCAACATTAGGTCCAGGAATAATGCAACCAAACGCTGAAGAAACTACATGTACTGAGAGAAAAGCACATAGCTAATACTAGGAAAATAACACCTCAAATTAAGTGATTCCAAAAGCAAATTAAGAGGACAAGTATCAATCACCTCAACATCACTAAAATCATTTGTGCGGTAGAGCTCCCTCCGCAAATTATGAGGTTGCCTCCCAACTGCAGTCTCTTCCGGGATTATGTACCACCGGCACTTCATCCAGTAAATCCCATCAGGTTCTTTCCATAATCTGCACAGATCAAAGTTCTTTTATGAAAAATAAACTTTAAACAGAACAGTCCAATTAGTTGATGGCCAATTTCTAATTAGTTGATGGCCAAGTTCTAATTAGTTGGTGACCAATTTTATTAATAAAAGCACCTCAAACTATAATTATCTCATGCTTGCCCTTCGAGATTTCCATTGGGGCAGGACAATGACAATTTTCCACCCGACTTTTCTTACCTTTCAATCCGGGCAGCCCACAGGTCGCTAGAAAGGAGTTTCTCCTTTGCGGTCCTGCTCGCCTTCTTCCCTTCAGGGGCCTTTGGGAGATCGACTTCCTTCCCCATTTTCCGAGCCTCACAGAACTGACAGATCCATTCCCCCTCCGGAATTTTTCTCAATGGAGGCTTCAGGCACTTGAGATGGAACCCCCCCAAGCAATCATCGCACTCTACCATCACTAACCTTCCGGTCTGGAAACAAATCCGGCAAACCTCCACCTCCGGGTCCTCATCATCGGACTCCGCCCCCACCCTCCTCTTAACATAGACATCATCCGCCACCTCAAACTCGCCCCCGTCGTACACGACCTTCTTGTAGTACACTCGCGTCTTTGGAGTCCTCGACGCCCTCGGCTTCGGCTCCGAGTGTTCGGACCGTTTCCTCTTCTTAGATTCTGGGGGGTTCGGGGTGACCGGAGAGAAGGCGCTGGCTTTGGACGGCGTCTTCTGGGAGCTAAGTAAAGATCGCCTGGATTTCTTGGTGGATCGAGGGGTTTCCAGGCGACCAGCGTCGGGGGCCTTGGTCGCGCAGGGGATCGGCGTCTGAGGGGATTTGGGGTGGGAAACGGAGGAGACCCGGCGGAGGGAGCGGCGGGGAGTGGCGGACTCCGGCGTCGGAGGGACCGCCGGAGAGAGTTTGGGCCTCCTAGGGGAGGATTTGGGTCTGGATTTTTGGGGGGTTCCGTCCATTTCCGGCGACAGTCGCCGCGAGGGGGAGGCTAGGGTTTTTTGTTTTTGGCGGTGAAAGCGGAACCCCGGCTATTTCGAAAGCAACATTAAAAAAAAAAAAAAACAGGGATTCGCGAAGCGACGCCAATGGGAGACACCAGAGATAGTTTCGGCTCGGATCTTGTCGCAACGTTCGCTTTCCCATGTAGCGGTCTTCCCTGCGTTGCATGCATTAGTATTTGCCATGTGTGAGGATTTTTTTTTTTTTTTTTTTAAAAAGAAGCATCGTCAACTAATTTCAAAGGGTTGTTTAGAATTTGCAATTAAAACTGCACTGCATGTTGAGCAGCAGTGCAGATCATTTTATATATTTTGAGTGTTATAATTTAATTTTTTATAATGAATTAAGTTATACTTGAACTTTGATTGAAATCTCAAGATATTCAAGTCAGCCTTAGCGATATTGGCTAGGAGTGAGCAATAAGGATAAGCCAAAGAATCGATACCAACTCAATTTGATTGGATCAAATTAATTTGTTTTAGATGCAAAATCAATTCTCACTACAAAACCTTTGAATCGATCCCTTTGGATTGTTTTCAGTTCCAAGAATTTTTTAAAATTTTATAAGTCATCTACCATTCCTATTATAGATTTTTAGTATTAGATTAAACAATAAATATTAGCAAAGTGAAGGAAGCAGATTCATATAGCCAACCCTATGTTGTTGAAAAAAAGGCTTAAATGAGTTGAGTTGAGTTATAGATCAATCAATAAATATTATATACATCTTTAATATTTAACACAACTAAAGAAATTTGGGTTAAATTTGTTTGTTTATGGTTAGGTTATTAGTTGCGTCATGAATATTTTTTACATGTCATAGATATTTTAATTTGATGTTGATATTTATATTTGATATATGTTGAAAATTAATTTAATTTGGTATGTGTTTATTTGTGTTCATGACTTTATAAGTATTTATTATAATTGTTAGAAACATATGTCTTTTGGACTTTTACTTCTAATGATGTAGATTACAAGGTTAAGTTTATCTAAACATCATATATTAATTATTTCAAGTATATTTCAAATATATATCATTTTTCTTTAATATATTTCTTAATGATTATTAAAGCAAAAGGTTCCTTAAATCAAGTTATTTAAGTTGCTTATGTAAACTTCTGATATGATTTATTGGATATAGATATACCATATATCATCAAATATTTAGCTAAAGAAAAAAAGAAAAATTAATTAATACTTATTAATGTTGTAAGGCTTTTTGAACAATTTTATGATAACTCTCAACCTCTCATCTAACTTTGATAATTAATAAGATAACCTTTAATATATTAAAAATAAAAAAATAAAAACAATTCTTAGTTAATGCCAAAATAAAAAAGAATATAGGTTCTACCCTGTAATCGATCTAGAACTGACCTGACCTAATTGGATTGGTTTTGAGTTGGTTCCCTGATAGGATTGATTAGGTTCTAGGTCCAAAATTCTATAGTCGATCTTGATTGGGTCAATTCTCGATTTTAGTTTGGAACCAATTCACCCTAACCATTAGATATGGGTTTATTTGCAAAGAATTAAGCTCCACAAGGGACATAGTAGAACTACACTCGTTGGATAAGCTAAGACCTTTGATTGGAAAGGTGGGGCAATCACTTAGCTAAAACCACTAAAGTCACTTTGAAAGAGAAAAAGAATAAGAAAGCATTCTTTATAACACACTATCCTAATATCAATTTAGCAATAATACTTGAGTAGTTAAAACAAAAAATTATGATAAGTACATAGCATTACATTCACTTCAAAATAAACTCGCTATATCATCAACCATCAATAACTTGTGATGCACATCACTGGGCAATGTACGACCACTGATTGAGTTGTTAAAAGAGATAAAGTATGTCTTATTTTCTCCAAATTGCTACATTCCCTGCCATCTCAATTAATGCATTCAAAGCAGTACCTACATGCATATATTATCTCAACTTATATGTTTTATATTCTTATCAACTTTCTCTCTCTTATAGAATTAATGTAAATTACTGCAATACATCTCATTAGGAAATAAAGTTTATTAAAATTTTCAATGGGGATGATTTCCATAAGGAATTCAAAAGCTAATAATCTAATAGAACATTTAGGTAATTTTTAAAATATGAGGGGAAGCAATTGTTGACCCTTAGATATATGTAAATCTCTTCATGACTCTACACCTACTCTATAACTCGCAACTATATCAATTTAAATAGGAAAATGACACTCATGACATTTGCAACTGCAACCTTTCAAATAGTATTAGTTCAATTATAATGCTACTTGAATTACGTTTCAATTTTACTCATAGAATACCAAACGACCCCTAAGATGATAAAATAAATACAAGAGGATGAGCAAGGATAGTAGAGGTGAAGTTAGTAGTTGTACAAGCTAGATAGAAGTATAGAAAGGTTTGGAAAGAGAATAGTAATTTTAGGCAAGAAGCATATGCACTCCTTGAATTGCCATTAAGAGAAAATGTCTCAAGTTCAATAATACGACGACGGTTGAAGAGAAAATTTTTGAAGGTGTTATTATCCCACTCTTTTTAAATTGCTCAAAGGATAGTGGAAAATAATGATGAGATCAAATCTGGGTGATGGTTGTGTTTGATGAAGACAATTAGCAAATATCAACATTCCCTTTTTTTTTGCAATATTACATATAATTATTTGGGACTAAGTTGATATTCAAATTATAAATAATTATATTTTTTTAATTATTTTTATCCATATTAGTTTAGGTCTATCTCTGCCTCTATCATTATCATAAATTGTTAAAAGAGCATTTGCTATTTTTATATTTATATTTTTATAATAATCAATATAAGCCAATACAAATCTAGAACTTGATTATAAGGTTATGATATAAGACATGACTATTTGATTTGGGTTCTATTTTTATCGGTTTGTCCTTAAAATGTTTATATGCCTTAATATAAAAAATCAAAAGCATAGTCATTTTATGGACATGAATGTTGCAAAAATATTTGTTTTGATTAGTTTAGTTGAGAAATAATGTCCATTCTACCATGAAATATCGAATCTTCCTGCTATTATAACAGGTGATCCAATATACTAAAAATAAATTATTTATGCCTAAGGATTGCAATTGCTATCATAGGAATTTAACCTTGCAATATCTTTAGTTTCAAATATAACCTTCTATTAGTTATAAAATCAACATTAGCAAATGTTTAGTAAAATTTTTGGAAGTTCTTATAAAAGTGATATGTAGCAGCACTTGTAAAATAACTATTAAAAGTAAACACATATTTAAGATATAGAGAAATGTCACTAATGTACAAAGTTCTATTGAAGTAACTTGGCAACACCATCCTAGGATGATCCGTAGAAAAATACTGTAAAATGCTGATAAAGTTAAATGCATCATTTTTTTTAACTTTCGAGTGGCACTTATAAATGTTGCTTTTTAACTCTTTTGCTATAATGCAAGTATGTGTGCACCGCTTTAGCTTGACTTGGTATAGTTATGAAAAAAAGGTTACAGTTAGAGTAATGTATTTGCAATAAGGAAATACCTATGGATAGATAACAAGCTAGAGTAAGTTCAAGTAGGACCTAAAGAAGCCCTCAAACTAGCCTACATAAGACAAGGAGATCTAATCACTTTCAACTCAAGTACAAAGCCAATGATCATAGGAGTAGAGTTTGACTAATGATCATAGGAGTAGAGTTTGACTAAGTAGTACATCTTATTCTATTAGAACAATTTGGAAGTTTGAAAACAACTAGAATTTTGAAAGAAAATAAATTTTTTAAAGCAATTAGTTTTTTTTTTTTTTTTACCAAGTAAGAATTTAATGCAAATTAGAAGTTGAAATCTTTAAAATGTGAATTCTAACTAAGCATGCTTACATAATGCTTGTGATGATAAAGCATGCAATCATGCTTTTTTTTTTTCTTTTCTTTTTTGAATCATGCTCGATTTTTTTTCCTTAGGTCACACTCTAGATTATACTCTCTAAAACAAATGCATCTCTCATATTACAATCTCTCATGCCACAATCTTTATATTGTACTCTCTAAAACGAATGCATCTCTCATGCTGCAGTATCTCACTTTAAATACTATCATCTCTTGCACTTAGAAAAAGAAAGAAAAGAAAAGACTAAAGTAATCATCCTCTCTCAATGTATTAAAAAAACTTTAGATAAGGAATGCATTCTCCTCAGCCGTTAAAATCATTGAAAGATTCTTTAAATAAGAACAAAGCATTGAGAGATACATTTGGGTTTGGATATGCTCTTTCAGATAAGAAAGAGATATTTTCCTTATCCATTAGGATCGCCAGAGATTCTTTTTCTTCAAATGTGATTAGCATGAATTTGAAGGGATTTGGCATCTAGATTTTTATGTAATTGTGATTAACATGAATTTGAGGGGATTTGGCATCTAGATTTTCATGATCTACATGATCTCTTTTGCTACATATCGAGTCTGTGAGCTTCATGATCTCTTTAGCACCTTAAACTAACCAAGCCATCTAAATTTGATATCAAAGCCATCTTTTTATTTTCTTTTGATGACATGTTTGGGTATTCAAGATCTTAGTCTAGATGTAGCTCAAATCTATGCAAATCGAGTTTGACTCTTAATTAAACCAATAAATGATGGAGGATCAAGAATCAAACCGAGTGACCAAACTAAGATGTTGCATTTAATCCAATCATTGGTAATCAAACTTGTTGGCTAAGATCAAACCTTAAATTTGACCTAATTATTAGGTTACGGGTTCATTGATCGAGCTTAAGACTTGATATTTACTCAATTAGTGTCAATTAGGTGCATTAAATGACCTTAAGTGTTGGATTTAGCTTAATTGTAAAGATTTTAACTTAATAGTGGTTGAGTGCTATTAATCAGATTAGGTCATTGAGCTAACATGTTATTTTTGTTTCTCAATTGAATCCAATCAATGAATTTGACCTAATTTATGTCAATTGGGCCTTAATTGATACTAGAAGTATCATGAATTTGACCGAATTTAGGAAAAGACTTTGTACACCGCATCCGGTGCAGCAAGTTCATGTGGGCTCACCGTTCCTTTTTATTGATCCATATGCGTACGATATTCATTAAAAAATGTTAAGACAACTTTACGATATCCTGAGGGAAAAAATTATCCCGAGGAAAAAAATTATGATACCCCAATTTTAAACTTACGACACTGTAGTTATAAAATTAAGACACCCGTTCAGAAAGCAAAAAAAAAATTACGACACCCCAATTGTAAACTTACGACACCGTAGCTATAAAATTATGATACCCATTCAAAAAACATGTCTGTACACAAATTCTAAAAAAAAAATCTGAACGAGTATTAATGTATGTCACGTCAAAATTTAAATGACACCCTAGTTTTAAACTTACGATACTGTAGTTATAAAATTAAGACACCCATTAAAAAAGTCAAAAAAAAAATACGACATCCCAGTTATAAATTTACAACACTGTAGTTATAAAATTACGACACCCATTCAAAAATATATTTGTATATAAATTCCAAAAAAAAGCTGAACAGATATTAATGCACGTCAGATAGCTTTTTTTTTGAAATTTATGTACAGACACATTTTCTAAGTGGGTGTCGTAATTTTATAACTACGGTATCGTAAATTTACAACTGGATGTCGTAATTTTTTTTTGGCTTTCTGAACGAGTGTCTTAATTTTATAACTACGATGTCGTAAGTTTAAAATTAGGATGTCGTAATTTTTTTTACTTTCTGAACGGGTATCTTAATTTTATAACTACGGTGTCATAAGTTTAAAATTAGGGTATCATAATTTTTTCCCTTAGAATGTCGTAAAGATGTCTTAATATTTTTAATGGGTATTGTATGCATGTAGACCAATAAAAAGGAATGGTATAGCCTATGTAGGACTTGTTGCACCGAATGCGGTGTACAAAGTCTTTTCCTCGAATTTATGTTAATTGGGCCTTAATTGATACTAGAAGTATCATGGATTAGGCAATATCTATAGGAGAGACAAAGTCTATCACACCAATGTCTCCTAGTATCGATTTATAACTGAAAAGTTTGATCTCTTGAAGCATAGAAAATATTGGATGAGTTCTTTTAGGGCTTGAGGAGCTCAAAGTCCTAATTTGATTGGAGTCTTGGGCATTCATGACTTATCCTTGTTCTTTGGTTGGAATAGAGTTGTCCTCATAAGAATATGTGTCACATGTTATCTGTTAATTGAGCACTTATTTTATAGCATATCAATGCTTAAACCCATAGCATTACTTATTGTAATATAAACTTCAAGCATTAATGAAGTCAATTAATTAAGATCCAATCTCTATTGTTTTATCCTTGTTCCGGTTAAAAAGTTCACTCTCAACACAAGGACCACGTAGCATCTATGGCACTCAAGCTGAGGATGCAGTGGGGCTCATGACCCAAGCTCAAGATGTAGATCAGAGAATTTTGGATAAGCTTGTGACAAGTTTTCTAGCCTATCAAGTCAAACCGAGATCTAAAATTTTGGCCTGACTAGAAAATATGTAGCTTCGGATGCATAGCCTCACTTTTTAGTGGGGTTATATAACATACAAAAAATATGAGGGGAGTTAAAAGCAAATAACTAATAAAGAGAAATAGCTATGGTAAAAAAAAAAGGAGAAAAAGAAGCATGTATTCTACCTGATGAATGAGTCCCATTAAGATATATCACATGCTGCTCATGTAGGAGTTTAGAAAGTCAGAAACTAAAATGGACATGATAGATTATAAGCATCTACTTGGATAAGTTTAGGTAGTCTTGAAAGGAAAAAATAAATTTTGTAACATATAATATATAATATATTGACAATGGGATATAATATTATAATATTTATTAATACAATAATATAATATAACATTGATATTTATTATAGACTACAATGAAGGCTTTGTTTGTGCAGTGTTCGTCATTTGCCATGTTATTGTCAGCATTAACATGTTCGATCAACATTAATAAAGTTCATTGATTAATGCGTAATAAAAAATTAGGTATTGAAGCCTTCTATTTGTTACAATATGATGTATTGCTATATTACACTTAAGTTGGGAAAGGAGAATAAAATGGAGTATCTAAAGGGATGTTCTGCTGGTGTAGAGTTCTTCATTTGTCATGTGGATATCATTATTGTTGCCTAGCTAAGCAATCCAAGATGGGAAATGAATTGGATTTTTTTTAAAAATAAAAAATTTGGCAAGTATGTGTTATTTTGAAAAACTAAATTCAGAAATTTAAGTAAAGTGAAGTGAAGTGAAGAGCAATAATGCACAACAAGCCAATCACATACAAACACAAGGAGTTATAGTGGTTCGATGCCAATCATTACAACTACATCCACTCCCTAAGGACCTTATAGGAATTTTCTTCACTAATCGTTGGCTTAATGATTACAACCCTAGTTAACCCAGCTAGCTTCTTGTTTATCAGGCATGAGGTAGCCTTACAAATCACCAATTACGGGTTTGGTTTACCCAATACAAGTTTCAACCAAATTAAAACTCAAACCAGTGACAATGATACAAATATCAGAATAAAACAACTCCTATATGAGCAAATAAAACAACAATAGCACTTTATATATTTAGTAGGTCTGCTCTTTAATGAGCTTCTCATTCTTGAATGCTGAAGCTTTGAGCACTTAAAAGTTCTCTTGAAGTTTCTGTTGGGAATTTTGTATGTTATATATGAATCAAATTCATATAACACGCAGCGGAAAATAAAAAAATAAATACGAATTTAATTTCCAAAGCCCAAGATCTTCAGGGAACAGATTTAGTTAACAAGAAATAACATATGATTATTTTAATAGATCATACCTGTGTTCTTTATTGGGGATGATGCCCGATGAAGCCGATAAATGATTTACCACTAGCCGTCCACGCGTCCGGCCTCTAATGGTGATCCACGCGATGCGTCCGGCCTCTAATGGTGATCCATGCGAAGATCTTTGGATGATGTCCTCTCAGGATTGGATGATAACCTTCTTGCGAGGGGTGCTAGTGCCTCTTTTCTTTTCTATTGATTTTCCAAATCAAAAAAGGATTTCTTGATCAAGATCAAATCTTGATCAATTAAGAGAGAGAAAGGGATGTCCTAGAGAGAGAAAGGACATTTTAGAGAGAGAAAGGAGGTGTTAGGCATCCAAGAGAGAGAGAAGAGAGGAGTTAGGTATCCAAGAGAGAGAGAAGAGAGGAGTTCGGTATGTCTCTCTTTTTGAACAAAAAATTCTTTTCTCTATAATGAATCTTATTCATCAATTTCATGTTCTCTCATTAAGATTGAGTCAAACCCAATCCTAATTTATTGGTTATCTGATTTGAATTAAGTCCAACTTAATTCCCATTTTAACTTCATCCAAAATCTTCTTAATGCGTGTGACCCATTAGGTCCCTTGACAAGTTGGTAATAATCATGTCCCTAATATTGACCCTAAGGATGACTTGATCAACACCTTGTCCAAGTCAATTCTTTAACCAAATCAACTCTTTGATTAAGTCAAAGAATCCATGATTATAGATCATGAGCGGCCTCTAGCAAAACATCATGACCACCCAAGTGTTAAGGGTTTGTTGACGTGGTCATCAACACCTGTCCATGAACGGTTACCGTACGATTCAATCCTTTCGTCACATATCTCAGATCAATCAGTGGTATGGAATGTGTCAACCATATAATTAATCTTTGTTTACTTGATCTCAGAAAAATTGACTCATATGAATTAGAACTTCGAAACCATTTCGAATTCCAACTCAACCTTGCAAGGATTTAACAGTCAATTTAATCCATCAAGTGGCCGTGGGATATAACCCTTTCTATCAAGGGAGATGAATCATGTCTTGATCAAACACCACCTTCATGTGCTTCATATCATACCCAATCGATACCATATTTGCCACCCATGGCTAGAGCGACGTTTGCATGTCGTCAAAGCATGATATTCCACACATAAGGTACAATAAAGATCTCAAGTCAAAGGATCACTCGCACCACCGTCATCAAAGATCAACCATCGACACTATATAGAATATCCATATGGGATCTCTGTGCGGGTCATCCAATGTATTGTTACAATAACGAACATCCATATACCATATCCAAGTATCTTCATACTTCAGCTTGCAAGATCAGCTGCACACCACAAGGGTGAAGGTATGCAATGTGTGCTAGTATCAACGGCGTTTGACAATATCCAATCCTGTCTACGCATGACTAGGGAAGTTTAAAGAATCGAACCATAATGTGCAATTTTGGATCTCACAATTTGTAATCTCTATTACAAATTCCATATGCACAGTTCGCATTCTTTTGGACTTTATCTTACACGAAAAATATATCTAATATATATATGAAAAATACCTGGATAGATAAAGAAACCAATAAATTTGATTTGCATTCATAAAGAAATGTGTACAAACTAGCATCTTATCCAATTGGATCTAGGGCACACACTAACAATCTCCCACTTGCGCTAGAGCCAATCACCCATGTATCTAATACCAAGTGACTCAGCATGACTATCATGCTTCTGCTGCAGCAGGACTTTAGTGAACGGATCAGCAATATTGTTATCCGTGGGGACTCGTTCTATTTTTATATCATTTCGTCCAATGATTTCTCTAATTACATGATATCTTCTAAGTACATGTTTGGACATCTGATGAGACCTTGGCTCCTTGGCTTGCGCAATAGCTTCATTGTTATCACAATACAAGAATATTGGATTAACAATGCTTGGAACCACTCCAAGTTCAGTGATAAACTTTTTGATCCAAACTGCTTCTTTAGCTGCATCTGATGCTACAATGTACTCGGCTTTAGTTGTAGAGTCGGCGGTCGTCTCCTGCTTGGAACTCTTCTAGCTGACTGCACCACCATTGAGTATGAACACATAGCCTGATTGTGATTTATAATCATCTCCATCAGACTGAAAACTAGAATCTGTGTAACCTCGAACTATAAGATCGGGTCCTCCATAAACCAAGAACATATCCTTAGTTCTTCACAAGTACTTAAGGATATTCTTGACTGCCATCCAATGTTTCTCACCAGGATTTGATTGATATCTACTCGTGATACTCAAGGCATAAGAAACATCAGGCCTCGTACATAGCATCACATACATAATGGATCCAATTGCTGATGCGTATGGTATCCTATCCATGTACTCTCTTTCTTCTTGGGTCTTAGGACTCATGTCCTTGGAGAGATGTACACCATGCGACATTGGCAGGAATCCCTTCTTGGATTCCTCCATGCTAAACCGCTTTAGCATCTTCTCTATGTACGTGGATTGGGTCAATCCAAGCAACCTTCTAGATCTATCTCTATAGATCTTTATACCAAGTATATAGGTGCTTCTCCCAAATTCTTCATGGAGAATTTACCTGACAACCAATCCTTCACTTCTTTAAGGAAGGATACATTGTTTCCTATTAATAATATGTCATCCACATATAATATCAAGAAAACAATATCACTCCCACTAACCTTCTTGTACACACATGGATCATCTTGTTTTTGATAAAATCAAACTCTTTGATTGTCACATCAAATCGGATGTTCCAACTTCTAGAGGCTTGCTTAAGTCCATAAATAGACCTTTGTAGCTTGCACACTTTCTTAGGATCTATGGATTCAAAACCCTCTGGTTGTGTCATATACACATCCTCCTCTAAATTTCATTTAGGAAGGCAGTCTTGACATCCATCTGCCAGATCTCATAGTCAAAATATGCTGCTATTGCAAGCAAAATCCTTATGGACTTATGCATGGCTACGGGTGAAAAGGTTTCATCAAAGTCAATACCTTGTCTTTGCTTGTAACCTTTTGCAACTAGCCTTGCCTTATAGGTAATCACATTACCATCCATGTCGGTCTTCTTCTTGAAAACCCATTTGCACCCAATGGGTTTTACCCCTTCAGGTGGATCAACCAAGGTCCATACCTGGTTGTCATACATGAAGTCCATCTCAGATTTCATGGCCTCAAGCCATCTCTCAGAGTTAATATTAGACATTGCCTCCTTGTAGTTGGTAGGCTCATCATCCTCTATAAGAAATGCATATTTCTTAGGATGCGAATTGTCCTACTAGATCTACGTAGCTGATGTGTACTTGGAGCCACCTGTTGCTTTTCATGCAACGTCTTCCTGAATGTGGGTTGAGTCTCCTGCTCAACTCCCACTATATTCGGCATATGCTCCATTCCATCTAATAGGTTAATATTAATTTGTGGTTCTTGAGCTTCACTAAGTTCAATCTTACTCCCACTACCCATTGTCAGAATCTCATTCTCTAGAAATATGGCATGTCTTGAGACAAACACCTTTTTCTCAAGTGGGTGGTAGAAGTAATATCCTTTTGTTTGTTTTGGATATCCCACAAAATTGCATTTATCAGATCTAGCTTCTAGCTTGTCTGATTCATTGCGCTTCACATAAGCGTAACAGCCCCAAACCCTTAAATGATTAAGGGATGGTTTCTTTCCATACCATATCTCATAGGGAGTGGAGTTGATCGATTTAGATGGAACTCGGTTTAAGGTATATTCGGTAGTTTCTAGCGCATAACCCCAAAACATTTTTGGAAGATCTGCAAGGCTCATCATGGAACGTACCATGTCTAACAGTGTACGATTTCTCCTTTCTGACATACCATTATGCTGTGGTGTACCAGGAGGAGTCCATTGAGGAAGAATTTCATTCTCTTCAAATAATCTATGAAGTCATGGCTTAAGTATTCACCACCTCGATCTGATCGAAGTATCTTAATACTCTTGTCATTTTGTTTTTCTACTTCACATCTAAATTCTTTGAACTTTCCAAAGGCTTCAGATTTGTGCTTCATCAGATATACATAACCATATCTACTATGGTCATCTATGAACGTAATGAAATAAGAAAAACCTCCTATGGCTTGAATGTTGATGGGTCCACATACATCCGAATGTACTAAACCCAAACATTCAGTTGCTCGCTCGTCTGTTTTCGGTGGTGGTAGTACTTGGTCATCTTGCCAAGTAATGCAATGACTCGCATTCCTCAAACGATTCCCAATCGAATGAGCCCAAGTATCCATCTTTATGTAACTTCGTTAAACGAGTTTCATTTATATGGCCTAAACGACAATGCCATAGGTATGAATCCCTAGAATTATTTGATTTTAATCTTTTGTGATTCAATATTGAGAATAGGGGCTTGAAGATTAAGAACATAAATTACGGTTGAAACAATTCCGAGCAGAACCAAAGAACATTTTGTTCCGAAAAATAGAAATACCATTATTTCCAATTTCAAAAGAAATACCCATTCATTACCATTAAACATGAAATGGATATGATATTCTTTGTTATGTTCGGCACAAAGTAACAATTACTAAGTTCTATTTCAAGCCCTATGGGCAAAGATAAAAAGCAAATTCCTACAACTAATGCAGCAACATTTGCTCCATTTCCCATGCGCAGAATCGCTTCATCCTTTCCCAATCTTCTACTATTTCTTATCATCTGCATATTAGTACAAATATGAGACCCATAATCGGTATCCAATACCCAAGTGGAATAAGAAGTAATAGAAGAATACATCTCAATTATGAATGTACCTGATGTTGAAGAATCAGTATGCTTCTTTTCTTTTAGACTTGCCAAATAAGCCCTGTAGTTAGTTATGCTTCCAGTGCCCATCCTTGTTATAGAAGTGACATTTTCCTTTGGCTGCATCCTTCTTGGCTATATTCTTTTAATGCCTTTTGTTTGCTTGGTTGTCTTGGCCTTTTGGGCCTTATTCTTCTTCAGACGCTTCTTCTGAGTGCCTGAAGATTCTACAACCATCAATTGCCCTTTATCCTTTTTGATGCTAGGCTCAGCATTAGTCAGCATATTTGCAAGCTCTGGCAATGTAGCCTCAAGTCTGTTCATATTGAAATTCAACACAAAATGCGAATAGCTAGGAGGCAATGACTGTAAAACCAAGTTGATGCTCAGTTTATGGTCCATTACGAGACCCAATCACGCTAACTTCTCAATCAAATTGATCATCTTTAGCACGTGTTCACCCACTGATGAACCCTCAGTCATTTTGCACTGAAACAACTCTTTGGAGGTTTGAAACCTCTCATAGCGAGATTGTGCACCAAACAACTCTTGCAGGTACATCAAAATCTCATGAGCATTTAAATGCTCATGCTGTTTTTGAAGATCTGGTGACATAGATGCCAACATCAAGCATGTGGCCATCTCTTCAGCATCTCTATGTCGATTGTATGCCAGAAGAACTTCATTTGAAGCATCCGCAGGTGGGACCTCTGGTGCTGCCTCATCAAGGACATATAGGATTTTCTCAGATCGTAGAATGATCTTGATATTCCTTAGCCAATTAGGAAAATTAGGTCCGGTTAGCTTGTTGGATTCTAGGATACCTCTGAGATTGATGTTCATACTCATGGTGTCTCTAATAACTGGAAAAAAATAGAACGAGTCAATTATTATGAATGCAAATCATCGATTTAATATGGAAATGTTAACATTTTAATTAAATCGATTTCTCCCACTATTTTATCGAGCTCAATAGCCCTCTCTATTAATCTTAAAAAATTATCAAATAATTTTCTAGTGGGCTAGGACCCTCAAATTGACTTACCTTGACCTTGGCTATGGCACAACAAATCTTAGTAAGCCAAATTAGGTAGATTTGTATCAATCACATCAAATGTGACTCCTAGATCATTTAGGGGACATTGCCTTGTCAATCACATCTGATGTGATCACCCTAAACATTACCTCTAGATTAGACTGACCCTGACTATGGCCAATTATGCCAACTAACCTAGTTAAGTCAACCCATTGTTTCCCAATCAACTCCTCATAGGTTCACTTGATCTTGGCTATGGCACAACAAATCTCATGCCCTAATGATTTTGTATCATGTGAACAATGGAAGGCTAATGACTTAATATTCGTGGAGGGATTTAGCGCATTTAGGTCCCATCATGCATGTACAACATTTGTATCATGCTAGGTTACATATCCTATATGTGAATTTTAGATTAATTTCAATTAACCTAAATTTCATAAGATCCAATCTTATGATTGGGACTCCTAATCAAATTAGGATTCTCATCACTATCTAATATGGGAACCCTAATCATGTGACCAAATCAATTGCTACCATCCTGATTAACCTTAATTGATCTAATCAATTAAGAGCTTTCCTTAACAATGGCCATATCAGCTGATCAATGGGGTCTTATTTAGCATACCCTTCGATCCAATTGAATGGGTTTTCTTAGGCAGCGAATGGAGCAATTAAAAACCATGATTGCACCTTTCTAGACACCATTGTAGTTAAGCCCAATTGATTTGATCAATTATGGAATCATAGGATCAAACAATGATATGGTTAAATCTAATTTTTCTTAAACCTTATTATCTATTACACATTATGATAAGATAAGATAGTGATCTTTAGGGATTTATGATAAGTGTTAAATATTTTATAATCATTTATTTTATATTTGTCTTATCATTATCTGTTATGATAAATTTGTTTTCATCACATGAAAATCCTAATTGGTCTCTATCATAACATCCCTAACATGATAACATGTCAAAATTTAAAATTTTAATTTTAATTTTGATTATCATGTTATCATGATATAATTATTTTAGACTTTAATCACATTATTTATCATGTCAAAATTAAATTCTGAACATGATATGTTAAATTTCAGCCTTTATGATTATGTCATACATAAATCATAATTTTAATTTTTAACATGATCAAATAAATAATTCACATTTATTATATATAATAAACTTATTAAATATTTAATCTTCATCAATATAATTATTTCAGATTTTAATCATGTCATTTATCATGTCAAAATTAAATTCTAAATGATATGTTAAATTTAAGCCTTTATGATTATGTCACACATAAATCATAATTTTTAATTTTTAACATGATCAAATCTAAATAATTTACATTTATTATCATATAATAAACTTATTAAATATTTAATCTTCATCAATATAATTATTTTAGATTTTAATCATGTTATTTATCATGTCAAAATTAAATTCTAAACATGATATGTTAAATTTCAGCCTTTATGATTATGTCATACATAAATTATAATTTTTAATTTTTAACATGATCAAATCTAAATAATTTATGTTTATTATCATATAATAAACTTATTAAATATTTAATCTTCATCATATGGCAATATTTATATTTTACATCGCATGTAAAATTTAGATCTATGTTTATAAAAACTATAACTCAGGTAATCTATCAAATTAATTGAATTTGAAGCCTGAGGAGGCTCTGATACCAATGTTGGGAATTTCGTATGTTATATATGAATCAAATTCATATAACACGAAGTGAAAAATAAAAAAATAAATACGAATTTAATTCCCAAAGCCCAAGATCCTCAGGGAACAGATTCAGTTAACAAGAAATAACACATAATTATTTTAATAGATCATACCTGTGTTCTTTATTGGGGATGATGCTCGATGAAGCCGGTAAACGATTTACCACTAGCCGTCCACGCGTCTGGCCTCTAATGGTGATCCACGCGAAGATCTTTGGATGATGTCCTCTCGGGATTGGATGATAACCTTCTTGCGAGGGGTGCTAGTGCCTCTTTTCTTTTCTATTGATTTTCCAAATCAAAAAAGGATTTCTTGATCAAGATCAAATCTTGATCAATCAAGAGAGAGAAAGGGATGTCCTAGAGAGAGAAAGGATATTTTAGAGAGAGAAAGGAGGTGTTAGGCATCCAAGAGAGAGAAGAGAGGAGTTAGGTATCCAAGAGAGAGAGAAGAGAGGAGTTCGGTGTGTCTCTCTTTTGAACAAAAAATTCTTTTCTCTATAATGAATCCTATTCATCAATTTCATATTCTCTCATTAAGATTGAGTCAAACCCAATCCTAATTTATTGGTTATCTGATTTGAATTAAGTCCAACTTAATTCCCATTTTAACTTCATCCAAAATCTTCTTAATGCGTGTGACCCATTAGGTCCCTTGACACGTTGGTAATAATCATGTCCCTAATATTGACCCTAAGGATGACTTGATCAACACCTTGTCCAAGTCAATTCTTTAACCAAATCAATTCTTTGATTAAGTCAAAGAATCCATGATTATAGATCATGAGCGGCCTCTAGCAAAGCATCATGACCACCCAAGTGTTAAGGGTTTGTTGACGTGGTCATCAACACCTATCCATGAACGGTTACTGTACGATTCAATCCCTTCGTCACATATCTCAGATCAATCAGTGGTATGGAATGTGTCAACCATATAATTGATCTTTGTTTACTTGATCTCAGAAAAATTGACTCATATGAATTAGAACTTTGAAACCATTTCGAATTCCAACTCAACCTTGCAAGGATTTAACAGTCAATTTAATCCATGATTAAGTCAAAGAATCCATGATTATAGATCATGAGCGGCCTCTAGTAAAGCATCATGACCACCCAAGTGTTAAGGGTTTGTTGACATGGTCATCAACACCTATCCATGAATGGTTACCATACGATTCAATCCCTTTGTCATATATCCCAGATCAATCAGTGGTATGGAATGTGTCAACCATATAATTGTTCTTTGTTTACTTGATCTCAGAAAAATTGACTCATATGAATTAGAACTTCGAAACCATTTCAAATTCCAACTCAACCTTGCAAGGATTTAACAGTCAATTTAATCCATCAAGTGGCCGTGGGATATAACCCTTTCTATCAAGGAAGATGAATCATGTCTTGATCAAACACCACCTTCATGTGCTTCATATCATACCCAATCGACACCATATTTGCCACCCATGGCTAGAGCAACGTTTGCATGTCGTCAAAGCATGATATTCCACACATAAGGTGCAAAGAAGATCTCAAGTCAAAGGATCACTCATACCACCATCATCAAAGATCAACCATCGACACTATATAGAATATCCATATGGGATCTCTGTGCGGGTCATCCAATGTATCGTTACAATAACGAACATCCACACACCATATCCAAGTATCTTCATACTTCAGCTTGCAAGATCAGCTGCACACCACAAGGATGAAGATATGCAATGTGTGCTAGTCTCAACGGCGTTTGACAATGTCCAATCCTGTCTACGTATCGACTAGGAAAGTTTAAAGAATCAAATCATAATGTGCAATTTTGGATCTCACAATTTGTAATCTCTATTACAAATTCCATATGCACAGTTCGCATTCTTTTGGACTTTATCTCACAGGAAAAATATATCTAATATATATATGAAAAATACCTGGATAGATAAAGAAACCAATAAATTTGATTTGCATTCATAAAGAAATGTGTACAAACTAGCATCTTATCCAATTGGATATATGGCACACACTAACAGTTTAGTGGAACCTTGAATGAGCTTTGATGCTTTGAATGCATTGGAGCATAACTATTCTTAAAAATAATGAAGGTTGAAACTTTCTTAACTTTCTCCTTCAATCCTCTTGAATCACTCTTAAATGCTCTTACCAACTCTCTTAGAAGCAAGATTAGACGTTAACTAGCCATTTTGGACCATTGGGGGTGGTTGGATTGAGAGTTTTGAAGTCTGAAATGTGTCAGAACTAACCGTTGTAACTCCTGACTCTGTATTAGTTGACTACCATGCTGACTAATAGACCATTAGTCGGCTACCATGCCGACTAACTGAAATTAGCTCTATGTATAAGCCACAATAGTTGACTACCTAGCCAACTAATTAGAATCAACTCTCTGTATAAGCCATAGTAGTCAACTATCTAGCCGACTAACTGGCTCCAAACTTCTATTTACTCAATTTTAAATATCAGTAGATAACATGAGAGCCAACTAACTTGCTTTAAAACACAAAAACTCATTCTAAGATTAAGAAAACTTATAGTTTTGATGAATCCAAGAGTGCTAGTCCTTGCATCTTGATTTTTCTCCATAGAATGCATTCTCAAGCTCACAACTCAAACTTGTTATTTTCCCGGGTGCACAACGAACCCAGCTGGTTTTCAAGGCTCACCAGCACAAAACCTTACACCACAAGCTAATGCTTGCACAAGGCTAACAGCCTCAACTGAATCAATCACCAGATTGACCCGACAAACAATATTTATTTTACAAGATAAATAGCTCCTCCTATGAGCAAATATACAATAATGAAACAAGAATAAAAAGATATGAATCAAAGCCTGATTTGCAGATCTTGATGGCTTGCTCCTTCTCTTCTTTTAAGTGGATCTTCCTTCAAGGGGCTCTTGAGACTCAGAAGATCAGAGAACTAGGGCTTGCTTCTTCCCTTGAGATTTCTTCGAAATAGAACAACAAAATCTTGGAATCTCTCTCTTTTCTTTTGGGGAATCAGTATGATCTTTCCTTACGAGTTTTCCCTCTTTTCTCTTTTGATTTTTTGATGGATTTCTAAGATTTCTCTCTATTCTTTTCTTTTTGTCTCTCTTCCTTTCGGATGCAGCAAACCCTCTTCTTATAGATCCCGATTAATCCATAAATAGTTTAAAACTATCCGTTAGAAACAAGTGTAAGAAGGATTAGAACCAAAAATAGCAATAGCCATTGGGATTAAAAAGATAAAGATAAAGTTTAGAGTCGTTTTGACAGTTATGGAGTCGCGTCTGATATTCTGGAGTCGGCTCTAACTTTTCTGGAGTCGGCTCTAGCTCGAAAATCCCCAAATCGCTTGAACTGGAGTCATCTCTAACTTTTCTGGGGTCGACACAAAAATCTTCTGGAGTCGACCCTAACAGTCTGAGAGTCGACTCTAAGTCGTGGTCGGAAAAACTATCGTTCTGTCTTTTCTGTTGGAGTCAGCTCTAACAGTCTCGGAGTCGACTCTAAGTCCGTGCCATTTTCTGGAGTCGACTCTACGATTCCATGTGTCGACTCTAATGTCTGAAATCTTACCTTGACATTAGATTCGAACTAGAACTTAATTTATCTTATGATTTTGATTAATAGAACATATCATAAACTAAAAAATTAAACCAAAATCATTAGTAACTTCAAATGTTATACTCAAATAGTTTTGTTAATCATCAAAATCAATAATTGGGTCAACAATCTTCCCCTTTTTGATGATGACAAAAACTTTGAGTATATGCATTAAAAATTCATTTGAATTAAGAATTATAGACATTGTTAAAGCTTTAAAACTTCCTAACAGAGAATTTGATGCCAATTTTCAAAATGAATCAAAAAAGATACATGAGTCCTATTATAAACATCAATCAAGATGATTTAACTTTACGTAGGAAATTATTAAGCTCCCCTGCATTAAATAACTCTCCCTATGTAAATAAACTGAAATTGATTGATACAAATTGATTAGAATTTATAAATCTCAAAATTTCTCTCCCCCTTTTTGATATGCCAAAAGATTGAAATCTTATACTCCTTATATTTTTCATTCTTATTTCTTTTATACATATACAATTTTCTCTCCCCCTTTTTTGTTATCAGCAATAAGGTGAATTATCAGAGCGGGGTTGTTGGTTCAATTAATCATAGAGATGGTAATTGGATCTCATAGACAAATTTGCAATAAAAGGATAATTGTATTTCAATGCAAGATTCATTACATGCGTCAATTCAAGTACATTATTAGAAAAGTAACATATTCAAGTATATAATTCCTAGATACATGCTATCAAAGCAAGAAAGCAAGAAATCCTAAGATACAACCTAGGATAAGATAGGGTATCAAAATCAAACATGCTTGTAAACTATTTTCTTCAAATGTCCAATCATTTCCATGATTTCATCTTTTTGGTCTTTCTTAAATTTTTCAAGACAAGCTTCAACTTGAGCGACAGCAATATCAAGATCTTTCTTCAACTGACCAGTAGCATCTAAATAGACTCTTGATCCATCTGCTATTCCTTCTAGTCTTTCAAATATCTTTTGAAGCTCAGATGACATGGCATTCACTGATTTATCCAAAGTGGAAACTATCATGTCAAGCTTAGCAGATATCAATTTCATTTCATTTCTCATATCCGAATCATGCTTAGTCAGTAAGGCTCTGAGCTGATCAAGCTGCTCCTCTAAAAATCTTCCAGATACCAAGGCTAACTGATGTGGAGGTGAAGGATGAGTGCTCGGTCTAGCCTCTGAAGGTCCAGCAGTAGATGGTCGAGGGACATCCTCATCTCTGGCCTCCTCAATTCTGGCTTCTTGTCCTTTCCTTTGCCACTGGCCATTTACTTTTCTGAATCCCATTCTATTAATAGTGGAGATGTTGTAGTAGTCATTATATCTGAGATTCCTTTGCAGTTCATTCTCCATTATCTTCACTCCATGGCTTCTGAATACTAGTGTAAGAACCATACCATATGGCAGTGTAGATCTTTTCTTTGTAGCAGCCTCTGCCATATAACCAATCATCATTCCAGCCAAATTTACTGGTTGACCAGTGATGATACAGTCCATCATAAGAATGTCTCGCTTCGAGACATACTCAAATCTTCCAATCTTAGGAAATAGGATTCTCCCACAAATATTATAAAGTAATCAAGTTCCAGGTTGAGTTGATTTGCCATTACCTCTTCAAAGTCAGAAACTTCTCTTCCAAGCATCCTTGACAGGGCTCCACCTCTGTCATTATGCTGACATGCAGTCAAACCAACAGTGGGCAACTCTAAAAGATTTTCTAGCGACTCTGTAGTGATTACCACTTTGGTTCCACGCACAAAACTCACAAGACCTCCTTCCCCTCTACATAAATTACTGTAGAATTCTTTCACGAGGGCAGGGTAGGTCGGAACATCTAGTGAGCAAATCTTTTCCTAACGCATCTCTTTTATTTGACTTCCTATTGAAAAACCTTCCGATTCAAATAGGTTAAAATCTACCTACCTTCCTATAGTGATAACCTTTCCAGCTAACAAGTCGACGCGGAAGGATGATGGAGAAGCTTCCGGAGTGGAAGAAGAGGAGGACGAAGAACTGGAAGAAGATTCCTTCTCGGTTCTTCGAACAGAACGTCTCCCGGTGGGAACGGCCATGCCAAACACGGATCCTCGCCTTTTGGGAGCCATTGGAGATCAATGGAAGTTGGAATTAAGGATTTTGAAGAGTTTGGAAAAGTTTGGAGTGCTTTGGAGAAGGATTTGAAAGGGATTGAAAAAGGGTTGAGTCGTTAGAAGTGTCGACTCTGCCCTAATAAAGTGACGATTTCTCACTTAGAGTCGACTCCCGCAAAGTGAGGTGTCGGCTCCGAACAAAAAATCAGTCAATGCTCGAATTAGAGTCAGCTCTGCAGAAGCCGGAGTCGGCTCTAATAAGCAAACAGAAAGCTCTAAAGAAAAGGTGTCGACTCCAAAATTGAGGGTGTCGACTCCACAATAGTTTCAGTAAAAAATGAATTTCAAGGATATGAAACTAATCAAATTAATCATCAAACTCTAGATAAGTGTTCCTAAATCAATTGGGGAAACAATGAATCAAATTTCTAGATAAATTTCCTTATTGGACATAGAGGATTTTCAAGAAATTAATGAAGTCTAGATAGTTGTTGTTCTTAAGAGTTTCAGAAAATCATTCTAATGGGTCACAAACTCCTAATTCTCCTCTAAAATAATAAAATCGTTCCTCACTCAAAGGTTTGGTAAAAATATCAACTAATTGATCATTAGCATTAACATATTCAAGACAAACATCTTTGTTAGTTGCATGTTCTCTAATAAAGTGATGTCTAATTTCTATGTGTTTAGTTCTTGAATGTTGAATTGGATTCTTAGTTAGATTAATGGCACTAGTATTATCACATTTAATAAAAAATTTATCAAGTGTGATACCATAATCTTCAAGTTGTCGTTTAATCCAAAGGATTTGAGCACAACAACTTTCAGCTGCAACATACTCTGCCTCAGCAGTGGATAATGCAACCGAGTTTTACTTATTGCTAAATCAAGAGATTAAGTTACTTCCTAAAAGTTGGCATGCCCCACTTGTACTCTTTCTATCTAATTTATAACCAGCATAGTCAGAATCAGAATAAGCAATCAATTTTAAGGTTGAGTCTCTAGAATACCATAATCCTACATTTTTAGTTCCATTTAAGTATCTAAAGATTTTTTTAACAACAAATAAATGTGATTCCTTAGGATTAGATTGATATCTTACACATAGACAAATAGAAAACATAATATCTGGCCTACTTGTAGTTAGGTAAAGAAGTGATCCGATCATACCTCTGTAATGCTTCTGATCTACTTTCTTACCTTCTTCACCTTATCCAGCTTGCATGAAGGACTCATTAGCGTACCAAGAGGTTTAGCAGATTCCATACCAAACTTCTTGAGTATTTTCTTTGTGTAGTTTGTTTGGTTAATGAAAATCCATGCTTTCTCTTGTTTGATTTGAAGTCCAAGGAAGAAGTTGAGTTCTCCCATCATGCTCATCTCAAATTCGCCCTGCATTAACTTAGCAAATTCTTGGTAAAGGAGATTGTTAGTAGCACCAAATATAATGTCATCAATGTAAATTTGAATAATTAATAAATGCTTTTCTTTTCTTTTTAAAAATAAGGTTTTATCAACATTTCCTCTGAAAAAATCATTTTCAATTAAAAATTTACTTAATCTATCATACCAAGCACTAGGTGCTTGCTTTAAACCATAAAGTGCTTTGTACAATTTGAAAACGTGATTTGAAAATTCATGATCTTCAAAACCTGGAGGTTGTTCAACATAAACTTCCTCATTTATAAAATTTAAAAATGTACTTTTAATATCCATTTGAAATAGGTTGAAATTCATATGACATGCAAATGCAAGTAGTAGCCTAATGGCTTCTAATCTAGCAACAGGTGCAAAAGTTTCATCAAAATCTATACCTTCTTCCTGATTATATCCTTTTGCAACTAATCTAGCCTTTTTTCTAATTACCAATCCATTTTCATCCAATTTATTTCTAAAAACCCATTTAGATCCTATTATAGGGTGATTTTTAGGTCTGTCTACTAGGGTCCAAACTTGGTTCCTATTGAATTGATTTAACTCTTCCTGCATTGCTAACATCCAATAACTATCTTTCTCAGCTTCCTCTATAGTTTTAGGTTCTATATGAGATACAAATGCAAGATGATTATTGATATTTCTCATTGATGATCTAGTCCTTACACCTTGAGATGGATCACCTATGATTAGGTCCTTAGGATGACCATGAGCATATCTCCAATCTCTAGGTAGATCTTTATCATTATGAGCAATATCAATACCATCATCCTTAGGTGAGTCATCATCCTTAGCTTCAGGTTCTTGATCTGAAGATACATTTAATTTTTCAATACCTTTTTCAATCAAAGATGTATCTTCCTCATCATCAATATTATCTGAACTTGATGCTAAAGACTCATCAAACACTATATGAATGGATTCTTCTACAACTAAGCTTCTCTTATTAAATACTCTACATGCCTTGCTAGATGTAGAATATCCTAGGAAAATACCTTCATCAGACTTTGCATCAAACTTCTCAAGATTATCCTTACCATTGTTATGAATAAAACATTTACAACCAAATGCATGAAAATAACCTAAATTTGGTTTCCTATTATGCCATAGTTCATAGGGAGTCTTCTTAAGGATAGGTCTAATCAGGGCTCTATTTAGGATGTAACATGCTGTGTTTATAGCTTCCGCCCAAAAATATTTTGGAAGTTGGCTTTCACGTAGCATGGTACGGGCCATATCTTCTAAAGTCCTATTCTTTCTTTCTACAACTCCATTTTGTTGAGGTGTCCTAGGTGCTGAAAAGTTATGATGTATGCCTTTTTCAAAACAGAAATTTTCAAATAAGTGATTTTCAAATTCAGTTCCATGATCACTTCTAATAGACACTATGGTAGTGTTTTTCTCATTTATGACTTTCTTAACGAATTTCAGGAATATTGAGAAAGTCTCATCTTTGTGAGCCAAAAACATTACCCAAGTGAATCTAGAGTAATCATCTACTATCACTAGACCATATTTCTTTCCTCCTAGACTTGTGGTTCTAGTAGGTCCAAAAAGGTCCATGTGTAGTAGCTCTAGTGGCCTAGTAGTTGAACAATATTTTTTGATTTGAAAGAAGTTCTTGTTTGCTTTCCAAATTGACATGCATCACATATTCGATTATTTTCAAAATTTAAGCTAGGATACCTTTAACTAGATCCATTTTTAATAGTTTAGAAATTAAGTGTGTGCTTGCATGATCTAATCTACGGTGCCATAGCCAACCAATCTCATTCATCTTAGCATTATTAGCAACTAAGCAATGATTACTTGGAGATAAATTACTCAAATCAATTAAGTACACATTGCCATAACGTTTACCAACACGAATAATGCTGTTATCAATGGGATTAGTAACAGTGCAAACAGAAGCTTCAAAGAAAACTTTGAAACATTTGTCACACAGTTGGCTAATACTTATCAAATTATATTTAAGTCCATCGACATATAAAACATTATCAATATGAGTAGATGGAGTAATTTGAATTTTACCAATACCCATGATATGGCCTTGACCATTATCACCAAAAGTAACTACTCCACCTCTTTTTGATTCAAGGGTGATGAATTGATCTTTGTCACCCGTCATGTGTCTTGAGCAACCACTATCCAGGTACCATTTTCTTTTCAGTCTGATGGATGCAAGACACTCTTGCAAAACATTCATGTCTTAATTTTAGGTACCCAAGCCTTCTTGGGTCCTTCATAGTTAGATGCATTAAATATTGTTCCTTTGGGAACCCAAATCATCTTTCTCTTATTATGTGAAGATTTACACATATAAGATTTATGTCCTTTATTTTCACATTTAAAACAAGTAATATTTGATGATTTTTTAGCATGTATAAAAATATTTTTCAAAGATTTTTGCTTTTTAAGTGGATTATATCCCAATCCAGCTTTATCAAAGATAGCTTTTTGATTGTCCAAAATCATATTAAGTTTGATAGAGCTTAATGTAAATTTATCAACTATAGTGTTGGAAGATTATAGAAAAATTATATGATCAAATCCTTTTGATTTTGATGATTACTAAAAGCCATTGAGTTCAGTAAAAGATATAATGAGTTTATTTAAATGAGCAACAAATTTATTTTGAACAATCAATGAGAATGCTCAAGTTTAACTTTAATCAATTTTGAAAGTAACATTAAGCTCAATATTCAAACTTTCGAAAAGAAATGTTATAATTCATGTTTTATTCAATAAGTTTTTGGATTAGTTCTTGAATCAATTCTAAATGTTAATTTTATTGATTTCAAGTCAAAACAATGAATTAAAATGAATCTGGAACGATTTTAATGTCAATCAGAAAAGTTTCTGATTTTTGATACGTTCCGGAGCCGACTCCTGAGTTTCAGAGTTGACTCCACTCAGTGTACAGAAATGTGCATCTGTGTCGAGTCGACCCACAAAATTTGTCGAGTCGACCCCTGATTCTGTCGAGCCGACTCCTGGACTGTGCGAGTCGACTCCGCTCAGACACCAGAAGAGTGTTTTTCTGAGCACTTCGCGAGTCAACCCCAAGCCTTTCTCGAGTCGACTCCCGACTATCAGGAGTCGACACTTTATTTCTGGCGAGTTGACCCCTAACCTTTTTAAACATTTCTATATTTGGTAAGACGAGCTCGAGCCGACTCGGGAAAAGCATGAGTCGACTCTAGCAAATCTGGGCGAAATTTTTATGGATGCCAACTCAGCTCCAACGGTTAGATTTTGAATAACGGCTATTTTTTCTTGTCTCTAACGGATATATTTTTGCAGAATCTATAAATAGAGGAGCTCTTTTCAACTCAGAACAATCCAGAAAAATCAAAAAGAGAGATTTCAAAAAGAGGGAAAAACAGAGCTTTCATAGGAAAATCTTTTAGGTCGAAATAGAGTGATTCAAAGGGAGTGAAATCAAAGAGAAAGTTTCGTCTGCTCCTTCTCATCAATCCACAAGAGTCAAAAGAAAATCCACAAGCATTTCAAAGATCAAATCGAAGGATTTTTAAAAGAAGAAAAAGCTTCATCTCAACTCCAAAGTCTTCAACGGTCAAGAATCTTGCTGAGGCATGATTCAACACTTCAAGAGGAGTTAAAGAGAAGAAGGAAGAAAGCCAAGCCACTACCATCTGCAATACTATCAGACTTTTCTAACTCTTTATTTTATACTTCATTTGTATATTTGCTCAAGGGGAGCATTTCATTATCCAAACACTTTTATTCTAATTGTTTGCTGATTCAATCAGTGGATTGAATCAGTGGAGGTTGATATACCTCGTTGCAAGCCGGAGTGCTTGTGTTGGGTTAGTTGTGAGCCCGTGAAAAACAATGTGTAGGGTTTTGTGCTGGTAAGCCCGAGTAAAACCAGCTGGGTTCGTTGTGCGCCCGGGAAAACAACAAGTTTGAGTTGTGAGCTTGAAAAATAACTCGGCTGTAATCTAGAGAGATTATAGTATGGACCCAAGTGAATCTTGGGAGTGGACGTAGGTGTTGGTTGCACCGAACCACTATAAAATTATCTTGTGTTTGCTGTGCTATATTTTCTCTCTCTCTATCTCTCTTTATTAATTGCTTGTGCATTACTTCTTAGTTAATTTCACTCACTTGCACATCTTGAGCAAATCTGTTTAAAACATCTAAAAAGTCTTAAATTTTTAAGAACCCAATTCACCCCCCCCCCCTCTTGGGTTGCCATCTGGGCCAACAATTGGTATCAGAGCAAGTGCTCATTTAGAATTTGATCTTACGATCAAGGGCTAAAGATCCATATGGCAACACAAATTGGTTCAAGTTTTGCTGAAGGTCATTCTACGAATAGACCTCCTTTATTTAATGGAACCAACTATTCATATTGGAAAGCTAGAATGAGAATATTCATTTAAGCTTTGGACTATGAATTGTGGGGAGTAATAATAAATGGACCTAGTACACCCACACACCTTATTAATGGCACTATTGTTCCTAAACCCGAAAGGGATTGGAATGATAATGATAGGAGAATGGCACAACTAAATGCTAAGGCCATTAATATTTTATATTGTTCCTTAGACTCAAATGAATTCAACTGAATCTCAACATGTAATTCTGCAAAAAAAATTGGGATAGGTTGGAAATTACACATGAAGGAACAAACCAAGTAAAAGAATCAAAGATAAATATTTTGGTTCATAAATATGAATTATTTACTATGGAACAAAATGAAACCATCACACGCATGTTCACTAGATTCACTGATATTGTGAATGGTTTAAAAAGTCTTGGAAAAGTTTATACTAACTCTGAGCTTGTTCGCAAAATCCTTAGGTCACTTCCAAGGACTTGGGAAGCCAAGGTGACCGCCATACAAGAAGCCAAAGATCTGAACATCCTACCATTGGAAGAGCTTCTTGGTTCGCTGATGACTCATGAGCTTCAAGTTAAACAACATGTCAATGAGGATGAGTCAAGAAAGAAGAAGACCATCGCCCTCAAAGCTGCGGAAAAGGAAATAAGCAGCAGCAATGATGAAGAGGATGATGATGATGAGTCAGCCCTCCTTGCAAGGAAGTTCAAGAAATTTATGCAAAGAAGGAGGCCCTTCTACAAAAAAAGATTTGTTTCAAAAATGGAAGGAGAAAAAGAAAAGGATAAGAAAAAGGAAAAGGACAAAGAGAAAGAGCCCTTAGTTTGCTATGAATGTAAAAAGCCAGGGCATTTTAGATATGACTGTCCTTTACTTAAGAAGGCCTACAAGAAAAAGAAAAAGGCCTACATGGCAACTTGGACTGATAGTGAAGAGTCTTCTTCCGAAGAAGAAGAACAAAAAGAAGTTGCTAATATCTGCTTCATGGCCAACAACGACGACAACGATAATGAGGTAAGTACCGAAACCCCCGATGATGAATTTACATTTGATGAAATGTTTGAGGCTTTCAATGAATTGATGATTGACTTTAAATCATTGAAAAAGAAGTATAAGTTTTTGAAAAATGACAATATTAGCTTAGCTAAAAGTAAAAATGAATTAGCTTTAGAAGTTAAGAATTTAACTAATGAAAAAGAAGAACTTAGCAAAGAAAGAGATAATCTTAATCAAGAAATAGATTTGTTAAAGTCTGAAACTAAAAACTCAACAAAAGATTTAAAAGATCAATTAGAAACTTTAGCTTTAGAAAAAGAGCAGCAAGTTAAAGAAAATGACTCTCTTAAGAAAGATGTTAAAAAATATAAAGACATTGTTGAGAAGTTCACCTTAAGTTCAACTAAACTTAACATGATCTTAGATAGTCAAAAAGCTGTTTTTGACAAAGCAGGTTTAGGGTATAACACATTAAGGAAACAAAAATCTTTAAAAAATATTTTTGTAAAAGCCAACCAAAGTAATATAACTTGTTTCAAATGCAATGAAAAGGGTCATAAATCATTTGAATGCAAAACATTAAATAATTACAACAAGTTAAATATTAAAGCAAAGAAAATATGGGTTCCGAAAGGAACAATTTTTGTTGCTGCTAACCATGAAGGACTCAAGAAAGCTTGGGTACCTAAACATAAAGTTTAAATTATGTTGCAGGAATGTCTTGTAGCCAAAAGATCAAAGAAAAAGTGGTACCTTGATAGTGGCTGCTCAAGACATATGACGGGTGACAAAGATGAATTCATCACCCTAGAAGAAAAGAAAGGTAGAGTTGTTACGTTTGGCGATAACGGTAAAGGTCAAATTATGGGCCTTGGTAAAGTCCGTATAACTCCATCTACATTTATTGATAATGTACTTTATGTTGATGGTTTGAAGCATAATCTAATAAGTATAAGTCAATTATGTGATAAAAACTTTAATGTTTCATTTAAATCTTCTGTATGCACTGTAACTAATTCTATTGATGATAGCATTGTATTTACTGGTTATAGACATGGCAATGTTTACTTGGTTGATCTAGAAAAATTATCTTTGAGTGATCATTGCTTAATTGCTGACAATGCTAACATAAATGAAATTAGTTGGTTGTGGCATCGTAGATTAGGTCATGCAAGCACACACCTTATTTCAAAACTAATTAAAATGGATTTAGTTAAAGGATTACCTAAACTAGATTTTGAAAATAATAAAATATGTGATGCATGTCAATTTGGAAAACAAACTAGAAGTTCTTTCAAATCTAAAAACATTATTTCAACTTCTAGGGCACTAGAGCTACTTCACATGGATCTTTTCGGACCAACTAGAACCACAAGTCTAGGAGGAAAGAAATATGGTCTAGTGATTGTAGATGATTATTCTAGATATACTTGGGTAATGTTTTTAGCTCACAAAGATGAGACTTTCTCGATATTCCTGAAATTCTTCAAGAAAGTCATAAATGAGAAAAACACTACTATAGTATCTCTAAGAAGTGATCATGGAACTGAATTTGAAAATCATCTATTTGAAAGTTTTTGTTCTAAAAATGGAATTAATCATAATTTTTCAGCCCCTAGGACTCCACAGCAAAATGGTGTAGTTGAAAGGAAAAATAGGACTCTAGAAGACATGGCCCGTACCATGCTATGCGAAAGTAACCTACCAAAGTACTTTTGGGCGGAAGCTATTAACACAGCATGCTACATCTTAAATCGAGCCCTAATAAGACCAATATTAAAGAAAACACCTTATGAATTATGGAATGAAAGAAAACCAAATATAAAATACTTTCATGCATTTGGATGTAAATGTTTCATTCATAATAATGGTAAAAATAATTTAGAAAAATTTGATGCTAAATCTGATGAAGGAATCTTTTTAGGATATTCAACAACTAGTAAAGCTTATAGAGTATTTAACAAGAAAACCTTAGTAGTAGAAGAATCCATTCATATAGTTTTCGATGAGTCTTTAGCATCTAGTTCTGAAAAGCTTGATGATGAGGAAGATACAAACATAATTGAAAAAGATCTTGAAAAACTTAATATTGAAGTATCCTCTGATCATGAGCAAGAAGCTAAAGATAATGATTCACATAAGGACGATGATGTCAATATTAATCATAATGATACAGATCTTCCAAGAGACTGGAGATATGCTCATAGTCATCCCAAGGAATTGATTATAGGCGATCCATCTCAAGGAATAAGAACTAGATCATATATGAGAAATATTAGTAATCATCTTGCATTTGTATCACAAATTGAACCAAAAACTATAGAAGAAGCTGAAAAAGATAATAATTGGATGTTAGCAATGCAAGAAGAACTAAATCAATTTACAAGAAATAATGTATGGACTTTAGTTGAAAGACCTAAAAATCATTCAGTAATAGGATCAAAATGGATTTTTAGAAATAAACTAGATGAAAATGGCATAGTAATTAGAAACAAAGCTAGACTGGTTGCTAAAGGATATAATCAAGAGGAAGGTATTGATTTTGATGAAACCTTTGCGCCTGTAGCTAGATTAGAAGCCATTAGGCTATTACTTGCATTTGCATGTCATATGAACTTTAACTTATTTCAAATGGATGTAAAAAGTGCATTTTTAAATGGATTTATAAATGAAGAAGTTTATGTAGAACAACCACCAGGTTTTGAAGATCACGAATTTTCAAATCACGTTTTTAAATTGCACAAAGCTTTATATGGTTTGAAACAAGCACCTAGAGCTTGGTATGATAGGTTAAGTAAATTCTTAATAGAAAATGATTTTACAAGAGGAAATGTTGATAAAACTTTGTTTTTGAAAAGAAAAAGTAATGATTTACTTGTAGTACAAATATACGTAGATGACATTATTTTTGGTGCTACTAACGATTCTCTTTGTCAAGAATTTGCAAAGTTGATGCAGGGAGAATTCGAGATGAGCATGATGGGAGAACTCAACTTATTTCTTGGACTCCAGATCAAACAAAGCAAAGAGGGAATCTTCATCAACCAAACAAAATACACAAGAGAAATCCTAAAGAAGTTTGGTATGGAATCAATGAAACCCCTCGGAACTCCAATGAGTCCTTCATGCAAGCTGGACAAAGATGAAGAAGGTAAAAAGGTTGACCAAAAGTATTATCGAGGTATAATCGGATCCCTTCTTTATTTAACAGCAAGTAGACCAGACATTATGTTTTCAGTATGTTTATGTGCTAGATTTCAATCTGAACCTAAATAATCACATTTAATAGCTGTTAAAAGAATACTAAGATATGTAAGTGGAACAAAAAATGTAGGTTTATGGTATTCTAGAGACTCCACATTAAATCTAATTGCATATTCGGATTCTGATTATGCTGGATGCAAACTAGATAGAAAAAGCACAAGTGGTGCATGCCATTTCTTAGGAAGTAACTTAATCACATGGTTTAGCAAAAAGCAAAATTCAGTTGCATTATCAACTACTGAAGCTGAATATGTAGCGGCTGGAAGTTGCTGTGCGCAAATCCTATGGATTAAGCGACAACTTGAAGACTATGGTATCACACTTGATAAAACACCATAAGATGTGATAACACTAGCGCAATTAATCTAACAAAGAATCCAATTCAACATTCAAGAACTAAACACATAGAAATCAGATATCATTTTATAAGAGAACATGTAGCTAATAATGAAATATGTCTTGATTATGTTAACACTGAAGAACAATTAGCTGACATATTTACTAAACCTTTAAATGAAGAGAGATTCTGTTATCTTAGAGGAGAGTTAGGTATTTGTGATCCTTTAGAATGAATTTGAAACCCCTAAGGAAATTTTATCTAGATTCTTTCAAATCCTCAATCCTTAAGGAAATCTTATCTAGAATTCCATATCTAATTGATTCACTCATATCCAATGATTATTTATCAATTTTTATGATCATATTCCGAACACATTTCAGAAATTTCATGTTTTGGTCTGAAATGGTCTCGGAGCCGACTCGATGCGTATCGGAGTCGACTCCCGGTTTCGACTGAAACTCTCGAGTCGACCCCTCTTTGGCGCGAGTCGACTCTATGTCGGGACGGCCTTTCTGTGTCTGTGCCGAGTCGACACCTGGGTTTGCGCGAGCCGACTCGAGGTGGTCCCAAGTTGATTTATTTAGGGCAGAGTCGACTCGCCGCTCATTTCATTCGACCCAATCTTTCAAAATACTCTATCAAAACTCTTCCAAACCTTCCAAACTCAAGAATCCCTTTTTACACCTCCAATCATCAAATGGCACCCAAAACTAGAGGATCTAGTCTTGCGGCGGGCGACATCAAGCGAAAGCGGCCGTGAGGAAGACGGTGAAGCGTCCGGTGCGTGAGCCTTCTCCAAGCACGGACTCCACTTCATCTGCTTCTACTCCGACTGCTACTCCTGCTGCCACTTCTTCCCAGGTAGATCGTCTAGCGGATAGGATCATTACTACTGGTAGGAAGGTGGATTTCGAATTATTTGAGGCTGAGGGCTTTCTTGTTGGGAGACAGCTGATCGAGATGGGTTGGGAGAAAATTTGTTCTCTAGAGTGCCCGACTTATCCCTCATTGGTTAAGGAATTCTTACAAGAATTTGTCTAGAGGAGATCACGGACTTATGAGCAATGTGAGAGGAGTCAGGCTATCTGTTACTGCTGAGATTCTATCTAGATTGTTGGAATTACCCTTGTCTGGACTTCCACCTTTTCTTTGATGACCGCGCCCCAGCTTTAGGATTATTAAACAGGGATGTGGTTGGATTTGAAGAGGTATTTGCTAATCAGCTTTCTTTAGAATTGAGATTACTTCACAATTGCAGTAGGATACTCTTTCC
>UESW01004132.1:425198-622298 GCA_900491605.1 Calamus simplicifolius | reverse complement strand
AGATTAGGTCATGCAAGCACACACCTTATTTCAAAACTAATTAAAATGGATTTAGTTAAAGGATTACCTAAACTAGATTTTGAAAATAATAAAATATGTGATGCATGTCAATTTGGAAAACAAACTAGAAGTTCTTTCAAATCTAAAAACATTGTTTCAACTTCTAGGGCACTAGAGCTACTTCACATGGATCTTTTCGGACCAACTAGAACCACAAGTCTAGGAGGAAAGAAATATGGTCTAGTGATTGTAGATGATTATTCTAGATATACTTGGGTAATGTTTTTAGCTCACAAAGATGAGACTTTCTCGATATTCCTGAAATTCTTCAAGAAAGTCACAAATGAGAAAAACACTACTATAGTATCTCTAAGAAGTGATCATGGAACAGAATTTGAAAATCACTATTTGAAAGTTTTTGTTCTGAAAATGGAATTAATCATAATTTTTCAGCCCCTAGGACTCCACAGCAAAATGGTGTAGTTGAAAGGAAAAATAGGACTCTAGAAGACATGGCCCGTACCATGCTATGCGAAAGTAACCTACCAAAGTACTTTTGGGCGGAAGCATTAACACAGCATGTTACATCTTAAATCGAGCCCTAATAAGACCAATATTAAAGAAAACACCTTATGAATTATGGAATGAAAGAAAACCAAATATAAAATACTTTCATGCATTTGGATGTAAATGTTTCATTCATAATAATGGTAAAAACAATTTAGGAAAATTTGATGCTAAATCTGATGAAGGAATCTTTTTAGGATATTCAACAACTAGTAAAGCTTATAGAGTATTTAACAAGAAAACCTTAGTAGTTGAAGAATCCATTCATATAGTTTTCGATGAGTCTTTAGCATCTAGTTCTGAAAAGCTTGATGATGAGGAAGATACAAACATAATTGAAAAAGATCTTGAAAAACTTAATATTGAAGTATCTTCTGATCATGAGCAAGAAGCTAAAGATGATGATTCACATAAGGACGATGATGTCAATATTGATCATAATGATATAGATCTTCCAAGAGACTGGAGATATGCTCATAGTCATCCCAAGGAATTGATTATAGGCGATCCATCTCAAGGAATAAGAACTAGATCATATATGAGAAATATTAGTAATCATCTTGCATTTGTATCACAAATTGAACCTAAAACTATAGAAGAAGCTGAAAAAGATAATAATTGGATGTTAGCAATGCAAGAAGAACTAAATCAATTTACAAGAAATAATGTTTGGACTTTAGTTGAAAGACCTAAAAATCATTCAGTAATAGGATCAAAATGGATTTTTAGAAATAAACTAGATGAAAATGGCATAGTAATTAGAAACAAAGCTAGATTGGTTGCTAAAGGATATAATCAAGAGGAAGGTATTGATTTTGATGAAACCTTTGCACCTGTAGCTAGATTAGAAGCCATTAGGCTATTACTTGCATTTGCATGTCATATGAATTTAACTTATTTCAAATGGATGTAAAAAGCGCATTTTTAAATGGATTTATAAATGAAGAAGTTTATGTAGAACAACCACCAGGTTTTGAAGATCACGAATTTTCAAATCACGTTTTTAAATTGCACAAAGCTTTATATGGTTTGAAACAAGCACCTAGAGCTTGGTATGATAGGTTAAGTAAATTCTTAATAGAAAATGATTTTACAAGAGGAAATGTTGATAAAACTTTGTTTTTGAAAAGAAAAAGTAAAGATTTACTTGTAGTACAAATATACGTAGATGACATTATTTTTGGTGCTACTAACGATTCTCTTTGTCAAGAATTTGCAAAGTTGATGCAGGGAGAATTCGAGATGAGCATGATGGGAGAACTCAACTTCTTCCTTGGACTCCAGATCAAACAAAGCAAAGAGGGAATCTTTATCAACCAAACAAAATACACAAGAGAACTACTCAAAAAGTTTGGTATGGAATCAATGAAACCCCTCGGAACTCCAATGAGTCCTTCATGCAAGCTGGACAAAGATGAAGAAGGTAAAAAGGTTGACCAAAAGTATTATCGAGGTATAATCGGATCCCTTCTTTATTTAACAGCAAGTAGACCAGATATTATGTTTTCAGTATGTTTATGTGCTAGATTTCAATCTGAACCTAAAGAATCACATTTAATAGCTGTTAAAAGAATACTAAGATATCTAAGTGGAACAAAAATGTAGGTTTATGGTATTCTAGAGACTCCACATTAAATCTAATTGCATATTCAGATTCTGATTATGCTGGATGTAAATTAGATAGAAAAAGCACAAGTGGTGCATGCCAATTCTTAGGAAGTAACTTAATCACATGGTTTAGCAAAAAGCAAAATTCAGTTGCATTATCAACTACTGAAGCTGAATATGTAGCAGCTGGAAGTTGCTGTGCGCAAATCCTATGGATTAAGCGACAACTTGAAGACTATGGTATCACACTTGATAAAACACCCATAAGATGTGATAACACTAGCGCAATCAATCTAACTAAAAATCCAATTCAACATTCAAGAACAAACACATAGAAATTAGATATCATTTTATAAGAGAACATGTAGCTAATAATGAAATTTGTCTTGATTATGTTAACACTGAAGAACAATTAGCTGACATATTCACTAAACCTTTAAATGAAGAAGATTTTGTTATCTTAGAGGAGAGTTAGGTATTTGTGATCCTTTAGAATGAATTTGAAACCCCTAAGGAAATTTTATCTAAGATTCTTTCAAATCCTCAATCCTTAAGGAAATCTTATCTAGAATTCATATCTAATTGATTCACTCATATCCAATGATTATTTATCAATTTTTATGATCATTTCCGGACACATTTCAGAAATTTCATGTTTTGGTCTGAAATGGTCTCGGAGCCGACTCGAGCGTATCGGAGTCGACTCGGTTTCGCTGAAACTCTCGAGTCGACCCCTCTCTGGCGCGAGTCGACTCCATGTCGGGACCTTTCTGTGTCTGTGCCGAGTCGACTGGGTTTGCGCGAGCCGACTCGAGGTGGTCCCATTGATTTTTAGGGCAGAGTCGACTCGCCGCTCATTTCATTCGACCCAATCTTTCAAAATACTCTCTCAAATCTTCCAAACCTTCCAAACTCCAAAATCCCTGATTACACCTCCAATCATCAATGGCACCCAAAACTAGAGGATCTAGCTTGCGGCGGGCGTCAAGCGAAAGCCCGTGAGGAAGACGGTGAAGCGTCCGTGCGTGAGCCTTCTCCAAGCACGGACTCCACTTCATCTGCTTCTACTCCGACTGCTCTCCTGCTGCAGGTAGATCAGTCTAGCGGATAGGATCATTACTACTGGTAGGAAGGTGGATTTTGAATTATTTGAGAATGAGGGCTTTCTTGTTGGGAGACAGCTGATCGAGATGGGTTGGGAGAAAATTTGTTCTCTAGAGTGCCCGACCTATCCCTCTTGGTTAAAGAATTTTACAAGAATTTGTCTAGAGGAGATCATGGCTTATTAGCAATGTGAGAGGAGTCAGGCTATCTGTTACTGCTGAGATTCTATCTAGATTGTTGGAATTACCCTTATCTGGACTTCCACCTTTTCTTCTGATGACCGCGCCCCAGCTTTATCGAGATTATTAAACCGGGATGTGGTTGGATTTGAAGAGGTCTTTGCTAATCAGCTTTCTTTAGAATTGAGATTACTACACAATATTTGCAGTAGGATACTCTTTCCTAAAACTGGTAGATTTGACTATGTTTCTGAGAGAGATATCTTTGTAATGGATGCCATAGTGACAGGCAAGCCTATCAATCTTCCCAGCATGATTCTATGGTACATAGCAGACTGGAGGGAAAAGAAAATCTAGTCTGCCCTATGGGATGATCCTTACAAGATTTTTCGAAGCCAAGGGTTGTGATTTCTGATAATGAGCCTATGAAGAATCTAAGACACACTGATTTTTATAGCCTTGGCAACAATTCATCGGATGGGATTTATCAAAAAGAATGGTAAATGGGAAAGGAAAGGTGACAGAAGATAGAGCTACAGATACTGAGGCTGCAGACCCTCTGTTAGACATCCTTCGCCTGCACCTCCGAGCCCTTTGATTTTGCCTCTGCTCCAGCCCCAGTTCCATCTTTGTCAAGCCTCATCATCTTCTGCAGTTTTTCAGATCAACAACTTATGCAACTCAAAGCTCTATTTGATGATCAGTCTGATAAACTTAAAACTGAATTTGAGAATAAATTTATGAATTTGAGAGAAACTCTTATTCACTTGATGATCGTATCTCTAAGATAGAGTCCACTCTCAGCTCTTCTTCGGCATCCTTAAGTGGTGATCTCAAAAATATTTTTGAAGAACTTAAGGATATATGCGGAGATGGAGAGACATATGCCAAGTGCAACGCGGAGCTTCAAGACAAAATTCAGAGTGCTGCACCTTTGTTGATGAAGACTCAAGGATATGTAAAAATTCAATCTGAAGGAATGAAAAATATAGTAGATCATTTAACTAGAATTGTAAGAACTCATTTTTGAGTTACTAGAGTTTCAATCCTTGTTTTGTACTGAAGTTTTTATTATGCTTTCATTTTGAAATCAATGTACTGAACATTTGATGTATTAGACCTTTAATGAAATGAATTCTCTATTTCCTTATTTCAATGAATGAATGAAATTTGAATGATGTTTATGATTCTCTAACCTTTTTGTTGATAACAAAAAAGGGGGAGAATTTTATAGTTCTATGATTGAGATAAACAATGAGATATTTAATTAAGTTTCATAGGGGGAGCTACCTCATTAAGGGGGAGCCTAAGCCTAACTATGAAAACAAAATAAATTCACTAATCAATCATGAACAAACTCAATGTTTTTGTCATCATCAAAAAGGGGAGATTGTTGGAAGATTATTGAAAAATTATGATCCCAATCCTTTTGATTTTGATGATTACTAAAAGCCATTGAGTTCATTAAAGATATAATGAGTTTATTTAAATGAGCAACAAATTTATTTTGAACAATCAATGAGAATGCTCAAGTTTAACTTTAATCAATTTTGAAAGTGACTTTAAGCTCAATATTCAAACTTTCAAAAGAAATTTATAATTCATGTTTTATTCAATGAGTTTTTGGAATAGTTCTTGAATCAATTCTAAATGTCAATTTTATTGATTTTAAGTCAAAACAATGAATTAAAATGAATCTGGAACGATTTTAATGTCAATCAGAAAAGTTTCTGATTTTTGATACGTTCCGGAGCCGACTCCTGAGTTTCAGAGTCGACTCCGCTCAGTGTACAGAAATGTGCATCTGTGTCGAGTCGACCCACGAAATTGTCGAGTCGACCCCTGATTCTGTCGAGCCGACTCCTGGACTGTGCGAGTCGACTCCGCTCAGACACCAGAAGAGTGTTTTTCTGAGCACTTCGCGAGTCGACCCCAAGCCTTTCTCGAGTCGACTCCCGACTTCAGGAGTCGACACTTTATTTTGGCGAGTCGACCCCTAACCTTTTTAAACATTTCTATTTTGGTAAGACGAGCTCGAGCCGACTCGGAAAAGCATGAGTCGACTCCAGCAAATCTGGGCGAAATTTTTATGGATGACACTCAGCTCCAACGGTAAGATTTTTGAATAACGGCTATTTTTCCTTGTCTCTAACGGATATATTTTTGCAGAATCTATAAATAGAGGAGCTCTTTTCAAATCAAACAATCCAGAAAATCAAAAAGAGAGATTTCAAAAAGAGGGAAAAACAGAGCTTATTGGAAAAATCTTTTAGCTCAAATAGAGTGATTCAAAAGGAGTGAAATCAAAGAGAAAGTTTCGTCTGCTCCTTCTCATCAATCCACAAGAGTCAAAAGAAAATCCACAAGCATTTCAAAGATCAAATCGAAGGATTTTCAAAAGGAGAAAAAGCTTCATCTCAACTCCAAAGTCTTCAACGGTCAAGAATCTTGCTGAGGCGTGATTCAACACTTCAAGAGGAGTTAAAGAGAAGAAGGAAGAAAGCCAAAGCCACTACCATCTGCAATACTATCAGGCTTTTCTAACTTTATTTTTACTTCATTTGTATATTTGCTCAAGGGGAGCATTTCATTATCCAAACACTTTTATTCTAATTGTTTGCTGATTCAATCAGTGGATTGAATCAGTGGAGGTTGATATACCTCGTTGCAAGCCGGAGTGCTTGTGTTGGGTTAGTTGTGAGCCCGTGAAAAACAACGTGTAGGGTTTTGTGCTGGTAAGCCCGAGTAAAACCAGCTGGGTTCGTTGTGCGCCCGGAAAACAACAAGTTTGAGTTGTGAGCTTGGAAAACAACTCGGCTGTAATCTAGAGAGATTATAGTGTGGACCCAAGTGAATCTTGGGAGTGGACGTAGGTGTTGGTTGCACCGAACCACTATAAAATTATCTTGTGTTTGCCGTGCTATATTTTCTCTCTCTCTATCTCTCTTTATTAATTGCTTGTGCATTGCTTCTTAGTTAATTTCACTCACTTGCACATCTTGAGCAAATCTGTTTAAAACATTAAAAAGTCTTAAATTTTTAAGAACCCAATTCACCCCCCCCCCCCCCCCTCTTGGGTTGCCATCTGGGCCAACATATAGGTTTAAGTCTATCAACCTCATTTTTCAAGCTTTTTCTACAACATGCTTTTCATTTTCTAAGGATAGTTTTTGCATTTGATTTTTTAGATCTTTGTTCTTTGAACTTAAGTTTGCAAAATCATCCATTAATTCATAAAAAGCACTATGCAATTCATCGAAAGTAAAATTATTTAGAAAACTCGAACTTACCTCATCATTGTCCGTCATGAAGCATAGATTGGCCATTTCACTCTTTTCTTCCTCTTCGGAACTTTAGCTTTCCGAATCACTCCATGTGGCCATCATTGCCTTCTTTTTGAATTTTTGGGTACCTTTCTTTAGTTGTGGGCATTCAGATTTAAAATGACCCGGCTTTTTACATTTAAAACAAATAACTTCTTTTTCTTTGCCCTTGTCCTCATCTTTTCTTCCAAAGGGCTTTTTCTTTTCAAACTTCTTCTTCCTCATGAATTTTTTAAATTTCCTTGTGATGAGTGTCATGTCCTTATCATCACTTTCATCTTCAGATTCATGAGGCTCTTTCATATATTCAGAAATCTTAAGAGCCATAGTCTTCTTCTTCTTTGACTCATCATCATCAACATGTTACTTAATTTGAAGCTCATGAGTCATCAAGGATCCCAATAATTCTTCTAGGGGTAGGGTACTTAGATCTTTTGCCTCTTGTATTGCAGTCACTTTAGATTCCCAAGTCCTAGGCAAAGAACATAAAACCTTCCTCACAATATCAGAATTATCATAAGATTTACCAAGGCTTTTTAAACCATTAACTATATCAGTAAATCTTGTAAACATATCAGTAATAGATTCACATGCATCCATCTTAAACAATTCATACTTATGAACTAGCATGTTAATCTTGGATTCCTTGACTTGATTTGTTCTCCCATGGGTAACCTCAAGTCTATCCTAGATTTTCTTAGCAAGAATGCAAATAGATATATGATTGAATTCATTTGCATCTAATGAGCAGTATAAAACATTCATTGCTTTGGCATTAAGTTGTGCCAATTTTTTATCATGTTCATCCCATTCCGTTTCCGGTTTAGGAATCTCCATGCCATTTACTCTAGCAGTGGGTGTGTGTGGTCCATTGACTATAATGCTCCATAGATCATAGTCAAGTGCTTGAATAAAAATTTTTATTCTAGCCTTCCAATAACCATAGTTTAATCCATTAAACAAGGGTGGTCTATTTGTAGATTGACCTTCGGAAAAAGATGAACTAGCTTGAGTTGCCATGTGGATCTTTGACTCTTGATCGTTAGATCAAATCAAATGAGCACTAGTTCTGATACCAATTGTTGGTCCAGATAGCAACCCAAGAGGGGGGGGGGGGGGTGAATTGGGTTTTTCAAAAATTTAAACTCTTTTAAAAAATAAACCCCAGCAGAAATAAAACTTAGATTCGCACAGATTAAAATAGAATATGCACAAATAGAGAGTTAAAGAAAACGAGACAATCACGGCAAACACAGAAGATTTTATAGCGGTTCAGTGTACCTACACCTACGTCCACTCCCAAGTATCTCTTGGGTCCACACTATAATCAATCTGATTACAGCAGAGTTGTTTTGCAAGCTCACAACTCGAACTTGTTGTTTTTCGGGTGCACAACAAACCCAGCTGGTTTTCAAGGCTCACCAGCACAAAACCTTACACCACAAGCTAATGCTTGCACAAGGCTAACAACCTCAACTGAATCAATCACCAGATTGACCCAGCAAACAATATTTGTTTTACAAGATAAACAACTCCTCCTATGAGCAAATATACAATAATGAAACAAGAATAAAAAGATAGGAATCAAAGCCTGATTTGCAGATCTTGGTGGCTTGCTTCTTCTCTTCTTTTGAGTGGATCTTCCTTCAAGGTGCTCTTGAGACTCAGAAGATCAAAGAACTAGGGCTTGCTTCTTCCCTTGAGATTTCTTCCAAATAGAACAACAAACGCTTGGAATCTCTCTCTTTTCTTTTGGGGAATCAGTATGATCTTTCCTTATGAGTTTTCCCTCTTTTCTCTTTTGATTTTCTGATGGATTTCTAAGATTTCTCTCTATTCTTTTCTTTTTGTCTCTCTTCCTTTTGGATGCAGCAAACCCTCTTCTTATAGATCCCGATTAATCCATAAATAGTTTAAAACTATATGTTAGAAACAAGCGTAAGAAGGATTAGAACCAAAAATAGCAATAGCCGTTGGGATTAAAAAGATAAAAATAAAGTTTAGAGTTGTTCTGACAGTTCTGGAGTCGTGTCTAACATTCTGGAGTCGGCTCTAACTTTTTTGGAGTCGGCTCTAGTTCGAAAATCCCCAAATCGCTTGAACTGGAGTCGTCTCTAATTTTTCTGGGGTCGACACAAAAATCTTCTGGAGTCAACTCTAACAGTTCGGGAGTCGACTCTAAGTCATGGCCGAAAAAACTATCGTTCTGTCTTTTCTGTTGGAGTCGGCTCTAACAGTCCCGGAGTCGACTCTAAGTCCATGCCATTTTCCGGAGTCGACTCTAATGTCTGAAATCTTACCTTGACATTAGATTCGAACTAGAACTTGATTTATCTTATGATTTTGATTAATAGAACATATCATAAACTAAAAAATTAAACCAAATCATTAGTAACTTCAAATGTTATACTCAAATAGTTTTGTTAATCATCAAAATTAACAATTGGGTCAACACCAGACTATCCAGAATATTTTCTTCGGTAAATGGAAAGATTCTCCAGTATCATTTACCCAAAGGATACCAAGTACCCTTGAAATCCTAGGAATATTATCAGTTTATTCTAGCAGATTCAGATTCTGTAGAAATAACTCATACTCCAGAACCTAATTCAGAAACAATAGCCTATTCAAAATGAAAAATCTTAAAATTCATCACCAAAGAAGAATGGGGAAACCCTTACCAAGCCAGAAATTTCTCTAAAAATATTTACCCCCTCAATACAACTATTTTGACTACCAAAAAGCATGGTTTAAGGCCTTCTACCTTAAGCCCACGGACCACAGTTGGTTCTTCAGCTTCTGCTAGAAGTTCAACAGAAAAATCCCAAATTGGGTTCACAACTGGTGGATCTATTTTGGGTTGAGCAGAGAAATCATACCAGAAGAAATCCAAAAATCATGGGACTATTTCCAAGACAATCTCAAGATAGCCTCCTATGGAAACAAATCCATCATGTTCACCGTAGAATTCCAAGTTCCATGGATCCTAGGATGGGACTTTGCCATCAGCAAGACTTTAGACCATCAATATCCACCCATCTTGGAACAAAGGTTCAGGATTAAATGGTGGAGGAACTTCCAATCAGGGGAAAGATTGTTATTAAATAACATCCGATTATGGCTTATTACTCATGACAATCCTCAATAATTTCCAAAGCTAGAAAAAAGTTCAGCCTCTCCAGCAACCGGCTCAGCCTCTCCAGTAATAGGTAAACCTCCCAATAAAAAATAATTAAAGAAAAAATTATTGGAAGAACTATCTCAGCTAGGATACTCAGACAACGAAGAAAACATTGGCTCATCACAGCTAGATCCAGCAACAATGCAGTTTGCACAAGACCCTTATGAAGATTATGACATCATGTAATCGTCATAAGGAAGATAACAGGCCCTTCCAGATAGGCCTTGTCCAGCCTGCCAACCAGTTCATGCAAGCTAGCCTGCCGACCACAGTGGCAGTCCAGTTCATGCAGCCCAGCCTGCCAACCAGTTCATGCAAGCCAGCCTGCCGACCACAGTGGCAGTCCAAACTCAGCCAGCTCAGTACTTGCCGATCAATGGCAACCTACCAACATATCAAACACTATGCCCAGCACTAGAAGCTCAGCAGTCAGACACATGAAGCTCCAGTCCCAGTCATACCAATCAATACCAAACTCTAATACCTATCAGTGTCAAACCCATATCTTCTTAAAATTATTGCAAGTTTGAGAATAGCATGCATAAGCTTTATATCCTAATTTACTACATTTAAAACAAGTGACTTTAGGTAAATCATTTGAAGGAACAAAGATATTTTTTAAATATTTTTGTCTCTTTAAGGGAATGTAACCTAAACCAGCTTTGTTGAAAATAGTTTTTTGACTTTTAAGAATCATTTATAATTTAGTAAAGCTCAAAGTAAATTTATCAATAATGAGTTTAAGCTTATCAACTTCATTCTTTAATTTCTTATTTTCTTGTGTTAAAACATCCTTTTCTTTTAAAATCTTTCTTTTTCCAAAGTTAAATTTTGAACTTAAATTTTCAAATCTTTATTCTTAGTGCCTAATTTCTTAAATTTATCAAGCAAATCATAAAAGGCATTTTGTAGTTCATCAAATGTTAAATTATCAAAGGGGTTAGAATTTACCTCCTCTTCACAAGCCATGAGACATAAGTTTGCTGCTTCTTATTTCTCTTCATTTGAACTTGTGTCTTCACTATTAGTCCATGTTGCCGTCATTGCTTTCTTCTTAATTTTCTCATGACCTTTCTTCAATTAAGGGCATTCAGATTTAAAGTGTCTCGATTTTTTGCATTTATAACATACAAAAGGCTGCTCCTTTTCTTTGTTGGATTCTCCTTTCATCATGGGCCTCCTCTTTGTTCCTTGCTTCTTTTTTCTCATGAATCTCTTAATTTTTTTGGTGATGAGTGCAAATTCATCATCCTTATCACTTTTATCCGAGGGCTCATCATTTTCCTCTTTCTGATCAGAGTTTTTTAGGGCCATGGTTCTCTTCTTCTTTGTTTCTTCCTCATCAAAGTGTTGCTTGAGTTGAAGTTCATTGGTCATGAGGAATCCCACTAGCTCCTCTAGTGGAAGGACAATGAGATCTTTTGCCTGCTGGATTGTAGCTGCCTTGGCCTCGCAAGACCTGGGCAAAGATCTAAGAACTTTCCTTACAAGCTCACTGTTAGTATATGCTTTACCAAAACATTTGAGACCATTTATAATATCAGTAAAGCAAGTAAATATTTCAGTTATAGATTTATTTGACTCCATTTTAAACTGCTCATATTTATGAATCAGCATGTTTATCTTTGACTCTTTAACCTGATTAGTACCTTCACGAGTAACCTTCAATCTATCCCAAATTTCTTTAGCAAAAATACAAGTAGAGATACGATTAAATTCATTTACAACAAGAGAGCAATACAAGACATCCATAACTTTAGCATTAAGCTGTGTGATTTTTGTATCATGATCATCCCAATCTGTTTCCGGCTTGGGAACATCAAAACCATTAGTTTTGAGAATGGGTGTCTGAGGGCCATTTACTATGATACTCTGAAGATCATAGATAAGTGCTTGAATAATAATTTTTATTTTAGCTTTCTAATAAGTGTAGTTTATGCCATTAAAGAGTGGGAGTCTATTTGTGGACTGACCTTCGGTCAACATGGAATCAATTTGGGCTACCATAATTCTTTAGCTCTTTGTCGATTAAGACAAATAGGGGCAAGATCACCAGCTCTGATACCACTTGTTGCCTGGCTAAGCAATCTAAAAGGGAGGGATGAATTAAGTTCTTTTTGAACAGTTAAAAATTTAGTAAGTATGTGCTATTTTAAAAAATTAAGTTCAGAAATTTTAAGTGAAGTGAAGTGAGGTAAAGAGCAATAATGCACAACAAGTCAATTACATACAAACACAAGGATTTATAGTTGTTCAGTGCCAATCTTTGCACCTACGTCCACTCCCCATGGACCTTTTGAATTTTTTTTTTTCACTAATCGTTTGCCCAACGATTACAACCCTGGCTAACCCAACTAGCTTCTTGTTTATCAAGTACGAGGTAGCCTTACAAATCACCAATTATGGGTTTGGCACACCCAATACAAGTTTTAACCAAGTTGAAACTCAAACCAGTGAACAATGATGCAAATATTAGAATAAAATAGCTCTTATATGAGCAAATGAAATAATAATAGCACTTTACAGATTTTGGTATGTCTTCTCTTTAATGAGCTTCTCTTCCTTGAATGCTGGAGCTTTGAGCACGAAGAAGTTTAGTGGAACCTTGAATGAGCTTTGAATGTTTTGGAGCACAACTATTCCTAAAAATAATAATGGCTGAAACTTTCTTAACATTCTCCTTTAATCCTCTTGAATCACTCTTAAAAGCTCTTACCAACTCTCTTAAATCCATCATTTGAACTTGTATTGTAATCTTATGCAAGATTAGAACTTTAACTAGCTATTTTGGACCGTTGGGGGTGATTGGAGTGAGAGTTTTGAAGCCTGAATGTGTTAGAACTAGCCGTTATAGCTCCTGTCACTATGTTAGTCGACTACCATGCCGACTAACTGACCATTAGTCGGCCACAATAGCCGACTAACTAAATCAGGTCTCTGTATAAGCCACAATAGCCGACTAACTGGAATCAGCTTTCTGTATAAGCCACAATAGTCAACTACCTAATCGATTAACTGGTTTCAGACTTTTGTTTACTCAATTTTAAATATCAGTAGCTGGCATGAGAGCTGACTAACTTTCTTTAAAACACAAAAACTCATTCCAAGGTCAAAAAAAACTTATAGTTTTGATGAATCCAAGAGTGCTAGTCCTTACATCTTGATTCTTCTTCATAGAATGTATTTTCAAACAACTTAATACCATTCAATTAAGCCTTGAATCACTCTTCATTGATCTTGTTTTCCTTCAAAACTTTATTTCTTGAACCAAAGACATTGTTAAGAGCTTGAATTCCATCTTCTTCATCTTACTGACTAATGTATGCCTGTATTGCATTATAATTATAAACCAAACTCATTAGTAAATCACTTAATTATTTTGTAATCATCAAAATCAATGTAGGGTCAACAATTATTAATCTACTGAATCATCATTAAAGCTCCTTGCTTATTATATAACATAAATTTATCTATTAAAGTTTTTTTATTTATTATAATTTATTTATTACATTGCTATGTTGCATTTAAATTACAGAAGAAGAATAATATAATATTTATTTATTTGGAGGGTGATAAATTATATAATTATTTATTTAATTTAAGTATTTTAAAGAGTTAAGGGAGATAAGATCTTTTAAAATATGTAATTTAATAATTAAATAAAATATTCTCATAAATTAAGCATTTATAATAATTACATTATTATCACTATTACTATTATTATAATAACTATTATAATTATTACTTCTATTTATAACACTTACTATCTTCATAATATTTAAAATCTTATATTTAAGTATTTTTAAACTAAATATTTTGAAATAAAGTATATAGTTCAAAGAAGGAATGTGGCGGTTGAGATTTGAAAGAAAGAAGGAAGGAAATTCGAGTGAATCATGATTGAAAGATAAGCTGAGGTGCATTAGGATCTTAGCAAATTAGAAAAGAAAGCAGGCTAAAGAGAGAAGAATATGGCTTGGCTGATACTAAGAATAAAGAAGAAAGAATGGGCAAACAAATAAGAAATATGGAAGAATTATAATAATGATCACATACAGATCATACCAAGATATAATCGCAATCAAATCAAGAATAAATCAAGTATGAAAAGGTAGTAGCATAATATATGTAAAGGCCCTCATAGTTACAGATCAAATTATCTCAAAGATGGGGTATAGTAAAGGGTATCAGTTCTGCTGCTACACTACTTTCTAGCCTACACCAGCTTCAAATCAAGATCCAAAGAGAAAAAAGTTAGAGAAGCGTAGCGCTTCTTCAAAGAGTTTGAAGAAAGGAGGACGTTCATCGGCCATCTTTCAAACGAGGCTGTGCCAATCTACTTATAGTCTTTGTTACAATTTTCTTTTAGTTTAAAATTTTATTTCAGTATCTTTGTTTTAAATTCTTGCAGTTAGAACTTTTATCTAATTCAAAATTTGATTTCTTGCACTTTAAATTTCTGCCAATTTATTTTTTTATTCTTTTATTTTTTAAATTTTTATTACAAATAGTTGCTAGGGTTCAACTAGTGGATCCTAGTTCCAAGTTTAATTTTTTCTACAAATTTTAGTTTCTCTTTTTTTAACTTCAAATTCTCTTTTCTTTTTTTTAAAAAAAATTAAAGATTTCAAAAATTTAAAAGTACCACCTTCCCTATGGATTCGATCCGATTCATCGCTAACTTCTTAGTTAATTGAATCGATTAATATAATTTTTATGTGATGGACGACTAGAACAACCAAACGGATATACATACCTGTATTTAAAATGGAGGCTACATGGTGCAGAATTTTCAATTCCTAAGTGTTGGGTTCCGGTCATGTAGCGAAAGGCTGGATTACAAAAAAATTTTAACCTTGAAACCCTAATCAACCGAAACCTTAGACCCAAGATCCCTTGATTATAACAATTTATTAGTCATGAAATGTAACATATATATATAGAAACGTACCTTAATACTTGGTGAAGAAAGAAGGAAGCCGGTTATCCAATCTTTTCCACTAGGCGCCCAAGTATTCGTCATTCAATGGTGATCCACCAAGAATTGGATCAAAGATATGCTCACAAACTTGACTTAAACCTCTTTTTGGCTTTTTAACTTCTTGGCTTACCTCTTAGGACCCTTTTGCCCTTTTCTTAAGCCTAATAAAACTTGTATTAAGCTAAGAAAAGAGTTGTCCTAAGTTGACTAAGGCTTGTAGGAAGGGGAGAGAGAGAGACTCTTGTCTTAACAAGGATTGCTAAAAATTATCCGATGCTATCCCATATGTGCCAACCCCTTTAAATAGTGAATGGGGAGACGCCAAATGAAGGGATACAACCCATTCCACATCCTTCTGAAAGGATATAAATTTTTAAATTAATTTCAATTTGAATCAAGGGATACATCATTATAATTTTCAGCACCTTTCTCTCTACGCGCGCCACACCTGATGGATGCTTTTGGCATCCCATCTTAAATCAGATATCCTCTAATTTTGCCATGTATCAAAATAAGGTTCTCCATATTTATATGAACTCATAAATCCCTAAAAGATACGTCTTCTTGTGCCTTAAATCAAAAGGACTTTTAGATGCCTCTTGGAAATTCTGCACGCACACAGTTTTCCTTCCGAGAGTCCCATGTCTCTTGGACTCTATTAATTCAACCTTATCCAATATAATAACATCAAGATAAGGTTCTCCACATTCAATGGACCTATAAATCCCAAAAAAAAATGTGCCTCCTAGTACCTTAAATCAGAAGGACTCTTAGGCGCCTCTTGAAAATTCTGTACGTGCATAGTTTTCCTTCCGAGAGTCCTATATTTCTTGGACTCTATTAATTCAACCTTATCCAATCCAATAAATGGTTGATCAGGTTAGAGTTTATCCCAAATTAATTCTAAAATTAATTTGGATCAATTAATTAAGCCCGTTCAAATCAATTTTGACCCAAATTGGAGCGATAGTTAGCCACATGTGCTAGCATACTGATTGGCTAACCAATTGAATTAATTAATCTTATTAAAATGATTCTTTGATAAATTCCCTTATGTGTGTGACCCATTAGGTTCCTCATCTAGCCAGTAGTAGGTCTAGGTTTGAGTCGATTTAGTTCGATTAGAAACTGACTAACCCAATTAGATCAAATCGTGCTAACCCTAGTTGCCAATTCAAACCATCTTTCAAATTGACTCATGAATAAAAAAAAATTAATTCATGAAAACCTATAAGACATGATTGGCATCTAGTAATGTATCATGCCTACCTAGAAGATGAGAAATTTGGTAGAATTATCAAAATACCTTTCAGTAGAAAGTTACTGTGCAATTCAATCCTTCGATCATTCTTTATCCCGAATAAGTGATGGGTATGAAAAAATGTCAAACCCTAACATTTTATTCATTTGAATCTCAAATCAATAATAAAGACTCGACAAATGAAAAATTAGAAACCTATTCTAATTTCATTTGCTTTGATCAAAGACTTCTTGAGTCATCATATGATGAGATTACATGGGATTACTTTTCCTCTTACTAGGAATGATCGATTCCTTGTTGACCTACTCATAACCTTCATACATAATCCTTCATACATGACTTAGCCATGAATGAGTATGAACTAAAACATAGATTCATGTGCATAAGATTCTATGGTAATCTCAGATCTAAGGATCACTTGCATAACTTCCACTAAGAGAACCATCTTTTGACGAGTAAGTAAGATCTCCATAAGATGTTTTCAATGTGGATCAATTCAGTGAACTCATACCCTAATGAACACCCACATCCTTGTATTAGTGTCTCTACACAAGTGGCTGTGAGACCAACCACCCTCTTCATTGAGCATACATAGAATGTGCTAGTCTTACCTGTATTATCGATCCTCGACTCGATGATCCTTCGATTGAAAATATTTTAGATTAGAGTTTTTAGGAACTTAGGTCTCATCGTTATGAACTTCATCATAACCCTAATTCCATTGCCCTAACCTTATGGGATTCATCATAATCTTAATAAATATAAGACAGCATATGATGAATCGAAAAAAATGCCTTTTAATTGATAAAATATCATACATGAGTTGGAAGAAATTATAAAAATGCTCTTCATGATTGACTTTTAGGGCACTACTCTTTCAATCTCCTACTTGCACTAAAGCCAATCGCCTTTGTATTTAATTCTCATACAATCCAAATGACGATCAAACTGCTGTTGAGGAAGGGCCTTAGTAAATGGGTCTGCTATATTGTTCTCTATGTGAACTCGTTCTATAACAACATCTTGTCTTTTAATGATCTCTCGAATGAGATGAAAGCATCTTAGGATGTGCTTGGATTTCTGATGAGACCTTGGTTCCTTAGCTTGTGCAACAGCTCCTGTGTTATCAGTGGCACCGGTTGTTGAATCACTGGAACAACACCTAACTCTGTAATGAACTTCTTCATTTAGACAACTTCCTTATCAGTTTCACTAGCAGCATTGTACTCTGCCTCAGTAACTGAGTTAGCTACAGTTTGCTACTTGGTACTTCTCCAACTGACTGCACCATCATATAGAGTAAAAATATACCCTGATATGGATTTACTATCATTCGGATATGATTGAAAACTGGAGTCAGTATTGCCTTCCAATTTTAAATCCGATCCTCCATATATAAGAAAAATATCCTTAGTTCTTCTTAGGTACTTAAGAATATTTTTCATAGCTTTCCAAAGATCCTCTCTTGGATCGGCCTGAAACCTGCTTGCCGTGCCTAAGGCATAAGCAACATCAGACCTAGTACATAACATGGCATACATTATCGACCCTACAGTCGAAGCATAAGGAATCTTGTTTATTCTTTGTCTCTCTTCAGGTGACTTAGGAGACATCTTCTTAAAGAGATGTATGCCTTAACTCATATGCAAGTAACCTCTTTTACTTTCCTCCATGTTGAATCTTTTCAACACTAAGTCAGTGTATCTAGATTGGGATAAGCCAAGCATCCTATTAGAAATGAATATGGCCGCAGGAGACCTAAGAGCCACCGAGACTTCGGAAGCTAGCACCCTTAAAGTTCTAATTCAGGGTTTTACCAGACAATTAAAAGGATGGTGGAACAGATACCTCAAACCTGAAGACAGAGATTACATAAAACATAGTACCAAAATCGTAGTTAAACCAAACTCATCAGAAACAACAGAAGAACCCAATGGGGTAGATACCCTAATCCACGCAATATACAGACACTTCGTGGGTCAAGGAATACAAAACAAGAAAGTAATAAAATGCTTTTAATGAAACTTAGATGTCCTAAAATGCAAGATTTTAGATGGTATAAAGATATATTTTATGCAGAGTCTTAGAAAGAGAAGACTGTAGTTTTCCTTTCTGGAAGGAGAAATTTATCTTAGGATTACCAAGTCTATTTTTAAAAAAAGTTAGTGAAGCCTTAACAGAAGAACACCAAGGCAACATTAATTGGAATGTTGTCACTTATGGTGATATCTGTGGAACCATTAACAAAATAGCACTTAAGATATGCACAGAAATGAAACTCCAATCTAAATTAAAGAGGGACGAAATTACAACTAAAAAAGAATTAGGAGGATTTTGTAGGCAATATGGATACGAAATCCTAGTGCCTCCCTCTAAGAAGAAAAAGAAAACTAATAAGAAATTAGAAAAGCCTAGATACTATAAACCAAAACCAAGTAGACCAAAAGAAGGAAGAAGAATATTCAGAGATCAGAAGTCCAAGAATGTTTCCAAAGGGAAAAAAGAAAATAGATTTCAACCAAAGAAAGAGAAGACATCAACTTGCTTTAGATGCGGGAAGAAAGGCTATTATAGCAAAAATTGTAGAAAATATAAAGTATCTCAGATCCAAGAAATGGATATCCCTGAGAAACAAAAGGAGAAAATACTAGAACTTATATTATCAGATAGTGAAGAAAGTTATCCTTCAGATCTAGAAGATAACTCAGAAAATGACCAAATCAATCTTATAGAAGAAAATGAGGATTCTTCAGATGAACAAGAAGAAATTTCCTCTGAAAACTTAAATGAAATAGCATTATGCGGATGCACAGAAAACCTTAGAATAAACATGATCAGAAATAAGATAAGTGATTTGCTTATAGATATCATAGAGAAAATTGATAACCCGGAATTAAGAAAAGAATACGTAGAAGAACTTAAGAAAGAGTTACAGCCTAAACCGAAGAGAGAAGTTTTAAGCCTACCAGAAATAATCAAACAAAAAGATCAGGAAGAAAAACTTAAAACAGACCCAATGCATCAACTTCAGACTGAAGTTAAACAAATTAAAGTAGAAATCAAGAAACTAAGGTCAGAGATAGAAGAACTAAAGAAACCAGATAAGGGAAAAGAAGTTTTTCAAGAAGAAGATAGTGAACGGAAGAGTTACCTGAATAAGATTACCACAGTAAAGGATCAAAAATGGCACATCAAAATTAGGCTAAAGGTCCAAGATGAAACTAGAGATACATATGCCCTAGTAGACACGGGAGCAGATATGAATTGTATCCCAGAAGGATTATTCTTTAGAAAATACTATGAAGAATCATCTGAAAATCTTTATACTGCAAATAATCAAAGCCTTAGAATCAGATACAAAATATTAAACGTACATGTTTGTCAAGATGGTGTCTGCTTCAAGACAACATTTATAGTAGCCCAAGATGTTCAGACCATCATCCTAGGAACACCATTCATAACCCTTCTTTATCAGATGAAAATCGATGAAGAAGGAATATCAACCCATGTCTTTGAAAACAAAATCACTTTTAGATTTGTAAATCCCACTAGAACGAAAGAGGTCAACATGCTAAAAGATCTTAGTATTCAGAAAATATAGTCCTTAGAATATAAGGAACAACAACTTTTAGATCTTAAAGAAGAAATCAAAACCACCAGAATAGAAAAACAATTACAAGAAGATTTTTGGAAAAATAAAATAAAAGAAATTCAAGAAAAATTAGAAAAAGAATTATGTAGTCAGAATCCTACAGCCTTTTGGGATAGACAAAAACACCAGATTAGTCTACCCTACATCAAAGATTTTAAGGAATTCAATATTCCAATAAAGGCTAGACCTATTCAGATGAACGCATAATTGTTAGAATATTGTAAGAAAGAAATCTCAGATCTCTTAGACAAAAATTTAATTAGACCAAGTAAGTCTCCTTGGTCATGTTCAGCCTTCAATGTTCAGAAAGCTTCAGAATTAGAAAGAGGAACCCCTAGATTACTTATAAATTATAAACCTCTAAACAAGGTCTTAGAATGGATAAGGTATCCTATACCTAACAAAAAAGATCTCTTATCCAGACTTTATAGAGCAAAAATATTCTCTAAGTTTGACATGAAATCAGGATTTTGGCAAATATAGATAAAAAATTAGATAGATATAAAACGACATTCACTGTACCCTTTGGACATTATGAGTGAAACGTAATGCCCTTTGGACTTAAGACTGCATCCAGTGAATTTCAAAATATGATGAATGAAATATTTAATGAAGATTCCCAATTCATAATAGTTTACATAGACGATGTTTTAATCTTCTCAGAAGACTTAAGACAATATGTCAAACATATTAGACATTTTTATAACTTAGCAAAACTTAATGGATTAGTAATCTCAGCCCCTAAGATTAAAATCTTTCAGACCAGAATAAGATTCTTAGGACACTATATATGTCAAGGAACCATTAAGCCTATTGAAAGATCAATAGAATTTGCAGATAGATTTTCAGATGAAATCAAAGAGAAAAATCAGCTACAAAGATTTTTAGGATGCCTTAATTACGTAGCAGATTTTGTCCCAAACCTAAGAATTTTCTTAGAACCCTTATATGCTCAGCTTAGAAAAAAAAAAAACCCAGCTGGATAGAAGAACAGACTTAAGTAGTTAGAAAGGTTAAAACCCTAGTCAGGAAGCTTCTCTGTCTAGAGTTATTAAACCCAGAAGCATTAATCATAGTTGAAACAGATGCTTCAGAAATAGGATTTTAAAGGAATCCTTAAGCAAAAAATAAATGGCAGAGAAAGTTTAGTTAGATATCATTCTGGTATATGGAACAATGCCTAGAAAAATTACAGTATAATAAAAAAGAAAGTTTTAACGATTGTTTCTTGCATTCAGAAATTTTAAGAAGACTTGTATTTTAAACATTTTCTTCTTAGAATAGATTGCAAATTAGCAAAAGATATTTTGGAAAAAGATGTTGAAAACCTTGTTTCTAAACAAATTTTTACCCGATGGCAAGCAATTTTATCGGTATTTGATTTTGAAATCGAATTTATAAAAGGAACAGAAAATAGCCTACCAGACTTTCTAACTAGAGAATTCTTTACAGGGACAAAATGTCAGAAAAACCCAGAACCAAAGCCTCCTACGTCAAGTCCATGACCTTGGTACCACTTAGAACTATAACTCCTATTAAAAACCAGTATTCGGCTCTTACCTCATCTTTCCAGAGTTACTCCCAGGCCACCCAAAAATGGTCACCTTCTAACCCGGACACTATGCCAAATCAGAAAGGGCCCGGTTCATCTAGTCCTGGCATAACCTGGCCCAGTCCATCCAGACCATTTTCAAAGGGTCTAGTGGGGTCGAGGTCAAACTGGGCTGGAGCTTTTAAGTAGGTGAAGAGCTGAATGCTGGATTTTTAAAATTCTTTTTATTCTTTTTTAACATTCTTTTGTAAAAAAAATCGTTTGATAAGGTAGAGTGCTTACTAAGGTTTTCATAAGAGCCTAAAGTTAGCTTGTTTATCTGAAATCTGGGCAGTTATGTCGTTTTTGTCAATTTCTATCTTGTGGAATAGTGCTAAAAACGACATTCCTACTACTGTCGTTTGAACATTTCTGACGACGAGGAAGGAGGTTTCAAACCATATATCTTCTTGGCAGATGTACACATCTAGATATTGTACTCTATCTGGAGGTTTTCATTATTTGCTATATGTAGTCTTTCTGTGGTTTCTTCTCCATAATCTTCGAGGAAAATCCCTTCTGGACACAATTTATATCTGATCCTGAGTCAACTAAGGCGCAAGTTGTTTTAATTTCATCTTTGATCTTAAGGGTGATCCTGATATACCATCTAAGGGGTTTAATGGAAATTTTGTTTATGTAGTCATCTTCTTTTGTTGTTTCCTGAAGTATTTCTTTTCCCTTGTCCATTTTTTCTAATTCTTCTATTCGTGACTGAAGTGTTCTGATATTTCATTTTATTTGTTCAATTTCCTTGTTAAGCCGATAGATTGGATTTGATTCTAGTTTTTCTTCTTGCTCTTTTTCCTTAATGATCTCTGGAAGGCTGAGAATCCTTTTTTTAGGGCTGGGCTGGAATTCTTCTTTAAGTTTTTTTATGCATTTTTTCCTTAATCCTGGGTCATCTATTTCTTCTACTAGATCAAAGAGAAAGTCTCCGCTTCTAATCATATTAATTTTGAGTTTCTCCATGCATCCGCATAGATTTACTCCTTCTGAGTTGGATGAGGATGAGTTTTCTATTTCTGAGGAACTATTTTCATTTTCTTCAATCGGTTGGATTTGTTCTTCTGAGATATTTTCTTCTTCCGAGGAATAGTTGTTTTCACTATCCGAGATTATAATCCTTACTATTTCTTCCTTTTGTTTATCTGGAATGTCTAGCTCTTGAATCTGGGATATTCTACAGTTTTTCTTATAGCGTCCTTTTCTTCCATAACCAAAACATACTGGAACATCTTCTTGTTTTGGTCTAGATTCCCTTTTTTCTTCATTCCTAATGGGAGATTTCCTAGGTTTCTGTTTGTTTAGTTTCCTTCTTTCCCATTGTGGGTACTCATTTTGTCTATTAAACCGAGATCTGTAGGTTCTAGGGTATATTGTCTTTCTACTAGTCTTCTGTTTCTTTTTCGAAGGTGGAGTTAGGACTTCATATCCATATTGTTTACAAAAGCCTCATAGTTCTTTCCTTGTAGTTTCTTCTTCCTTCCTTAATTTAGACTGGAGCCTCATTTCTGTACATGTCTTTAGAGCAGTCCGTTGGATGATATTACTAATATCTCCATAGGTAACCTTTTCCCATATAATATTACCTCCGCATTTTTTTATTAATGCCTCATTTACCTTTTCTAAGAAAAACCTTGGTAATCCTGAGATAAACTTTTCTTTCCTGAAGGGAGACTTACAGTCTTCCCTTTCTAGTACTCTATAAAGGAAGGTATCTTTATACCATATGAAGTCTTGCATTTTGGAATATTTGAGCTTCATTAGGAGCATTTTGTTACTTTCTTGTTTGCGGTCTCTTAACCCTATGAAATGCCTGTAAATGACATGGATTAATGTTTCTATTGCGTTTGATTCTTATGTAATTTCTGAAAAGTTTGGCTTTACTAGAATTTTTCTACTATTTAGTATATTTTCTCTGTCTTCAGGTGCAAGGTATCTGCTCCACCATCCTTCTAACAGTCCGGTAAAACCTTGTACTAAGATTTTTACATTATTTTCTTCTGAGGTTTTGTTTGCTCTTAGGGCCCCTGCGGCCATGGCCATTTCTTTCAAGAGATTCCAAATCTCGCATTCGGATTTTCCGTCTATGTTCCATTCGTATATTTCATCGCCATAGTAGATTTCTCTACTGAAGTTTCTCCTTTCTTCAAATTAGATATCCGTGGGTGTTGGTCTAGATAATAGTCCTTTTGTGTTCTGTAATGTGTTTGTTCTTTAGTTTTGATTTTGTTGAGTTGATCCTGAGCTGAGATCATGCCTAGCCTTATCCCCTTGAGTCTGTTAGTTAGTTGGTCTACAATCTTATCTTCTCTGGTTTGAAGGCCTGTTGTCCAACTATTGTCTATTTCTAAAATGGGTTTCTACATTTTTATATCTTGGATTACCTTGGAGCTTTCAACCTTCTTGGTAACATCTTTTTCTATCCTATCTAGCTGTTCTGACATGGTATATAGGAGTTGATTGCTATAATTATTTTGTTGGATTATCTTTCTGAGTTCACTGGTGGTGGCCACATGTTCTTATTCTAGTTTTAAATACTTAAATTGAGAGGCTATTAAGGTCTGGTTTTTATAGTGGATATGGCATTCTTCTAGTGGGATGTGTCACGAGTTAATTTTTCTATTGTCTGTAATTTTCAGATTACTCCTATTGATTTAAAAGAGTGTTGATCTTTGGTTTCCTTGGCCCTAAGCCATGTTAAGTACTTATCTCTGATTTTCTTATTTTTACATGCTACCTTGAGCCATGCAAAGTAAGGGATTTCTAATCTTAGGTTGTTCATACAACTGTAATATTCTTCTTTTAGAGTTTTTCTTTCTTCTGCATTTGTGACTTCCCAAAGCCATTTGACATTGTCTTTATTTGTTCTGACCAGAAATCTTTCCTAATTACTTCTTTATTTATTTCATATCCTATTGAGATCATATTCAGTTGGTTGGGAATTTCATCCCTCATTTGGGAGTAGGTTGGAGAGTAGTCATTTTCATAGTATAGGGTTGGGATATTAGGCTCTAGGTCTACTCCCTTAAGCTTTAAGTTCCTAGTGTTCATATTACTAGTTCATTCTAATTCTACTTTGGGCGTCCTTAAGCTATAGGTTCTCCTGAAATTGTAGCTTACGTTTCCTTTATCATCTTGGTTGATCTCGTTGATCATCTGGTTTTTCTTTACTGATCTTCTGGGGGGTTGAGCTCATTCTAAAGTCCAATTATTCTTAATTTCTACATCTTCCCATTCATACATCTGTGGTGTCATTGAGTGATGTTTTTCATCTGTAGCTAGGAACAAAGTCTGTCCTCTAGGAGTTCTTTTTATACCTTTAGCATTGATCCTGGTTGTCATTAATTTGTAAACAATCCTATAGACTATGCTGAGGGGGTTAAACTCTGGGTCTATGTTTTCATATCCTGAAGTCTTGATGTCTATGACTAAGGAATTTCTAATGGCTCCGTCAATTTCTGAGCTAAGGTCTGGGTAATTTTCAAAATAGATCGGGCCCCAATGGGCATTGGTGCTAATAACACTAAGTACTGCATCTTTTGCCTCGTTGAGTCTTCCATCTTTAAGAGCAATAAAGATTGGTTTATCTAGACTTAATCTATGGTTTGGAATGATACCGACTTGAAAGGCTGCGATATGGATGTATTTATATTTGATGTCGATGGACTGGAGGTCTTCCTCTTTGAAAAGCTTGACACTGGTCTGACCATCTTCTAGTTTTATGGACAGGCTACGTTCTGCAGTCTTAATCCTGTAATCTTCTAAGAGATCCAAAGTTCTTGTCTTATAAATCTAGTTATACTTGACTTTTGGCATTTTGTTGTTGGTCAGGTTTGCTTGAATTCTAGATGCTGATTGTGTTAGTATATTTATGTTTTCTTTTTAGGGCTTAGTTAATTTTTTAATCATTCTTTCCATTGGTTCGGGGTTTTAATTTGTTTTGAGTTGGGGTGTCAGGATTCATAGTTTTCTAACTTTTTAATAGATTAGGTTTCTGTCTAATTTACATCCAGCAAAATCTGAATCTGTATATCCTATTAAGTCAATGCTAGATTGTTTGTCATACCAAAGTTCTAAATTCATAGTTCCATTTAAATATTTAAATATCCTTTTAATAACAAGCAAGTATGATTCTTTAGGATTAGCTTGAAATCTAGTACACATACAAACACTGAATAAGATATCAGGTCTACTGGTAATTAAATACAATAATAATCCTATCATGCCTCTATAAAGTTTTAGATCAACATATTTTTCAGCATTATTTTTTTCAAGTCTACAAGATGAGCTCATAGAGGTACCAATAATTTTAGATGTCTCCATGCCAAACTTTTTGATCATTTCCTTGATATACTTGGATTGGCTTATGAAGATCCCGTCTTTGCTTTGTTTGATCTGAAGTTCGAGGAAATAATTTAGTTCTCCCATCATGCTCATTTCGAACTCCCCCTGCATAAACTTTGCACAGTCCTTGCATAAAGAGTCATTAGTGGCACCGAAAATGATATCATCTACATAGATTTGAATAATCAATATATCTTCATTTTGTCTTTTAATGAATAAAGTTATATCCATGTTTCCTCGAATGAAGTCATTACTGATCAAGAATTTACTTAATCTCTCATACCAAGCCCGGAGCGCTTGTTTCAAACCGTACAAAGCTTTATTCAACTTAAATATATGGTTTGGAAACAAGTGATTTTCAAAGCCGGATGACTGTTCCATAAAGACTTGTTCAGCAATGTATCCATTTGAGAAAGCACTTTTAACATCCATTTGATACAGTTTAAAATTTATAAAGCAAGAATAAGCAAGAAGCAATCTAATATCTTCTAGTCTAGCAATTGGGGCATAAGTTTCATCAAAATCAATACCTTCTTCTTAATTATAACCTTTAGCCCTAAGAAGACAATGGACAAAATAATTAAGAAATTAACTAAGGTTCAGAAACTTAGTGAGATAGAAAAGTTAGAAAATAATGGATCCGAAGATCAAGACCTATACCGAGAAGAAGCCATAAACATGTTAACACAGTCAGTATCCAGAATCCAAATAGATTTAGCAAATAATAAGATTCCAGATGTCAAGTATAGCCAGATCTATAACATAGGAAGTTTCGACTTCTTAGAAGAATGCAGAATTAAGACCGCAGAACATAGTCTACTAATTAGACTAGAAAATGGTCAGACTAGTATCAAACTCTTCAGAGACAAAGACCTTCAGTCATTCGACACTAAGTTCAAGTATATACATGTAGCAGCAATCCAAGTTGCTATCATTCCAAACCATAGGCTAGGCCTAAACAAACCAATATTCATTGCCCTCAAAGATGGACGATTCCATGAGGCAAAGGATGCAGCACTCAGTGTCATTAGCACCAATGTTAGTTGGGGACCAATTTACTTTAAAAATTACCCCAATCTTAGTACAGAAATTGATAGAGCTATCAAAGACTTTCTAGTCATTGATATTAAAACATCAGGTTATGAAAACATAAACCCAGGATTTAATCCTCTCAGTATAGTATATAGAATAGTCTACAAGATGATGACAACCAGAATTAATGCTAAAGGAATAAAGAAGACTCTAAAAGGACAGACCTTATTCCTGGCCACGGATGATAAACATCAAGCAATGGTACCACGGATGTACGATTGGGAAGATGTTGAAATTAAGAACAATTGGATATTAGAACAGATCCAACATTCCAAAAAATTAGTTAAGAAAAACCAAACAGTCAATGAAATCACTCAAGATGACAAAGGAAATGTCAGCTATAATTTCAGAAGATGCTACAGCTCAAGAAGACCCAACATTGAGGTAGAAGAAGCTAGTAGCACCAGCACTAGAAACCTGAAACTTAAGGGAGTTGACGTAGAGCCCAACGCCCCAAACTTGTATTATGAAAACATAGAATATTCTCCAACCCATTCCCAGATGATGGATGAAATTCCAAAATAGTTAAATATGATCTCTAAGAAATTTGAGATAAATAAAGAAAGAATTAAAAAGGATTTCCTAGTAGAACATAACAAGGAAAAAGTCAAATGGCTTTGGAAAGAAACAAGTTCAGAAGAAAGAGAAAAGTTAAAACAAGATTACTATAGTTTCATGAATTTAGAAAAACTAGAAATTCCTTATTTTGTATGGCTTGAACGGATATGTGAAAATAAGAAAATCATAGATAAGTATCTTTTCAGATCCTTAGGAGTAATCTGGAAGACCATAGATAACAGAGAAATTATTTTAGAACACATCCCTTTAGAACAATGTGTTATAAAAATTAGACGTTAATAGCCTCTCCACTAAAACATCTTAAACCAAATAATGAACAGTTAAACCAGCTTGCCACCAATAGTGAAATTAGAAAAATAGTCCAATAGAACAACTATAGCAATCAGCTCTTACATACCATGTCAGACCAGTTAAATAGGATAGAAAAAGGTCTTACCAAGAAATCTGGAGATTCCAAGGTTATTCAGGAAATAAAAATACAGAAACCTATCTTTGAGATAGACAGTAGTTGGGAAAAGGATTTCAAAACTAAAGAAGACAAAATAGTAGACTAGTTAACAAACAAACTCAAGGGAGTTAGATTAAACATGATATCAACTCAGGGATCTGATAGTCAGATCAATAAAATTAAAAATGAAGAACATGCATATTACCGAACCCAAAAAAATTATTATCAGACCTACCCCTCCAGATATTCAGTTTGAAGAAAGAAAGAACTTCAGAAGAGAAGTCTACAGTGGTGATGTAGTTTGTGAATGGAACATAGACGGTATGTCTGAACGAGAAATTTGGAACCTTTTGTTAGAAATGACCATGGTCGCAGGAGCCTTAAGAGCTAACAAAACTTCAGAAGAAAATAACATAAAAATCCCAGTTCAAGGTTTCATCGGACAACTAAAAGGATGGTGGAATAGATACCTTACCCCCAGAGAAAGAGAAGACATAAAAACCAACAAAAAAATCATAGTTAAGCCAAACTCTTCAGAAACCACAGAAGAACCTAATGCAATAGAAACACTAATTTATGCAATCTACATATACTTTTTAGGATCAAAAGATCGAAAGCAAGAAAGCAATACGATGCTCCTAATGAGACTTAGATGTCCCACAATGCAAGATTTCAGATGGTATAAAGATACTTTTCTTTGTAGAGTCCTAGAAAGAGAGGATTGTAAATCCCCTTTCTGAAAAGAAAAGTTTATCTCAGGATTACCTAGTTTATTCTCAAAAAAAGTTAATGAAGCCTTAACAGAAGAATATGGAGGTAATATTGAATGGAAAAATATTACCTATGAAGATATTTGCAGTGTCATTAAAAGAACAGCACTAAGAATGTGTACCGAGATGAAACTTCAGTTCAAACTCAAAAAGGATGAAGTTAACACCACAAAGGAATTAGAAGGATTTTGTAAGCAATATGGCTATGAAGTTCTAGTTCCACCCTCAAAAAAAGAAAAAGAAGGTTAGTAGAAAAGTAGAATATCCTAGAAATTACAGAACTCGATCTAGCAGACAAGAAGAGTTACCAAGATGGAAAGGAAAGAAAACTAAAAACCAAAACCCTAGAAAATTTCCCAATTAGGAAAGAAAGAAGCAGAGGTCCAGACCAAGGCAAGAGAAAATTCTAGTGTGCTTTGATTGTGGCAGAAAAGGACATTACAAAAATGAATGCAGGATTTCTCAGATTCAGGAAATGGACATTACAGATGAATAGAAAAAGAAAATACTAGAAATCATGATCTCAGATAATGAGGGAAAGTATCCTTCGAAAGAAGAACGTAGTCTAGAAGAGGATCAGATTTATCTAATTGAAAAAGATTCTTCTGAAATAGAAGGATTATCTTTAGAAAGTTCAGATGAAGTTAATCTATGTGAATGCATAGAAAAACTCAAAATCAATATGATCAGGAATAAGAAAAGTAACCTACTCATCGATCTTGTAAGAGATAGTCTGGGTGATTATGTCCATGAGTTCTTCAAAGAGGGAATGGAGTTCTAGGTTCTGTTGATACTGTTGATCTATGAAGTGCATGAGATCTAAGACTTCTGCGGTAAGGTTCAGAAGAGAGGTTGGGTCCATAGCTGAGAGGATGTGAGTCTATAGTTTGCTGGGAATTACTTGGCTATCTTCAAGGTAGAAGATGGTTTTGGTGACAAGGGTTATGGTTTCTTGGAATAGATACTGGAGTTCTGGATATTCTAGGTACTGTTGGTCTATGAGGTTCATGAGGTTTATGAGGTTTAGAGTAAGGTTGTGGATGGCGGCTGGGTTCATGGTTGAATTTGGTTGTAGTTTGAGAGTGGAGTGGCTAAGTGTAGATGGTTTAGTGGTAGGTGAGGTTGCGGATGGATGAATGGGTTGTGAGGTGGTCGGAGTGCGGATGCCTTCGCTAGGAGAAGTCCTCCCCTTTTATAGCCAGTGAAAGGTTGAGGGCAATAATTGTGGTGAACATGGGTCTATAGGACAATAATGGAGTTAAACAGTATCTGAAGGACAATGATTTGAGGTGAACAGGGATCTGGTGGACAATAATTTTCTGGGCATAGTGTAGGCTAGTACAATAATTGAGGTGATAGGTCCTGCAGGGTATAATGATAGGGGGACAAGCAGTATCTGAAGGACAATGATAGTATAATGATCTAAGGCAGTGGGACCCTGAAGGGATAAGGATGATGGGAAGACTAGCTAAGATCTTAGGACTGTTCTTAGCAAGTTGTAATCGAATTCTCAGAAGACAGCTTCATGTAAAAACCCTTTTCCAGCTTCTATGTAAATTATTAACTTTATGTAAGTTTTATCAGTTTTCATAACAATTTCAGCATTACTTTGTAATCAGTTTTATATAAGCTTAATGTAAGCTTTCAGGCTTATTATCAGTAAATCCTCATCTTTTATAAAAATTTGACTTTTCCAGAATATTACTATTCATTATTGTTTGTAGCCGTAATATTAGACTTCTTATAAGTACTGTTCACAGTTACTATTCAGCACTGTTCATATTTTACTGTTCATCGCACTCTGATCTTTTTCTTCCCGTTTCCATTCTGTATCTAATTCCGCACCTAAATAGTATCAGAGCCAAGTTAGATCACCACGCACACACCATGCATGTATGTTCCTTAAACCCAAAGTATCTCGCCTCCTGAGTGGGTGTACGAAAGTATACTTACGACCCATGGGAATAATGAGCTACGGCCGGACGAGAACTTTTGTGGCTTAAAAAACACATCAATAGCTCTTACTGATAAAAGTTAAGCTCTTGAGAAACATTAGTTTTAAAACTTTAGATCCCAATTAGTTTGAGAACTTTAGTTAGTGGGCTTCTTAATTATCCACTAGGTTTTTAGGAAATGATGGTAAATGTTAGACCGTTGGTAAGCGTAAGACCATTGGTAAGCATAAGACCGACAATGAAGTAAGACCGATAGTGTTCCAGGCAATGTTCCTAGCTGTAGACCCATCATTGACCCTAAAAAAGCAATGAAACAATAATTAAGAAATTAGCTAGAGTTTGAAGACTAATTGAGATAGAAAGTCTAGAAGCTAGTGAGACCTAAGACCAAGACTTTTATACAGAAGAAACCATCAATATATTAACCAAATCAGTATCCGAAAAAAAATCGATATAACAAATAAGAAAATTCCAACAATCAGATATAATCAGATATATAAAAAAGAAAGTTTTGACCTCTTTGAAAAATATAGAATCAAGACTACAGAACATAGTCTAGCCATCAAGTTGAATAATGGCCAAACTAGCATCAGACTCTTCAGAAAAGAAGATATACAGTCTTTTAACACCAGTACCAAGTACAGATACATATACATAGCAGCAGTCCAAATTGCTATAATTCCAAACCACAGAGAAGGAATGGATAAACCCATATTTATCGCATTAAAAGATAATCGTTTTAATGAAGCAAAGGATGTAGTCCTTAGTGTCATTAGCACCAATGTTAGTTGGGGACCCATCTACTTTGAAAACTACCCTAACTTAAGTTTAGAAATAACGAAGCTATTAAAGACTCTTTAGTCATAGATATAAAAGCATCAGGATATGAAAACATAAAACTAGGATTTACTCCTCTCAATATTGTCTATAGAATAATCTATAAAATGATGACAACTAGAATCGATGCAAAAGGAATAAGGAAAACACTAAAAGGAAAAACCCTATTCCTAGTGATAGATAAAAGATATCAGTCAATAGTACCTCAGAAGTATGAATGGGAGGAAGTAAAAATTAAAGAAAGTTGGACTCTAGAAAATATTCAGCCACCTAGAAGGCCAGTCAGAGAAAACAGGATGATAAATGAGATAACTCAAGATGACAAAGGGACAATCAATTACAATTTCAGAAGGTCCTATAGTATGAGAAACTCTAGCACAGAAATAGGAGATACTAGCATAAAAAACCTAAAACTCAAAGGAGTTGACTTAGAACCTAGTATCCCAAGCCTATACTACGAAGACCCAGATTATTCGCCTACCTTTTCCTAGATGGTAGACGAAACTCCAAAACAACTAAACATGATTTCCAGAAAATTTGAAATCAACAAGGAAAACATTAAGAGAGACTTCAGAGCAAAATACAACAAGGAAAAGGTTGATTGTTTATGGAAAGAAACTAGTCCAGAGGAAAGAGAAAGTCTAAAAAAAGAATACTATGATTTCATGAACAAACAAGGATTAGAAATGCCCTATTTCACATGGCTTGAAGAAACATGTAAAAATAGAAAAATCACAGCCAAGTACCCTTTTAGATCCATAGGAGTAATTTGGAAGACTACAGAAAATAAGGAGATTAATTCAGAACATATTCCCTTAGATGAATGCCTGATCAACTACAGAAATCAAATAGTTATTGCCTCTCCATTTAAAAACATTAAATCAGATAATGAAAGTTGTCCAGCTACTAGTAATGAAATCAGGAAGATAGCACAGCAGAACAACTATAGCAACCAAGCTTTACATACGGACAATTAAACAAAATAGAAAAAACTCTTGGACAAAAAACCCAAGATTCAAAAATAAATAAAGAGATAAAAATGCAAAAACCCCTTTTTCAAACAGATAACAGTTGGGAAAAAGGATTTAAAAGCAAAGAAGACAAAATTGTAGATCAATTGACAAATAAACTAAAGGGAGTAAGATTAAACAAGATATCAACCCAAGAATCGGAAAATCAAATAAACAGAATAAAGCATGAAGGACAGACATAATATAGAACACAAAAAGATTATTATCCTAGACCAACTCCTCCAGACATCCAATTTGAAGCAAGAAAAAACTTTAGAAGAGAAGCTTATAGTGGTGGAGCAGTCTACGAATGGAACCTAGACGGTATGTCAGAAAGAGAAATCTGTAACCTTTTAATAGAAATGAATATGGATGCAGAAGCCTTAAGAGCCACCGAGACCTCTGAAGCTAGTACCCTTAGAGTCTTAATCCAGGGTTTTACTGGATAATTGAAGGATGTGGAACAGATACCTTAGACCTGAGGATAGATATTACATAAAACATAGTGCAAAAATAGTAGTTAAACCAAATTCATCAGAAACAACGGAAGAGCCCAATGGTGTGGATACCCTAATCCACGCTATATAGAGACACTTCGTAGGAATAAGGGACATGAGACAAGAAAGCAACAAAATGCTTTAATGAAACTTAGATGCTTCAAAATGCAGGACTTTAGATGGTACAGAGATACCTTCCTGTGTAGAGTCTTAGAAAGAAAAGACTGTAGGTCTCCTTTCTAGAAAGAAAAATTCATATCAAGATTACCAAACCTATTCTCAGAAAAGGTTAATGAAGCCCTAGCAGAGATACACCAAGGCGATATTAACTGGGAAAATGTCACCTATGGTGATATTTGTGGAATCATTAACAAAATGGCACTTAAAATGTGCACAAAAATGAAACTCCAATCCAAACTAAAAAGAGATGAACTTACCACTAGAAAAGAACTAGGAGGATTTTGTAAGCAATACAGCTATGAAGTATTGGTGCCTCCTTCTAAGAGAAAGAAAAAAGCCAAGAAAAACCTAGAAAGACCAAGATATCATAAAACAGACCAACAAAAAGAAAAAAGAAGATTTAAAAGTCAAAGATCTAGAAATAATTCCAAATGGAAGAAAGAAGAAAAAGTTCAACCTAAGAGAAAGAAAACACCAACTTGCTTCAGATGTGGAAAGAAAGGTCATTACAGCAGAAACTGCAGGAAATATAAGGTATCCCATATCCAAGAAATGGATATTCCTGAAAAACAGAAGGAAAGAATACTAGAACTCATATTATCCGATAGTGAAGCAAGCTATCCTTCTGACTTAGAAAATAGCTCAGAAAATGAACAGATTAATCTAATAGAAGAAAGTGAGAACTCTTTAGATAAAGGAGAAGAAACTTCTTTTGAAGATTTAGATGAGGTCGCACTATGCGGATGCACTGAAGACCTTAGAATAAACATGATCAGAAGCAAAAGGAGTGATTTGCTCATAGATATCATAGAAAAGGTTGACAGCCCAGAGTTAAGAAAAGAATATATAGAGGAACTTAAACATGAATTCCAACCTAAACATAAAAGAGAAGTTTTAGGCCTACCTGAAATAATTAAACAAAAAGATCAGGAAGAAAAACTTAAAATAGACCCAATCCAACAACTTCAAAAGGAAGTCAAACAAATTAAAATAGAAATCAAAAAATTAAGGTCAGAGATAGAAAAATTAAAGGAATCAGATAAAGGAAAAGAAGTCCTTCAAGAAGAGGATAGTGAACAGGAGAATTACCTAAATAAGATCACCATAGTAAAAGTCCAAAAATGGCATATCAAAATTACACTAAAGGTCGAAGACGAAACTAGAGATACATATGCCCTGATAGACACGGGAGCAGACATGAACTGTATCCCAAATGGACTATTATCTAGAAAATACTATGAAGAAACATCTGAAAACCTTTATACTGTAAATAATGAAAGTCTTAAGATCAGATACAAGATATCGAACGTACATGTTTGCCAAGATAAAGTTTGCTTCAAAACAACGTTTATAGTAACCAAAGACGTCCAAACCATTATCCTAGGAACACTATTCATAACCTTTCTTTATCATATGGAAATCAATGAAGAAGGAATATCAACCCTTGTCTTTGGAAACAAAATCACCTTTAGATTTGTAAACCCAACTAGAATGAAAGAAGTTAACCTACTAAAAGATCTTAGCATTCAGAAAATACAGTCCTTAGAGTATAAGGAATGACAACTCTTGGACCTTCAAGAAGAAATTAAAATGACCAGAATAGGAAAACAATTACAAGAAGATTTTTGAAAAAACAAGATAAAAGAAATTCAAGAAAAACTATAAAAAGAATTATATAGTCAGAATCCTACAGCTTTCTGGGAAGGACAAAAACACCAGGTCAGTCTACCCTACATCAAAGATTTTAAGGAAATCAATATTCTAACAAAGGCTAGGCCTATTCAGATGAACACAGAATTATTAGAATATTGTAAGAAAGAAATATCAGATCTCTTAGGTAAAAAATTAATTAGACCAAGTAAGTCTCCTTGGTCATGTTCAGCCTTCTATGTTCAGAAAGCCTCAGAATTAGAAAGAGGAACCCCTAGATTAGTTATAAATTATAAACCTCTAAACAAGGTCTTAGAATGGATCAGGTATCCCATACCTAACAAAAAAGATCTCTTATCCAGACTTTATAGAGCAAAAATATTCTCTAAGTTTGACATGAAATCATGATTTTGGCAGATACAAATAGAAGAAGTAGATAGATATAAAACATCATTCACTGTATCCTTCGGACATTATGAGTGGAACGTAATGCCCTTTGGACTCAAGAACGCACCCAGTGAATTTCAAAATATGATGAATGAAATATTTAATGAAGATTCCCGATTCATAATAGTTTATATAGACGATGTTCTAATTTTTTTAGAAGACTTAGAACAACATGTCAAACACATCAGACATTTTCACAATTTGGCAAAACAAAATGGATTAGTAATCTCAGCCCCTAAGATTAAAATCTTTCAAACTAGGATAAGATTCTTAAGACATTATATATGTCAAGGAACTATTAAGCCTATAGAGAGATCGATAGAATTTACAGATAAATTTTTAGATGAAATTAGAGAAAAAACCCAGCTACAAAAATTTTTAGGATGTCTCAATTATATAGCAGATTTTGTCTCAAACTTAAGAATTTTCCTAGAACCTCTGTATGCCCAGCTTAGAAAGAAGAAACCCAGCTGGACAGAAGAATAGACCCAAATAGTTAGAAAAGTTAAAACTCTAGTCAGGAAACTTCCTTGTCTAGAATTATTAAACCCAGAAGGATTAGTCATAGTTGAGATAGATGCTTCAGAAATAGGATTTGGAGGAATCCTTAAATAGAAAATCAATAACAATGAAAGTCTAGTCAGATATCATTCAGGAATTTGGGGGTCATGGTGTTGAAGGATGAAGAGAGGAAAGGGTGGTCCTGATTGAGAAGAGAAGGCTCGGAGTTTTATAGATGGTTATGGCTTGGTGGAGGCTGATGGTTATGGCTTGGTGGAGGCTTTAGTGGAGGGTGAGTGGAGTTTGAGTGGTGGAGGTCATGGCTTAGTGGAAGTTTTAGTGGAGAATGAGTGGAAGATGGTGTGGAGGCTAATGGTTGGCCATGGTTTAGTGGAGGGCTTTAGTGGCATTTGAGTGGAGGTTAGTGGAGGTTGAGTGGAGTTTGGGTGGAAGCTTTAGGTAGTGGATGAGGCATTAGGATGATGAATGGAGGCTTGGGTTTTGGTGTTGGTTGGTGGCAGATGGCGGATGGCGGATGCCTCTCACAGGTTGAGGGCTATTCTTTTATAGACTGGGACGGACTTCAGCTAGTTTAAGGTCCACGGACTTCACTTTGGTTTGAATCCAAATGTAATCAATGCGGACTTCACTCGGTTTGGTGTCCGAGAAAAGACTGGTTGGCTTTCGGTCTTGTCTGTCCTTGGGGATAGCTGGCATCTAATCTTGTCTGTCCTTGGGGATAGCTGGCTGGATGGCTGATTCGTGCGGACTTCATTTTATTTGAAATCCAGAAAGGGATCTGTCCTTGGGGACAGCTGGCTACTAGACAAGTGGCTACTGACTTTTGATCATATCTGTCCTTGGGGACAGCTGGCTTCTACGGACTTCAAATGGGTTGAAATTCAGATGACTGGCTTCTGCGGACTTCAACTGGGTTGGAATCCAAAATTGGTTTTGGGTTTGGGGCAGGACATCTAGATTTAGGACAGCTGGCTTTGCCGTCCTTTGAGCACTGCAACACATGTGCGGCTGCTCTTGAGTTACTTCCCGTAATAGTTCTCTAATACCAGAAAGGTCTCATATGTGGGTTGTTGTATTTTGGTTGTCACTGCTGTAGCTTCACATGCATGAACTGTTGTGGCTAGCCGAGATATAGTTGTTATTGTGGATTGTTGTAGTTGCTGAAGTTTCAACATATGGTTGGTTGTAGCTATGGTTATGAACTGTTGTTGCTGTAGATTGTTGAGCTGGAGGATAAGGCTGAGGGGTCATATGGGTGACATGTACAACAATAGTCTATTCAAAATGCAAAATCCTAAAATTCATCACCAAAGAAGAATGGGGAAACCCTTACCAAGCCAGAAATTTCTCTTAGAAATATTCACCCCCTAAATACAACTATTTTGACTACTAAGAAGCCTGGTTTAAGGCCTTCTACCTTAAGCCCACGGACCACAGTTGGTTCTTCAGCTTCTGCTAGAAGTTCAACAAAAAAATCCCAAATTGGGTTCACAACTGGTGGATCTATTTTGGGTTGAGCAAAGAAATCTTACCAGAAGAAATCCAAAAATCATGGGACTATTTCCAAGACAATCTCAAGACAGCCACCTATGGAAACAAATCTATCATGTTCACCGTAGAATTCCAAGTCCCATGGATCCTAGGATGGGACTTTGCCATTAGCAAGACTTTAGACCATCAATATCCACCCATCTTGGAACAAAGGTTCAGGATTATATGGTGGAGGAACTTCCAATCAGGGGAAAGATTGTTATTAAATAACATCCGATTATGGCTTATTACTCATGACAATCCTCAACAATTTCCAAAGCCAGAAAAAAGTTCAGCCTCTCTAGCAACCGGCTCAGCCTCTCCAGCAATAGGTAAACCTCCCAATAAAAAATTATAGGGAGAAATAGTCTCCGAGGCATGCATATTTTTAAAAAATTGATAACTATTATCATTGTGGAAATTAAAAGATTACATATTAATCTATCTAATATGCATCAAGATCATATCTTTGCCTATATATTCAGGGTCGTTTGATCTAAAATATGCATATAAAAACATCAAGATCATATCTTGATCTTCAAGATGACTAGTCACACTATTATCTTGAAGCCTGTCTTAAGATCTAGGGATCAAATCACTTACCTTAAGAACAGTAGGTAAATCCTTATTGCTCTGCAGCTGTTCAATCGTCCGGCCTCTAGTATCGTCCACGCGAAGCCCTGAATGATCAGATTTCTGGGAGTGCTAGCTCGCAGAAAAATAGCTTTGTTGATCTTTAATCCTCTCACTTGAATCTTCCTTCAAAATCCACCAGGCTTCCGCTAACACCAGAATCACCAGGATTTTCTATTCTAACATTTTAGAATTACAATCTACGACAATTTAGAATTACAATCCACGACAATTTAGAATTACAATCCATGACAAATCGTGTATTGTTGTTCTATTTTTTGTTCTGTGTTCTCTGGTGAGGGAATGCCCTCTATTTATAGTCTAGATTTAGCTTTGACATTTAATTCTGACATTTAAGAATCCGTCGTTTGGTAACAGCGAAGAGACGCTGAAGGCGCGATGCTTGGTTTAATTCCGACGTTCGGTGAAAACCAAGGAGTCGCAGTGTTTGGTTTAGTTCCATCGTTCGGAGAAAACCAAAGAGACGTTCGGTAAATAAATGTCATGCATTAAATTTTATCTCATAAGATGAGATTTTAGCCATCTCATCATATGAGATCCATATTCGAGAGGTTTGAGCTCTGATCTGAATTTATTTGACTTAACCCACAGATCATGGTCCAAGCCCAAATCAAATTTGGCTAGTCCTGAATCTATTTAAATTCAAATCAAGTCTAATTTCAAATCAATATTTGAAATTGACTTGTCCTTCTAATAGACTTAAACCAAATTGAATCTTATTCAATTGTACTTAACCCAATTGAGATAATTCAATCAATCAAATTGATTAATTAAATCATATACGATTCTCAATCGTTGATCAGCAAATAGATCATCCTAGGAAACTTCTATGTGTGTGACTCTCTAGGTTTGAACCTAAGTCGGTAGCATAGAAATAACTTTCTATACTAATCGATGTGCCCATCTAGCAATGGAACCCGACGTCTGGATAGGTCGAAGAGTTGCCGAGCAAACTCCAAGAACCCTAAGAAACAGTTACCGTATAATTCATCCTCTTGACCACAAATACTAAGGATGGCTTAAGAGCCTGTCAACTCTAAATAGCAAATCCATAAAGTGATTTCAACTTTAGTGATCATGTGACTTTCACATGAAGTGCCTTGGCCAAGGTCTTGCTAAATTGAAACACAAGCATTTCTCCTTTTAATGGGATAGGTCAAATTTATTTTGATCCACAACTGACTATCACAAGTACTTGACTGCACCCAGTAACCTTTCGTAGCTGGATTAGAAATCCAGGTGGTCCGGCACCTAAGTACAATGAGTTGCTTGTAAGCCACTGGTTGTGATCTTCAGGTCTGAAGGATATTTATACATATATCTTCTCGGATTAACTCTTGACAACAGAGTATCCGGAAATGAGTCACGTTTGGTAAAATGTACTCCTACACTTTTACCTGTATATCATACAAGTGTCTCTACACTCCTTGGTTAAGAGGATAATCAACAAATATGATATACAACATCCTATAATTGATAGTACTATGGCCCTGTCATAGTATATCATTTGGTCGCAAACTCTTTTAAGGACCTTCTATGATAAATCCTCCTTTATCGTGAGGAAGATCCTAAGGGCTTCATTACTTTCAGAAGTATTAAGAAGATGTTCTTATAATGAATAAACTGCCAAATAACTTTTATTAATATATCAATTTATATAAATTTACATCAGCACAATCATCAAATGATTGGCTTTAGGATACAATTCCCAACAAACTCCCACTTAGCCTAAAGCCACTCATTACAGTATCTAATACCCATCTTCAACTTATAGTTGTCAAACTCCTTGATGCTGAGTGCTTTAGTAAATGGGTCACCTAGGTTTTCCTTTCCATCAATCTTCTGAAGATTTATGTCACATTGGTCTACTATCTCTCGAATAAGATGAAATCGGCGCAGTATGTGCTGGTGCGCTGATGTGCTCGTGGTTCCTTTGCTTGAGCTATGGCACCAGTGCTGTCACTGTATAACAGGACTGGTTCATCTATGGAAGGTGTCACTCCAAGCTCGGAGATGAACTTTTGCAGCCACACAGCTTCTTTCGCAGCATCTGATGCAGCGATGTACTCTGCCTCGCACACCGAATCTGCCACTGTATGTTGCTTGGAACTTTTTTAGCAAACAGCACCATCATTTAGGATAAACACGAAACCCAATACACTTTTACTATCATCATGATTTGATTGAAAACTGGAATTAGTATATCCAACAAGTTTCAAATCAGACTCTCCATAGACTAACCACTGGTCCTTAGTATTTCTCAAATACTTAAGGATTGTCTTAACAACTTGCCAGTATTTTTCTTCTGGATCAAATTGGTATCTACTCACTACTCCTAGTGAGTATGCCACATCTGGTCTTGTACATGTCATGGTGTACATAATCAATCCTACTGCCGAAGCATGTGGAATTCGACTCATACGTTCTCTTTCATTAGGAGTTGTCGGACAATCCTTCTTAGAAAGATGAATTTCATGGCCTATCGGAAGATAGCCTTTCTTGGAATTCTCCATGCTAAACCTCTTTAGCACTATGTCAATGTATGTAGATTGGGATAAACCTAGCATTCTCTTAGATCTATCTCTATAGATCTTCATCCCTAGGATGTATGATGCTTCTCCCAGATCTTTCATGGAGAATTGTGATGATAACCATGTCTTTATTCCTTGTAATGCAGGGATATCATTCCCGATTAAGAGAATATCATCCACATATAATACAAGAAATACAATAACAGAATCGTTAGCCCATTTATAAATGCAAGGTTCTTCTTTATTCTTAATAAAGCCATAAGATTTGATCACTTTATCAAATCGTATGTTCCAACTCCTTGATGCTTGCTTAAGTCCATAAATAGACTTCTGTAGCCTGCACACTTTAGAATCGTCTTCAGATATAAAACCTTCAGGCTGTATCATATACACCTGTTCTTCTAAATCACCATTTAGAAAAGCGGTTTTAACATCCATCTGCCAAATCTCATAATCGAAGTGTGCTGCTATAGCTAGCATAATCCGAATGGATTTCAGCATTGCCACAGGAGAAAATGTTTCGTCATAGTCAATACCATAACGTTGACGATACCCCTTGGCAACCAGATGTGCTTTATAGGTCTCTACCTTTCCGTCTATGCCTCTTTTCCTCTTGAAAACCCATTTACACCCTATGGGCTTTATCCCTTCGGGTGGGTCAACTAATGTCCATACATTATTGTCCTTCATGGAATCAAGTTCGGATTTCATGGCATCAAGCCATTTATTAGAGTCAGTCCTTTGCATAGCATCCATATAGGTAATCGGATCCTCGTTGTTCTCATCGAGTTCAACAGGATCATCGTTCTGGACCAAGAAACCCAAGTATCTGTCCGGTTGATGTGGTACTCTACCAGATCGCCTTAATGTGCATCTAAAATGGGTTTTGAGTTTGATCTAATCAACTCAGATTCTAGGGGTTCACTGGTTTGTGTTGTTCCTTCTACTTGATGAACTTCCTCAAGTTCAACATTAGAGCTATTTGTTCCTTCACTAAGGAACTCCTTTTCAAGAAAAACTGCTCTATTACTAATGAACAACTTTTGTTCTTCAGTATTGTAGAAGTAATATCTTTTTGTTTCTTTCGGATAGCCGATGAAAAAATATTTGTCAAATTTGGGTTCAAGTTTGTCTGATTTTGCACGTTTCACATAAGCCGGACACCCCCAGACTCTCAGATAGGTAATAACCGGTTTATGTCCATACTACATCTCATATGGAGTTTTAGAAACAGACTTACTTGGAACCTTATTAAGAATATGACAAGCTGATTCTAATGCGTATCCCCAAAATGATATTGGCAAGCTTGCAAAACTCATCATGGACCGAACCATGTCTAACAGAGTTTGATTCCTTCTTTCCGATACACCGTTATGTTGCGGTGTTCCAGGAGGAGTCCATTGGGAGAGAATCCCATTCTCCTTTAAATATGTCACAAATTCATTGGAAAGGTATTCGCCTCCTCGATCTGATCGAAGGGTCTTAATACATTTTCCTGTTTGTTTTTCTACTTCTTTATGATATAGTTTAAACATTTCAAACGATTCAGATTTATGTCGCATAAGATAGACATAACCGAACCTAGAAAGGTCGTCTGTAAAAGTAATGAAGTAGTAGTATCCACCTTTGGCACAAGTGCTCATTGGTCCACATACATCAGTATGTACTAGACCCAATAGCTCTTTGGCTCTTTCACCTTTTCCAGTAAAAGATGACTTGGTCATTTTACCAAGAAGATATGATTCACAGGTAGTTAATGATTCACAATCATCAACTCGAAGGATGCCCTCCTGAGTTAACCTGTTTAATCTGTTCTTGTTGATATGACCCAGCCGATGGTGCCAAAGATAAATATCTGTGACATCAGTTGTTCTAGGGCGCTTACTTGATTGGTACACTACATTCACAGGCTGTGATAATATATAAATGCCATTAGATAAATGCCCAGTCATTACAGTGACTCCATTCATAATGATATTCAAAGTAACATCCTTTATTGAAATTTCATAATTATTTTTGGCCAGAAGGCCTACAGAAATTACGTTCAATAAGAACGTTGGGCAAAAATGACAATCATTTAGTATAATGACATTTCTATTGAAAACTATTTCAAGAACTCCTAATGCCAGTACTGGAACTAATCTTCCATCGCCGACATTTAGGAATCTTTCATTGTCCTCAAATCTTCTGGTGACCTGTAGTCCCTGCAATGAATTGCAAATGTTAAAAGGACTCCCGGTATCCAATACCCAGGTCTGATTATCATATATAGAAAAATTACAAGGTGTTATCATATAAATACCTTGTTGAGCAACATCTTGCTCCTTTTTCTTCTTTGGCCTGTTTGGATCAAGTGTGGCAATGTAAAGAGGACAGTTCCTCTTCCAGTGCCCTTGCATCTTGCAGTGAAAGCATTCAGCTTGACTTTTATCAACTTTCTTCTTCTGCATCTGACCCCTTATAGATGTCCTAGCATGTTGCACCCTTTTATTATTCTTTTTCTTCTTCCCTTTCCCAAAGGGTTTACGCCCTACCTTAGATCCTTCAACCACATTAACCAAACCCTTAGAGAGCTGGTTATCCTTCTCAAAGTTCTGTAACAACCCCAACAAACCGTGGTAGTTGACTGCAGGCTTTGTCATTCGAAAATGAGTAAGGAAAGGTCGGAAGGATGGAGGCAAGGAATTCAGGATCGCATCTTTTCCCAACTGCTCATGTAAGGGAAAGCCGAGCTTGCTTAGGAGTTCTATCTTCTCGATCATGTACAATACATGATCAGTGACAGGAGATCCATCTCTCATTCGAGCATTGAAAATAGCACAACTAGTCTTGTGCCTTTCAACATCGTCGGGTGTGCCGAAAGATTCATTCAACGCTTGAATGATTTCTTCTGGCTGAGCATTCTCGAACCGGCGACCGAATTCATCGTTCATTGCTGCTAACATGATACAACGCACGCTAGTTCTATCATTGAGCCACTTCTGATAAGTGTCTCTCTCAGAACTTTGGGTGTTTGCATCAGGTATCTTTGGTGCAGGATTATTCAGAATATATAGAATCCTCTCATGCTCAAGGACGATCTTAAGTTTTCTGAACCAGCTATTGAAATTGGAACCATTCAATTTGTCACTATCCAATAGGGACCTTAATGATAAATTAGTGGCCATGTTCTGCATAAGGAAAAACTAAAGTTTATTAGTATATAAATTGATTCAGTCTAAAGACTTGGACTTTAGTCTAAAGATTCTCCACTATTTTGTTCAAATTGGCAGCCTCTACACCCCAATTCGAAGAATTATTCTTAATTCTTTAGCGGGCACTAAGATCTACATAAACTACATACAGGCCCAAGTGAAGCTTGGCTAACCCATATGCATCTAAGAGTAGGTTCAAAACCAATTGTTTCCCCAAACAATTCTTAGTGTTCAGTTTTGCCCCATGTACCTCTTCAGCAGGCATGAAGTGCCTCCACTGAAAGTTCTGGTTAGGTCCAACCATTAAATGATATAATCAGTGTAACCTATCAATAGACAACCAAGCCCGAGTGAAGCTCGGCTCACCTGACTGTTTATTTAATAGTTACGCTGACTTATCATATAATGAATGATAATTCCGATGGTTGACAAGCACCAGGCATGGAGTGCCTCCAATGATTATCAAGACATCGGACTCATTATCACCCACCTTAATGGGAGGCTATGATCTAGTTATCATATAACTATTTCATTTTAAGGACCTAATAATTTTAGAGGATTTTAATAATATGAAGATAAATTGACTAATCAAGTTCTCCCACTGAATCTATGAAATCGGTAGAATGAAACAAGATTAAGTCAGGTTAAGTGGCACCTAAATCAGTCATACTGATATCCTTACAGGCATGGGTCAACCCGAATCAGGTAAATGATCTGAATCATAAATGGTTCACCACAATGACCAGGTGAGAGAGATCGATGGGAGGGATATGCCATTAACTCGTTAAAGACGCATCAATACGAGTAGCTCCCAATTAAAAACCATTCGATCGTTGATCCTAGAGCAACTTGCCATCCCACCTTGACATCATATGGTTAACCAATTCTGATTTGACCATCTAATAGATTCATGCTCAACCACGGAGCCTAATCTACTTCCATTTGGTTTAATCAAAGAGAAGGACTTGATCAACTACAACTATTGTTTGATTTAGAGCATTCTTAACCTAATCTAATTAGATTTGAACAATACTCTTTTAGTCCAGTTGATTTAAACCTTAGAGTCTAACCCTTTATGGACCCGATTTAGCTAACCCAAATGATTAAATATATTTCATGTTAACATGTCATATATTTCAATCAAGCATAATGTTACTACTCATAATTCCTATATTTAGATCATATCTAAAAAAAATTATGAACTAATATTTGACATTCAAATAAAACTCTCATAAATATTTGTATGTTTTATAACATAGACATCATGCCATCATATATCATATCTATGTTTTTATACTAAACATGCAAATATTATGGTTTTATACAACATCAATATGTATCAAATATAAAATATCTTTTGAGAGTGTGTGTAATCTGTTTTGATGCCAAAGCACAATTTAAATTTTCTTTAAACAAAGCATCAACGATAAAACAATCGCACGGCAATATGTCACAGAATACCTCATTGAATGGGTAATTCGGATTTTCAATCCACCTGTGACCATATGGCCTTGTGATAAGTTTTAGCCATAATTACATAATTAATGAGAATATTAATTTACATGCAATAAATTAGATCATTAACGAAACCATGGCTCTGATACCATTTGTAGGGAGAAATAGTCTCCGAGGCATGCATATTTTTAAAAATTGATAACTATTATCATTGCGGAAATTAAAAGATTACATATTAATCTATCTAATATGCATCAAGATCATATCTTTGCCTATATATTCAGGGTCGTTTGATCTAAAATATGCATATAAAAACATCAAGATCATATCTTGATCTTCAAGATGACTAGTCACACTATTATCTTGAAGCCTGCCTTAAGATCTAGGGATCAAATCACTTACCTTAAGAACAGTAGGTAAATCCTTATTGCTCTGCAGCCGTTCAATCGTCCGGCCTCTAGTATCGTCCACGCGAAGCCCCGAATGATCAGATTTCGGGAGTGCTAGCTCGCGGAAAAATAGCTTTGCTGATCTTGAATCCTCTCACTTGAATCTTCCTCCAAGATCCACCAGGCTTCCGCTAACACCAGAATCACCAGGATTTTCTATTCTAACATTTTAGAATTACAATCCATGACAATTTAGAATTACAATCCACGACAAATCGTGTATTGTTGTTCTATTTTTGTTCTGTGTTCTCTGGTGAGGGAATGCCCTCTATTTATAGTCTAGATTTAGCCTTGACATTTAATTCTGACATTTAAGAATCCGTCGTTTGGCAAAAGCGAAGAGACGCCGAAGGCGCGGCGCTTGGTTTAATTCCGACGTTCGGAGAAAACCAAGGAGTCGCGGCGTTTGGTTTAGTTCCGTCGTTCGGAGAAAACCAAAGAGACGAGGGATAAATCCGACGTTCGGTAAATAAATGTCATGCATTAAATTCTATCTCATGAGATGAGATTTTAGCCATCTCATCATATGAGATCCATATTCGAGAGGTTTGGGTTCTGATCTGAATTTATTTGACTTAACCCACATAGATCATGGTCCAAGCCCAAATCAAATTTGGCTAGTCCTGAATCTATTTAAATTCAAATCAAGTCTAATTTCAAATCAATATTTGAAATTGACTTGTCCTTCTAATAGACTTAAACCAAATTGAATCTTATTCAATTGTACTTAACCCAATTGAGATAATTCAATCAATCAAATTGATTAATTAAATCATATACGATTCTCAATCGTTGATCAGCAAATAGATCATCCTAGGAAACTTCTATGCGTGTGACTCTCTAGGTTCGAACCTAAGCCGGTAGCATAGAAACAACTTTCTATACTAATCGATGTGCCCATCTAGCAATGGAACCCGACGTCCGGATAGGTCGAAGAGTTGCCGAGCAAACTCCAAGAACCCTAAGAAACAGTTACCGTATAATTCATCCTCTTGACCACAAATGCTAAGGATGGCTTAAGAGCCTGTCAACTCTAAATAGCAAATCCATAAAGTGATTTCAACTTTAGTGATCATGTGACTTTCACATGAAGTGCCTTGGCCAAGGTCTTGCTAAATTGAAACACAAGCATTTCTCCTTTTAATGGGATAGGTCAAATTCCATCTTGATCCACAACTGACTACCACAAGTACTTGACTGCACCCAGTAACCTTTCGTAGCTGGATTAGAAATCCAGGTGGTCCGGCACCTAAGTACAATGAGTTGCTTGTAAGCCACTGGTTGTGATCTTCAGGTCTGAAGGATACTTATACCTATATCTTCTCGGATTAACTCTTGACAGCAGAGTATCCGAAAATGAGTCACGTTCGGTGAAATGTACTCCTACACTTTCACCTGTATGTCATACCAGTGTCTCTACACTCCTTGGTTAAGAGGATAACCAACAAATATGATATACAACGTCCTATAATTGATAGTACTATGGCCCTGTCATAGTATATCATTTGGTCGCGAACTCTTTTAAGGACCTTCTAAGATAAATCCTCCTTTATCGTGAGGAAGATCCTAAGGGCTTCATTACTTTCAGGAGTATTAAGAAGATGTTCTTGTAATGAATAAACTGCCAAATAACTTTTATTAATATATCAATTTATATACAATTTACATCAGCACAATCATCAAATGATTGGCTTTAGGTACAATTCCCAACAAAAATAATTAAAGAAAAATTAATTGGAAGAACTATCTCAGTTAGGAGACTCAGACAACGAAGAAGACATTGGCTCATCACAGCCAGATCCAGCAACAATGCAGTTTGCACAAGACCCTTATGAAGATTATGACATCATGTAATCGTCGTAAGGAAGATAACATGCCCTTCCAGATAGGCCTTGTCCAGCCTGCCAACCAGTTCATGCAAGCCAGCCTGCCGACCATAGTGGCAGTCCAGTTCATGCAGCCCAGCCTGCCAACCAGTTAATGCAAGCCAGCCTGCCGACCACAGTGGCAGTCCAAACTCAGCTAGCTCAGTACTTGCCGATCAATAGCAACCTGCCAACACATCAAACACTATGCCCAGCACCAGAAGCTCAGCAGTCAGACACATGAAGCTCCAGTACCAGTCGTACCAATCAATACCAGACTCTGGTACCTATCAGTGTCAAACCCATATCTTCTTAAAATTATTGCAAGTGTGAGAATAGCATGCATAAGCTTTATATCCTAATTTACTACATTTAAAACAAGTGACTTTAGGTAAATCATTTGAAGGAACAAAGATATTTTTTAAATAGTTTTGTCTCTTTAAGGGATTGTAACCTAAACTAGCTTTGTTGAAAACTGTTTTTTGACTTTTAAGAATCATTTATAATTTAGTAAAACTCAAAGTAAATTTATCAATAATGAGTTTAAGTTTATCAACTTCATTCTTTAATTTCTTATTTTCTTGTGTTAAAACATCCTTTTCTTTCAAAAATCTTTCTTTTTCCAAAGTTAAATTTTGAACTTGAATTTTCAAATCTTTATTCTTAGTGCCTAATTTCTTAAATTTATCAAGCAAATCATAAAAGGCATTTTGTAGTTCATCAAATGTTAAATCATCAAAGGGGTTAGAATTTACCTCCTCTTCACAAGCCATGAGACATAAGTTTGCTACTTCTTATTTCTCTTCATTTGAACTTGTGTCTTCACTATAAGTCCATATTGCCATCATTGCTTTCTTCTTAATTTTCTCAGGACCTTTCTTCAATTGAGGGCATTCAGATTTAAAGTGTCCCGATTTTTTGCATTTATAACATACAAAAGGCTGCTCCTTTTCTTTGTTGGATTCTCCTTTCATCATGGGCCTCCTCTTTGTTCCTTGCTTCTTTCTTCTCATGAATCTCTTAAATTTTTTAGTGATGAGTGCAAATTCATCATCCTTATCACTTTTATCTGAGGGCTCATCATTTTCTTCCTTCTGATCAAAGTTTTTTAGGGCCATGGTTCTCTTCTTCTTTGTTTCTTCCTCATCAAAGTGTTGCTTGAGTTGAAGTTCATTGGTCATGAGGAATCCCACTAGCTCCTCTAGTGGAAGGACAATGAGATCTTTTGCCTCCTGGATTGTAGCTGCCTTGGCCTCGCAAGACCTGGGCAATGATCTAAGAACTTTCCTTACAAGCTCACTGTTAGTATATGCTTTGCCAAAACTTTTGAGACCATTTATAATATCAGTAAAGCGAGAAAATATTTCAGTTATAGATTTATTTGACTCCATTTTAAATTGCTCATATTTATGAACCAGCATGTTTATCTTTAACTCTTTAACCTGATTAGTACCTTCATGAGTAACCTCCAATCTATCCCAAATTTCTTTAGCAGAAATAAAGTAGAGATATGATTAAATTCATTTACAGCAAGAGAGCAATACAACACATCCATGACTTTAGCATTAAGCTGTGTGATTTTTGTATCATGATCATCCCAACCTGTTTTCGGCTTGGGAACATCAAAACCATTAGTTTTGAGAATGGGTGTGTGAGGGTCATTTACTATGATACTTTGAAGATCATAGACAAGTGCTTAAATAAAAATTTTTATTTTAGCTTTCTAATAAGTGTAGTTTATGCCATTAAAGAGAGGGAGTCTATTTGTGGACTGACCTTCGGTCAACATGGAATCAATTTGGGCTACCATAAATCTTTAGCTCTTTGTCGATTAAGACAAATAGGGGCAAGAGCACCAGCTCTGATACCACTTGTTGCCTGGCTAAGCAACCTTAAAGGGAGGGATGAATTAAGTTCTTTTTGAAAAGTTAAAAATTTAGTAAGTATGTGTTATTTTAAAAATTAAGTTCAAAATTTTAAGTGAAGTGAAGTGAGGTAAAGAGCAATAATGCACAAGAAGTCAATTACATATAAACACAAGGATTTATAGTTGTTCGGTGCCAATCTTTGCACCTACGTTCACTCCCCATGGACCTTTAGAATTTTTTTTTTCACTAATCGTTTGCCCAACGATTACAACCCTGGCTAACCCAACTAGCTTCTTGTTTATCAAGCACGAGGTAGCCTTACAAATCACCAATTATGGGTTTGGCACACCCAATACAAGTTTTAACCAAGTTGAAACTCAAACCAGTGAACAATGATGCAAATATTAGAATAAAATAGCTCTTATATGAGCAAATGAAATAATAATAGCACTTTACAGATTTTGGTATGTCTTCTCTTTAATGAGCTTCTCTTCCTTGAATGCTGGAGCTTTGAGCACAAAGAAGCTTCTCTTAAAGTTTGGTGGAACCTTGAATGAGCTTTGAATGTTTTGGAGCACAACTATTCCTAAAAGTAATAAAGGCTGAAACTTTCTTAACTTTCTCCTTTAATCCTTTGAATCACTCTTAAAAGCTCTTACCAACTCTCTTAAATCCATCATTTGAACTTGTATTGTAGTCTTATGCAAGATTAGAACTTTAACTAGATATTTTGGACCGTTGGGGGTGATTGGAGTGAGAGTTTCGAAGCCTGAAATGTGTCAGAACTAGCCGTTATAGCTCCTAGCACTGTGTTAGTCGACTACCATGCCAACTAACTGACCATTAGTCGGCTACCATATGGACTAACTAAAATCAGGTCTCTGTATAAGCCACAATAGCCGACTAACTGGAATAAGCTCTCTGTATAAGCCATAATAGTCAACTACCTAATCGATTAACTGGTTTCAGACTTTTGTTTACTCAATTTTAAACATCAGTAGCTGGCATAAGAGCCGACTAACTTTCTTTAAAACATAAAAACTCATTCTAAGGTCAAAAAAACTTAAAGTTTTGATGAATCCAAGAGTGCTAGTCCTTACATCTTGATTCTTCTCCATAGAATGCATTTTCAAACAACTTAATACCATTCAATTGAGCCTTGAATCACTCTTCATTGATCTTGTTTTCCTTCAAACTTTATTTCTTGAACCAAAGACATTGTTAAGAGCTTGAATTTCATCTTCTTCATCTTACTGACTAATGTATGCCTGTATTGCATTATAATTATAAACCAAACTCATTAGTAAATCACTTAATTATTTTGTAATCATCAAAATCAATGTAGGGTCAACAATTATTAATCTACTGAACCATCATTAAAGCTCCTTGCTTATTATATAACATAAAATTATCTATTAAAGTTTTTTATTTATTATAATTTATTTGTTACATTGCTATGTTGCATTTAAATTACAGAAGAAGAATAATATAATATTTATTTATTTGGAGGGTGATAAATTATATAATTATTTATTTAATTTAAGTATTTTAAAGAGTTAAGGGAGATAAGATCTTTTAAAATATGTAATTTAATAATTAAATAAAATATTCTCATAAATTAAGCATTTATAATAATTACATTATTATTATCACTATTACTATTATTATAATAACTATTATAATTATTATACTTCTATTTATAACACTTACTATCTTCATAATATTTAAAATCTTATATTTAAGTATTTTTAAACTAAATATTTTGAAATAAAGTATATAGTTCAAAGAAGGAATGTGGCGGTTGAGATTTGAAAGAAAGAAGGAAGGAAATTCGAGTGAATCATGATTGAAAGATAAGCTGAGGTGCATTAGGATCTTAGCAAATTAGAAAAGAAAGCAGGCTAAGGAAAGAAGAATATGGCTTGGCTGATACTAAGAATAAAGAAGAAAGAATGGGCAAACAAATAAGAAATATGGAAGAATTATAATAATGATCACATGCAGATCATACCAAGATATAATCGCAATCAAATCAAGAATAAATCAAGTATGAAAAGGTAGTAGCATAATATATGTAAAGGCCCTCATAGTTACAGATCAAATCATCTCAAAGATGGGGTATAGTAAAGGGTATCAGTTCTGCTGCTACGCTACTTTCTAGCCTACACCAGCTTCAAATCAAGATCCAAAGAGAAAAAAGTTAGAGAAGCGTAGCGTTTCTTCAAAGAGTTTGAAGAAAGGAGGACGTTCATCGGCCATCTTTCAAACGAGGCTGTGCCAATCTACTTCTAGTCTTTGTTACAGTTTTCTTTTAGTTTAAAATTTTATTTCAGTATCTTTGTTTTAAATTTTTGCAGTTAGAACTTTTATCTAATTCAAATTTTGATTTCTTGCACTTTAACTTTTTGCCAATTTATTTTTTTATTCTTTTATTTTTAAAATTTTTATTACAAATAGTTGCTAGGGTTCAACTAGTGGATCCTAGTTCCAAGTCTAATTTTTTCTACAAATTTTAGTTTCTCTTTTTCAACTTCAAATTCTCTTTTCTTTTTTTTTAAAAAAATTAAAGATTTCAAAATTTAAAAGTACCACCTTCCCTATGGATTTGATCCGATTCATCGCTAACTTCTTAGTTAATTGAATCGATTAATATAATTTTTATGTGATGGACGACTATAACAACCAAACGGATATACATACGTGTATTTAAAATGGAGGCTACATGGTGCAGAATTTTCAATTCCTAAGTGTTGGGTTGGCGAAAGGCTGGATTTCAAAAAATTTTTAACCTTGAAACCCTAATCAACCAAAACCTTAGACTCAAGATCCCTTGATTATAATAATTAATTAGTCATGAAATGTAATATATATATAGAAACATACCTTAATACTTGGTAAAGAAAGAAGGAAGCCGGTTATCCAATCTTTTCCAATAGACGCCCAAGTGTTCGCCCTTCAATGGTGATCCATACGAGAATTGGATCAAAGATATGCTCATGAACTTGACTTAAACCTCTTTTTAGCTTTTGACTTCTTGTCTTGCCTCTTAGGACCCTTTTACCCTTTTCTTAAGCCTAATAAAACTTGTATTAGGCTAAGAAAAGAGTTGTCCTAAATTGACTAAGGCTTGTAGGAAGGGGAGAGAGAGAGAAGACTCTTGTCTTAACAAGGATTGCTAAAAATTATCTGATGCTATCCCATATGTGCCACCCCTTTAAATAGTGAATGGGGAGATGTCAAATGAAGGGATACAACCCATTCCATGTCCTTCTGAAAGGATATAAAATTTTAAATTCATTTCAATTTGAATCAAGGGATATATCATTATAATTTTCAGCACCTTTCTCTCTACGCGCGCCACACCTTATGGGATGCTTTTGGCATCCTATTTTAAATCAGATAGCCTCTAATTTTTTCATGTATCAAAATAAGGTTCTCCATATTTATATGGACTCATAAATCCCTAAAAGATATGTCTTCTAGTACCTTAAATCAAAAGGACTTTTAGATGCCTTTTGGAAATTCTGCATGCACACAGTTTTCCTTCCGAGAGTCCCATGTCTCTTGGACTCTATTAATTCAACCTTATCCAATATAATAACATCAAGATAAGGTTCTCCACGTTCAATGGACCTATAAATCCTAAAAAATGATGCGCCTCCTAGTACCTTAAATTAGAAGGACTCTTAGGCGCCTCTTGAAAATTCTGCACGCGCATAGTTTCCCTTCGGAGAGTCCTATATTTCTTGGAATCTATTAATTCAACCTTATCCAATCCAATAAATGGTTGATCAGGTTAGAGGTTATCCCAAATTAATTCTAAAATTAATTTGAATCAATTAATTAAGCCGGTTCAAATCAATTTCGACCCAAATTGGAGCGATAGTTAGCCACATGTGCTAGCATACTGGTTGGCTAACCAATTAAATTAATTAATCTTATTAAAATGATTCTTTTACAAATTTCCTTATGTGTGTGACCCATTGGGTTTCTCATCTAGCCAGTAGTAGGTCTAGGTTTAAGTCTATTTAGTTCGATTAGAAAATGACTAACCCAATTAGATCAAATAGTGCTAACCCTAGTTGCCAATTCAAACCATCTTTCAAATTGACTCATGAATTAAAAAAAATTTAATTTATGAAAACCTACAAGACATGATTGACATCTAGTAATGTATCATGCCTACCTAGAAGATGAGAAATTTGATAGAATTATCAAAATACCCTTCAGTAGAAGTTACTGTGCAATTCAATCCTTCGATCTTTCTTTATCCCGAATAAGTGATGGGTATGGAAAAATGTCAAACCCTAACATTTTATTCATTTGAATCTCAAATCAATAATAAAGACTCGACAAATGAAAAATTAGAAACCTATTCTAATTTTATTTTGCTTTGATCAAAGACTTCTTGAGTCATCATATGATGAGATTACATGGGATTACTTTTCCTCTTACTAGGAATGATCGATTCCTTGTTGACCTACTCATAACCTTTATACATAATCCTTCATACATGACTTAGCCATGAATGAGTATGAACTAAAACATAGATTCATGTGCATAAGATTCTATGGTAATCTTAGATCTAAGGATCACTTGCATAACTTCCACTAAGAGAACCATCTTTTGACAAGTAAGTAAGATCTCCATAAGATGTTTTCAATATGGATCAATTCAGTGAACTCATACCCTAATGAACACCCACATCCTTGTATTAGTGTCTCTATACAAGTGGCTGTGATACCAACCACCCTCTTCATTGAGCATACATAGAATGTGCCAGTCTTACCGGTAATCATCGATCCTCGACTCAATGATCCTTCAATTGAAAACATTTTAGATTAGAGTTTTTAGGAACTTAGGTCTCATCGTTATGAACTTCATCATAACCCTAATTCCATTGCCCTAACCTTATGGGGTTTACCATAATCTTAATAAATATAAGACACAGCATATGATGAATCAAAAAAAATGCCTTTTAATTGATAAAATATCATACATGAGTTAAAAGAAATTATAAAAATGCTCTTCATTATTGACTTTTAGGGTACTACTCTTTCAATCTCCCACTTGCACTAAAGCCAATCGCCTTTGTATTTAATTCTCATACAATCCAAGCAGCAAACTGTAGCTGACTCAGTTACTGAGGCAGAGTATGCCTTAACTTATGTGCAAGTAACCTCTTTTACTTTCATCCATGTTGAATCTTTTCAACACTAAGTCAATATATCTAGATTGGGATAAGCCAAGCATCCTCTTAGATTTATTTTCATAGATCTTTATACCCAGTATACAGGATACTTCTCCCAAATCTTTCATGAAAAATTGTTTAGATAGTCAAGTTTTGACTGATTATAGCATTGGAATATCATTTTTAATGATAAGTATGTCATCGACATATAAAATTAAGAAGACTATGGCACTCCCACTTGTCTTCTTATACACACATGGTTCATCTATATTTTTGATGAAGCCAAACTCTTTGATTGTTTCATCAAAGCGAATGTTCCAACTCCTCGATGCTTGCTTTAATCCATAAATGGATTTCTTAAGCTTGCATACTTGGTGCGGTCTCCTACTTGAGACAAATCCTTCTAGCTATGACATATAGACTTCCTTCTCAAGATATCTATTGAGGAAGGCAGTCTTTACATTCATCTGTCAGATTTTATAGTCATAGTATGCTACTATAGCAAGCAATATCCGAATGGATTTGAGCATAGCTACTGGTGAAAAGGTTTCATCATAGTCAATACCATGTTTTTGCCTGAAACCTTTTGCCACTAGCCTAGCTTGTAGGTTTCTACTTGGCCATCTGCTCCAATCTTCTTCTTGATGACCCATTTGCATCCTATTGGCTTTACTCCCTCAGGTGGGTCAACCAAGGTCCAAACCTGGTTGGTATATATGGAGTCCATTTCAGATTTCATAGCATCAAATCATCTATTAGAGTCTTTACTCTCGACAGCTTCTGTATAGGTCATGGGATCATCATCCTGAATGATATTGGCTTTGTTGTCATCTCCAATAACAAAACCATATCTGAGAGGTGCACCCCGCACTCTCTCTAACCTACGCAGAGGAGGTGAATGTTGTGGTTGTTGATCTTTAGGAATTTTTGGTTGAGGAATATCTTGTTGATTGTTAACAGGAGTAGGTTGTAAGTCTTGATCTTCAATGAGTTCAAGTATTTTCCCACTGCCTTTTTCTTGGATAAATTCCTTTTTCAAAAAAATGGCATTCCTATTGATAAATAACTTTTGCTCAGTAGGATGATAAAAAATGTATCCAATACCTTCTTTGTGATAACCTATAAACCTACATTTATCAGCCCTAGCACTTAACTTATGTTCGAATACATTTTTGACATAAGCAGGGCAACCCCAAATCTTAAAATATTTAAGACTTGGCTTTTTTCCTTTCCATAATTTATATGGAGTGTTAGTCATTGATTTTGATGGCACTCTGTTTAAAATATAGGTAGCAGTTTCTAGAGCATATCCCCAGAATGATACTGAAAGATCTATGAAGCACATCATGGACCTCACCATGTCTAATAAGGTAAGATTCCTTCTTTTTGCTACACCATTTAATTGAGGTGTATAAGGAGGGGTCCATTCAGAGAGAATGCCTTTGTCTTTAAGATGATCAAGAAATTCACTAGATAAGTATTCTCCTTTTTGATCAGATCGAAGGATTTTAATACTATGTTCAATTTGTTTCTCAACCATACTTTGATACTCCTTAAATTTATCAAAGGCTTCGGACTTGTATTTCATAAGATACACGTGTCCAAACCTTGATAGATTGTCAATAAAATTGATGAAATAAGAGTATTCTTCTCTAGCTTGAGTTGTTATAGGTCCACATACATCTGTGTGTATAAGACTTAATAACTCAGTTGCCCTTTCTCCATGTATACTTACTCATTTTTCCCATAAGGCAGGATTCACAAGTTCTTAATGATTTAAAATCATAAGGATCAAAGAAGTTATCTTTGTATAACTTGCTTATCCTAAATTCACTTATATGACCTAATCGGCAATGCCAGAGATAAGTGGCATTAACATCTTCTCTCTTTCTTTTCTTGTTATCAACAAGCAAAACTTTATCATTGAGCAAAAGAATTAGAAGACCATATTAAACAAACCATGTCCAAACAATTTATTAGAATAAAAGATAGAGCAACCATTGCTCTTTACATTTATTTCAAAACCTTGTTCTAATAACAAGGGTATAGAAATAATATTTCTAATAATATTTAGAATATAATAACAGTTCTTTAATTCCAATATCTTGCCAGAAGGTAATAATAACAAATAAGTGCCCATAGCTTCAGCATAAATGGTTTCTCCACTCGCGCCATAGAGCTTGAAGTCACCTTTCTTCAAATTTCTAACTCTTTATAGTCCCTGCAATGACTTGCATATATGAGATCCACATGCAGTATCCAATACCCATGAGTCACAAACTAAAGAACTCAATGATAAATTAGTTTATATCATGTACAAACCTTTTGATGCTTCTTCATCAGCATCTTGCTTCAAACTCGCAAGATATATCTTGTAGTTCTTCTTCCAGTGTCCCTGCTTACCGCAGTGAAAACAGGCTCGATCAATAGAAGGCTTCTTTGCCTTCTTCCTCTTTTACATGCTACTTTTAGGGCTCCTCTTTCTCTTTGAACCTTTCTTCATTGCTTATTTTTCTTCCCATCAACTAGAAGAATATGAGCCTTATCACCCTTGAAGTGACTCTCAGTTGTCTTGAGCATATTCAACAGCTCAGGTAATGAAATATTTAGTTTATTCATGTGATAGTTCATGACAAACTGCGAGAAGGAGTCTGGGAGTGATTGTAGGATTAAGTCCTGATTAAGCTCTCCATCCATTACAAACCTTAATTAACCTAACCGAGTGATCAAGTCAATCATCTTCAAAACATGAGCTTGAATGGATGAGCCCTCACTCATACGTGCATAGAACAACTGCTTCAAATCTCATATCGAGCAGCCCTACTTTGCTCTCTATAAAGCTCTTTAAGATTGAGCAATATGGATTGAGGTTCCTGCTCCTCATATTGCCTCTATATAATTCATTGCTCATCGAGGTCAACATGATACACTTAACAGTCAAACTATCATTCTGCCATTTTTTATATGTGGCTCGTTCCTCCTCTGTAGCATCATCTTCGATCGGATCTGGATTAGGAGAGTCGAGGATGTAGGAAACCTTTTTTTGAGTTAAGACAATTTTCAAGTTCCTCAACCAGTCTACATAATTTGGACCAGTCAACTTGTTGGCATCTAAAATATCCCGCAGTGATAAAGTAGAACCCATAAAATTTTAATTTACATTAAAAGTAAAGAACAATACATAAGCAGACCACTCATAATGATGTCTACAACTAGACAAGGACTTATCAATCTAATTGTATCTTCCACTATTTTATCACGAATACCATAACCCTCACCTATGGTAAGCGAGAAAATCCTACCAGGATTTCTTTAGTATTGTTGAGATTCCAATTCGTCATAAATATCTTGTGTTACACAACAAACATTCATGAGTTTGTTTATTTCCATAGATAAGCCAAGCATCCTCTTAGATTTATTTCCATAGATCTTTATACCCAGTATACAGGATACTTCTCCCAAATCTTTCATAAAAAATTGTTTAGATAGTCAAGTTTTGACTGATTATAGCATTGGAATATCATTTTTAATGATAAGTATGTCATCGACATATAAAATTAAGAAGACTATGGCACTCCCACTTGTCTTCTTATACACACATGGTTCATCTATATTTTTGATGAAGCCAAACTCTTTGATTGTTTCATCAAAGCGAATGTTCCAACTCCTCGATGCTTGCTTTAATCCATAAATGGATTTCTTAAGCTTGCATACTTGGTGCGGTCTCCTACTTGAGACAAATCCTTCTAGCTATGACATATAGACTTCCTTCTCAAGATATCTATTGAGGAAGGCAGTCTTTATATTCATCTGTCAGATTTTATAGTCATAGTATGCTACTATAGCATTTAATATCCGAATGGATTTGAGCATAGCTACAGGTGAAAAGGTTTCATCATAGTCAATACCATGTTTTTGCCTGAAACCTTTTGCCACTAGCCTAGCCTTGTAGGTTTCTACTTGGCCATCTGCTCCAATCTTCTTCTTGATGACCCATTTGCATCCTATTGGCTTTACTCCCTCAGGTGGGTCAACCAAGGTCCAAACCTGGTTGGTATATATGGAGTCCATTTCAGATTTCATAGCATCAAATCATCTATTAGAGTCTTTACTCTCGACAGCTTCTGTATAGGTCATGGGATCATCATCCTGAATGATATTGGCTTTGTTGTCATCTCCAATAACAAAACCATATCTGAGAGGTGCACCCCGCACTCTCTCTAACCTACGCAGAGGAGGTGAATGTTGTGGTTGTTGATCTTTAGGAATTTTTGGTTGAGGAATATCTTGTTGATTGTTAACAGGAGTAGGTTGTAAGTCTTGATCTTCAATGAGTTCAAGTATTTTCCCACTGCCTTTTTCTTGGATAAATTCCTTTTTCAAAAAAATGGCATTCCTACTGATAAATAACTTTTGCTCAGTAGGATGATAAAAAATGTATCCAATACCTTCTTTGTGATAACCTATAAACCTACATTTATCAGCCCTAGCACTTAACTTATGTTCGAATACATTTTTGACATAAGCAGGGCAACCCCAAATCTTAAAATATTTAAGACTTGGCTTTTTTCCTTTCCATAATTTATATGGAGTGTTAGTCATTGATTTTGATGGCACTCTGTTTAAAATATAGGTAGCAGTTTCTAGAGCATATCCCCAGAATGATACTGAAAGATCTATGAAGCACATCATGGACCTCACCATGTCTAATAAGGTAAGATTCCTTCTTTTTGCTACACCATTTAATTGAGGTGTATAAGGAGGGGTCCATTCAGAGAGAATGCCTTTGTCTTTAAGATGATCAAGAAATTCACTAGATAAGTATTCTCCTTTTGATCAGATCGAAGGATTTTAATACTATGTTCAATTTGTTTCTCAACCATACTTTGATACTCCTTAAATTTATCAAAGGCTTCGGACTTGTATTTCATAAGATACACGTGTCCAAACCTTGATAGATTGTCAATAAAATTGATGAAATAAGAGTATTCTTCTCTAGCTTGAGTTGTCATAGGTCCACATACATCTGTGTGTATAAGACTTAATAACTCAGTTGCCCTTTCTCCATGTATACTTACTCATTTTTCCCATAAGGCAGGATTCACAAGTTCCTAATGATTTAAAATCATAAGGATCAAAGAAGTTATCTTTGTATAACTTGCTTATCCTAAATTCACTTATATGACCTAATCGGCAATGCCAGAGATAAGTGGCATTAACATCTTCTCTCTTTCTTTTCTTGTTATCAACAAGCAAAACTTTATCATTGAGCAAAAGAATTAGAAGACCATATTAAACAAACCATGTCCAAACAATTTATTAGAATAAAAGATAGAGCAACCATTGCTCTTTACATTTATTTCAAAACCTTGTTCTAATAACAAGGGTATAGAAATAATATTTCTAATAATATTTAGAATATAATAATAGTTCTTTAATTCCAATATCTTGCCAGAAGGTAATAATAACAAATAAGTGCCCACAGCTTCAGCATAAATGGCTTCTCCACTCGCGCCATAGAGCTTGAAGTCACCTTTCTTCAAATTTCTAACTCTTTATAGTCCCTGCAATGACTTGCATATATGAGATCCACATGCAGTATCCAATACCCATGAGTCACAAACTAAAGAACTCAATGATAAATTAGTTTATATTATGTACAAACCTTTTGATGCTTCTTCACCAGCATCTTGCTTCAAACTCACAAGATATATCTTGTAGTTCTTCTTCCAGTGTCCCTGCTTACCGCAGTGAAAACAGGCTCGATCAACAGAAGGCTTCTTTGCCTTCTTCTCTTTTACATGCTACTTTTAGGGCTCCTCTTTCTCTTTGAACCTTTCTTCATTGCTTATTTTTTCTTCCCATCAACTAGAAGAATATGAGCCTTATCACCCTTGAAGTGACTCTCAGTTGTCTTGAGCATATTCAACAGCTCAGGTAATGAAATATTTAGTTTATTCATGTGATAGTTCATGACAAACTGCGAGAAGGAGTCTGGGAGTGATTGTAGGATCAAGTCCTGATTAAGCTCTCCATCCATTACAAACCTTAATTAACCTAACCGAGTGATCAAGTCAATCATCTTCAAAACATGAGCTTGAATGGATGAGCCCTCACTCATACGTGTATAGAACAACTACTTCGAAATCTCATATCGAGCAGCCCTACTTTGCTCTCTATAAAGCTCTTTAAGATTGAGCAATATGGATTGAGGTTCTTGCTCCTCATATTGCCTCTATATAATTCATTGCTCATCGAGGTCAACATGATACACTTAACAGTCAAACTATCATTCTGCCATTTTTTATATGTGGCTCGTTCCTCCTCTGTAGCATCATCTTCGATCGGATCTGGATTAGGAGAGTCGAGGATGTAGGAAACCTTTTTTTAAGTTAAGACAATTTTCAAGTTCCTCAACCAGTCTACATAATTTGGACCAGTCAACTTGTTGGCATCTAAAATATCCCGCAGTGATAAAGTAGAACCCATAAAATTTTAATTTACATTAAAAGTAAAGAACAATACATAAGCAGACCACTCATAATGATGTCTACAACTAGACAAGGACTTATCAATCTAATTGTATCTTCCACTATTTTATCACGAATACCATAACCCTCACCTATGGTAAGCGAGAAAATCCTACCAGGATTTCTTTAGTAGGGTTAAGATTCCAATTCATCATAAATATCTTGTGTTACACAACAAACATTCATGAGTTCAAGGGTAGAAAATATCCTTTCCAATTGCAACCCATGCAACTCTCAACATAACACCTGTCTCTAAGATACTTATAGCCTTGTGTTACACAACAAACTATAATGTCTTAGTTTAGTCAGATCCTTCATTTTCATATAGTCATGATTAAATAATATTGCCCTTATGTTACGCAACAAAGCAACACCACTAATCATGCTATAAAGCATTAAATGCACTAAGATAATTATATCTAACCCTAGAGTAGGCCTTGTGTTGCACAACAAACCTACTATAGTTGTTATCATAAATTTATCTTAGTATGAAGGAAGGCATTAGGTAGTGTTCATAATCAATATATCATTTCCAATTCAAGGTCTAAATCAATTAAATTGGCCAGTTAAGTGGGAGAGAGGTGGGAGTCCTCCCGTTGCTTTCCTTAGACACCAATTTAATTGGCCAGGTCAGTCAATGAAACCAATTAAAAAACCACTATCTCTTTACCGTTTCAGAACCACTTTTCTAGACACCAATTGATTAATCAAACCCTAAAAGGATTTATCTTATGATTCTATCACACTACGACTAAATATAATTTTTAGGAGGGCTTTGATGGTCTCATGCACATTCTTTTTCTAATATGCATAACAATAATATCATACCACGCATATATTCAATGCAATTTTAAAATTATCATCTTAAGTCAAATTTCTCATTAATTAGAATACGTTCGGCCATAGCTCATTAGTCCCTTGGGCCAGTCTATGCAAAATACCGTAAGCATAGAGGCTCAGAAGGCGTATTCTAATGCAAGAAATTTTATAACTCTACATAATAAAATAAATCATGCTAAAAGCATAACATAATCATTCATGTAATTAATATATTATGGACCACTAATTGAATCAATCAAGGTGGCTCTGATATCAATGTTGGGTTCCGGTCATGCAGCGAAAGACTGGATTTCAAAAATTTTTTAACCTTGAAACCCTAATCAGCCGAAACCTTAGACCGAAGACACCTTGATTATAACAATTAATTAGTCATAAAATGTAATATATATATAGAGAAATGTACCTTAATACTTGGTGAAGAAAGAAGGAAGCCGATTATCCAATCTTTTCCACTAGGCGTCCAAGTGTTCGCCCCCCAATGGTGATCCACATGAGAATTGGATCAAAGATATGCTCACGAACTTGACTTAAACCTCTTTTTAGCTTCTTGACTTATTGGCTTGCCTCTTAGAACCCTTTTATCCTTTTCTTAAGCCTAATAAAACTTGTATTAGGCTAAGAAAAGAGTTGTCCTAAATTGACTACGGCTTGTAGGAAGGGGGGAGAGAGAGAAGACTATTGTCTTAACAAGGATTGCTAAAAATTATCCGATGCTATCCCATATGTGCCACCCCTTTAAATAGTGAATGAGAAGACATCAACTAAAGGGATACAACCCATTCCAAGTCCTTCTGAAAGGATATGAATTTTTAAATTCATTTCAATTTTAATCAAGGGATACATCGTTATAATTTTCAGTACCTTTCTCTCTATGCGCGCCATACCTGATGGGATGCTTTTGGCATCCCATCTTAAATCAGATAGCCTCTGATTTTGCCATGTGTCAAGGTAAGGTTCTTCATATTTATATAGACTCATAAATCCCCAAAAGATACGTCTAGTGTCTTAAATCAGAAGGACTTTTAGACGCCTCTTGGAAATTCTGCAAGCATACAGTTTTCCTTCCGGGAGTCCCATGTCTCTTGGACTCTATTAATTCATCTTTATCCAATACAATAACATCAAGATAAGATTCTCCACGTTCAATGGACCTATAAATCCAAAAAAAAGATGCGCCTCCTAGTACTCTAAATCAGAAGGACTTTTAGGCGCCTTTTAAAAATTCTCTACGCGCATAGTTTCCTTTCCGAGAGTCCTATATTTCTTGGACTCTATTAATTCAACCTTATCCAATCCAATAAATGGTTGATTAGGTCAGAGGTTATCCTAAATTAATTATAAAATTAATTTAGATCAATTAATTAAGCCGGTTCAAATCAATTTCGACCCAAATTGAAGCGATAGTTAGCCACATGTGCTAGCATGCTGATTGACTAACAAATTGAATTAATTAATCTTATTAAAATAATTCTTTAATCAATTTCCTTATGTGTGTGACCCATTGGGTTCCTCATCTAGCCAGTAGTAGGTCTAGGTTTAAGTCGATTTAGTTCGATTAGAAACTGACTAACCCAATTAGATCAAATCATGCTAACCCTAGTTGCCAATTTGAACCATCTTTCAAATTGACTAATGAATTAAATAAATTTAATTCATGAAAACCTACAAGACATGATTGACATTTAGCAATGTATCATGCCTACCTAGAAGATAAGGAATTTGGTAGAATCATCAAAATACCCTTCAGTGGCAAGTTACTGTACAATTCAATCCTTCGATCTTTCTTTATCCCGAATAAGTAATGGGTATGAAAAAATGTCAAACCCTAACATTTTATTCATTTGAATCTCAAATCAATAATAAAGACTCGACAAATGAAAAATTAGAAACCTATTCTAATTTTATTTTGCTTTGATCAAAGACTTCTTGAGTCATCATATGATGAGATTATTTTTTTCTTACTAGGAATGATCGATTCCTTGTTGACCTACTCATAACCTTCATACACAATCCTTCATATCCATGAACACCCCATACATGACTTAGCCATGAATGAGTATGAACTAAAACATAGATTCATGTACATAAGATTCTATGGTAAGCTCAGATCTAAGGATCACTTGCACAACTCCCACTAAAAGAATCATCTTTTGACAGATCTCCATAAGATGTTCTCAATGTGGATCAATTCAGTGAACTCATACCCTAATGAGCATCCACATCCTTGTATTAGTGTCTCTACACAAGTGGCTATGAGACCAACCACCCTCTTCATTGAGCATACATAGAATGTGCCAGTCTTATCGGTATCATCGATCCTCGACTTGATGATCCTTCGACTGGAAACATTTTAGATTAGAGTTTTTAGAAACTTAGGTCTCATCGTTATGAACTTCATCATAACCCTAATTCCATTGCCCTAACCTTATGGGGTTCATCATAATCTTAATAAATATAAGACACAGCATATGATGAATCAAAAAAATACATTTTAATTGATAAAATATCGTACATTAGTTGAAAGAAATTATAAAATTACCCTTCATTATTGACTTTTAGGGTACTACTCTTTCACTAAGTAGATGTTGTTGCTAATATTCTTGGCCATCATTAAAGTTTATTGCTCAATATGTAACTTTATTATTGAAGTCTTCTTTTTATTATAATCTATACTGACCCTAATTAATTTGAAATTCAAGCTTTGTTATTTATGTTGTTGTTATTTTTATTTATTACAATTTATTATATTGATATAGTACATTTTAAGTATAGTAAAGAAAAGGAGAAAAAATTACATCCCATGCACTTAACTGTGCTTAGGATTTGAATCTTGAATTTTCTTAAAGGATAGACCCTCTAAAACTAGGTGCAAAGTTAATTGATCTCACAATTGGTAGCTATGAAGTATATAATATAATATAATATATTAATATTTATAATATAATCTTACTATATAATAATAATATTTAAATATATATAAATAATAATATATATTTTAATTTAATTATTTATCTAATAATATGAGGATGGACAAATATAGTGTCTAAGTGTATGATGCGTGCATCCTACTGGTGGACTTTAAAAGCTTATAACATAGAAAAAAAATGTAGCAACAAGCTAGCGTGAAATATGAGTTAATATTGTTTTAGTTAAATGGTGGATTTTTCTACCATATTTTTACTTCTTTTATTTTATAGTTGTGCACTTGTTCCCTTTGCATCAACAATGCTAACCATAATAGAATGTAAAAGATATACCCTTTTACTATTTAAATATATGCTACAGTCCTTTTAACATATCTATAATTTATTTGAGATGATTACTGACTAATAGCTATCTCGCATAGTAATTTAAAAATAATTGCTTAAAAGCATCTAAGCAGCAAATTCAAATAAAATCTAAGAATATTTATTTTGCTATTAGATGATGAAGGTTCTTTTTATTTTTCTCCTTTTTTTTTTTTTTTGAAGTAAGAGATCGCTTGCATTGAAATTCTTATACGAATACACAATGCAAATTTTATTTTCCTAACATGGTCATGCATCATCACCTCTATTGCATCTACCAATGAGTGCAAGTCTACATGCCCATCCAACTTCGTCATGTCATAAGACCATACTACATTACCTTTAAAAATTTTGAGCCATTAAATTATATTTATAATTAATATAATTCAAATTTGTGCTTAGACAAACTCCCTCTAGCGTTGCGTTCGGGCACCGCACAGCACGACGGGTGGGTCCCATCCTACGTGTCATTGCCATGGCACCAACCGTCTAAGTAGGTGTAACTTAGCGCTACCTCCAAAATAAACATCATTTATGACACGACCCGTCTGCCCCTTGGATAAGTGGAGCCCTCATAACATGCGGCTCATCTATCTGAAACCGTCCGTTTTCAAATCGACGGTCCATATGGTAACCCTTCTTCTCATATCAACGCGCGGAGCGCACCCGGTATTCGCTCCCAATACCGCTCATCCACCGTCCAATTCCTTCGATAATCCATTTTACAAAATAGCGCTCCGTCTACTATTGTATTACAATACATGAAAGTAAATGATTTCGATAATAAAGTAAATGATAAGGGTATTTTAGACTTTGGGTTGCAAATAGTTCCGCCCCTTCGGAACACTAGCTGGGGGCCAAGAGAGAGGGGTGCGCGGAGGAGGGAAGGAAATAAAGAGGGGGAGACAGAGAGAGAGAGAGAGAGAGGGAAGAGGACATTTCCAAACCCTAATTCTCCTCTCTCCGACGCCCTTTCGAGCGATTCCTTTTCAGATTTCTAGGGCTTCCTCGACGAGCGCAAGATGGTTAGTATCGTGAGAATTTTCCGCTCTATACTCAATATCTCATTCAGTTCTTGATCATGGATTGCTGATTTCGTGACTGTTATTTTAATTCCTATTTTTCTATATTCTCGCGAAGGATTTTTCTCTCTTTTCCCTCTATTTGCCCTATTATTTTTGTTTTTAGGCAGTGCTATTGTTTGAGAATTCCTTTTTTGTCGATTTATGTAAGAGATCATATTGATGTTGATAAATTCTTGTTATATTTGGTACTTGTGCATCGTCTTGCTAATATGAGTTTTTGAGCTATCCATGACCGTTACGAAGTTATGTACGTACTTATCCTTGATTGTAAGTTCTCCGTGGAACAATAAAAGGTGGAAGATTTTATCTGCAGTCAAAGATTTCTTGTTTACTGCATTTTGGGTTTTTTGATAGCTAAAATCTTCGAGTCTATTGCGTAAAAGGAATACACTTAATCAATTTGAAGCTGTTTCTAGAAAAATTGAAATCTGAAGAACACATATTTGTTGCTAAGTTAGTCTTATGCCTTCATTACATTAATTTCTTGATTATTTGTTTATTTATTTTGGCTTCAAAATCAGTGAGCTTGGTTAGATGAGCTGGTTTGGATATTGAGGCTGCAATATTCCTGTTATGAACTATACCCTGCTTGAACTTTGTCTCTAACATTTGAAGAAAAATGAAGCAAAGCTTTTATATCTTTGGCTAGCTTTCCTAAAACGATTGAGTTCTTGCTGCTTCTCAATAAATTTGTACGTATTATTGACAGCATAAATTGGGAAGAGGGCACCGCGACAAAGTTCAGCAGTTCATGGCAATAACTGGAACCAGGTATACTTCCTAATATTTAATTAATAAATGTTCTCAAGCTTACTTTCGTGCCTTTTTTTCTGATTTTCTAATGAGCCTGGATGTGTTTGGAATTTGGGTTGACCTAGGTTTGTGACAGTTGGGTTTTATTGACATTATTATACGCTCTTTATTTATGGAAGTGTTGTCATATCCAGTGCGAAAGCATTGGTGAAGATCCAACATGAAACTAGTACCTGCTCTGCATGTAAATTACATAATTCAGATAACCTTACAACTGTCTTACCTATCTTTCGCAATGAAACAGAAGGAATAGGACCCAAAGTGGAAGAGTTAGAGGACTTTTAGGTGCACATACACAATCTGGGCATAAAATGCAAACTCAATAATTCCACTCATTTCTAGCTTGTCAAATTCATAATCTGTGGGCCAACAAAATATAAAAATATGGATGCTTAATATGTTGCCATTCATTCAATGCTATCCTCAGGGAAGGAGTGAAAATTCTTTTTCTTTCTCTTTTTTGGCAAATTCATAATCTGTGGGCCAACAAAATATGAAAATATGAATGTTTAGTATGTTGTCAGTTACCATTCATTCGATGATGCCGTGGTCAACTCTGCTATCCTCAGGGAAGGAGTGAAATTCTTTTTCTTTCTCTTTTTTGTCAAATTCATAATTTGTGGGCCACCAAAATGTGAAAGTATGAATGTTTAATATGTTGTCAATGACCATTCATTCAATGCTGCTCTTGGTCGACTCTGATACCCTCAGGGAAGGAGCGAAAATTCTTTTTTTTTTTTTTTAATTTTGTTTTGGGGGGCAGGGGTAGGGTTGCTAAGGACAATGGATTGACATGATAATAACAATTTTACTGTGGCCATGTAAGCTCTAAAATTATCATCAGTTATTGTAATTTTTGATATGAAAATTTATTGTACATTAATTTTAAATTTACCTTTTAAGCTAGATTATTCACATGTTTTCGAGGTCACAAGAAAACATAATAAAGTGATGGTTTTTTGAGGGTCTCATTTTCAAGTACTTTTTCTTTCGTGCTCAAACTCTTGAATGCGTGATATAATCAAACAAGAATGGCCAAAATAGTTACATATAGCAGATGTAACATGTACATGTTGATTGCAATTGATTGGTGTTATTGAATCTGTATATATTTTCTACATAATCAAGGTTTCATGTACGATAACAATTACTATTCAGACATACTATATAATGAATTTGTTTTAATGCATATAATGCTTGTGGCATGGAGGTTGGCCTCCAAAGTCTGAAGCCTCACTTTCTCTTGCAATCCCCCTGCTCAAAATAGAAAAGAAAAAAAAGGGGGAAACACAGTTACTCCTATTGTGCCTTGGCCTTTATATTGTGTTGTCACTTGTCCTGCGTGTTGAAATGAAAAGGAGTCATATTAACTGAATGATAAAAAAGGAAGCATATTTACTTCCTTTTCCTTTGCTTTCTTCATCTTTTTTACTTTAGTGACAGGAATCTAATAAATCACAAGTTCTATATCAGTAGAATCTCCCACCTCTCTTTAATTAGATCTCATTGACTCTCTGCACCCTCTTTAATTATATTCTTGCATTTTATTTTTGTCATGTGTCACACAACTCTCTTTTGTTTAGTCACAGCCTCTCTCTTTAATCGCAACCTTTCATGCTTCTTTCACTTGCATCACTTGAGAACTTATTGGTAACCATGCAAGTCCCAACCTCTAAATCTTAATAAAACTGTAAATACATGTATGATCCATTATCAACTAGCGTTCCACGAGATGTCCTGCCGGGGTTTGAAACAATGCTCTAGACTATGATTTTGACCCATTAATTCCTTGTGGAATGGTTAAACTCAATGTATTAGAATTTTAGTATGTGCAATGCACATAATTTATTGGGTGGTGATATTACATGAGTAGTAAGATAAGAAGCCTATACATGGCATAGGGCCCTAAGGGGGGGTGATTTTATGAACAAATGTGAAGAATGAATGTTTGGATTGTTTAATAATCACTATTTCCATGATGCCATTACGGGTACAATCCGGACTCCACCCTTGACCCAACTCTTTTTGTAATAGTTTTCAAATGATCATTTCTCTTGTATGTAATAGTTTTAAAGGAAGGGTCACTTGCATGTAAAAAGGTGTGTTCAAAGTGAGGGATTGAGTTGAACAGCCAAAAGATTTTGTGCAATGCACATTGACTGTGAAGGGGGAAAAAATGCCATGTGAGGAAGGAGGTGATGTTGCGCTCTTGTGCTCATTGAAAGAGAGCAGTTTGGAAAAAAAGCGAATGTGGATTCCACTTTGGAATGCAGTTAGTGCAACCAAAGCATTCCCTCCCTAATTGTAGATTTGCTACTTGTTATCATTATTGCGTCTAACACTGGAGCTGTGAAATACCTCTTCAAACATGAAAAATTTTCTCGCTCTAACAAATAATAGATCGAGCTACTAATATATAATGTGATACCATATGCAACAATTATGACATGGGTAAAAGAGATGAAAAAGAAAGTAATATGTGTCGTTATCTGACCTTCTTCAAGTTGAAGTTGAGAAGTGAATCATCTTTATGAGAGAAGAATGAGGCTGTGAAAGAAAATGGAAAAAAATGGGCTTTGGGAGATATATGGCGAGGCATAGTCAGGCATCTTACCAGATTTGGCTTTTTGATATTGTCACGGCACTTTTTAATTTTACAAGAACCTTAGTTTCCAATCTGATTGGGATCTTAAATACCAAATGTTTTATATTTCCTTTTTTACGAATAATAATCTCATGCTTATTGAGCATTTAAAAATATAAGATTACCATTATTGATTGCATTGATATAATTAGATCTAATGCATTGTCCTTGTTAGGATAGCTAGATGGTCTTCTGCTAGATTTCGGGGTGTGGTGGGGTGCGGGGGTGGCCTTGTGTGTGCATGGCTTGCCTCTAATCCTCTTGCTTCTGCCTTTTACCAGTGTTGAAACAAAACTTTAGGAGCTAAACAGTCAGCAGTTGCATGTTTAAATGGTAAATGAAAACACACTCATCTAAACAAATAGGTCATCTGTGCAGAATGCCAACCAAAGAGCTGCACGAGGATTGTAGAAGTCATACCATTAACAAATAAGATCCTTTGCTGATTTCAAAGAAAAGGAAAAGAAAATGGATACCTTGGCTACCCTACCATTTGAGGCGAAGAGGCCAACATTTCATTTATCTCGAGCACCTTAACGGACGGATTGAAGGAACCTCATCAAGTGTGACGAATAGGAGTTACAATTGGTAAAGATGCAGGCTTTTGCTCGTACCCTCAATAGAACACGCTAGTATGACCTCTTCATTGAAACCCTCTTCTTGGCACCCTATCCCATTAGTCAAAACTGCCTTTCTTCTTGATTTCTACAATTGTAGCTCCTTTCTCTAAAGGTTAAGTCAGAGAAAGATTCCTAGACGAGCTTGATTGGATGAGTTTGTCATGGTATTTCCCTTCCTACTTCAAGCCGGTTGATTAGTCAAGGTCTGAAAGATTGAGGAGTGGCCCCATTGGATGCCCTATATCTTGCAGTCACTAGATCATTGAAGCATGATTTCCTCGAACTGCTTCAAGCAAAGAACCTTTGCAGTTTACAGATAGAACTGCTTCAAGCCAAGAACCTTTTGCAATACATTAAGGACCCTTCCATTTTATTCAGATTTTCCTTTTGGCATTTTGTGTCTCACTCTAACCACCTTCATATCCATCAAGTTGCTGGCTGCATATTGTCTTTACTTCGCTATGATTATTTCTATTGCAACCTTTTGTTTGGTCTTTCTTTTTTGCTTGAAAATCCTCCTATTTTGATCATTTGTGGGATTACTTTTATTTTTTGCAATGAAAAGCAGGGAGGTATAAAGGGATCTCGCATGTGTGCCTAAAGATGAATTCAGATGCATATGTTATTTACATATGTTGACACATCTTTTGCAGAAGATTTTAAGCTTAAAAGTCATAATTCAACTCAACTCAACTCAGCTCATCTAAGCCTTTTCCCAACTACATGGGGTTGGCTACATGATTCTGCTTCCTTCACTCTGCCCTATTCAGGACTAAGTCGATATTTAAATTACAAACAGTTATATCTTTTTTAATTATTTCTGTTCATATTAGTTTAGGCTTACCCCTACTTCTATCTTTATCATAGATTGTTAAAAGACCACTCTTTCTAACTAAAGCATTTAAAGGTCTTCGTTATATATGTCCAAACCATTGTAATCGATTTTCTCTCATTTTATCTTCAATTGGGGTTACTCCTGTTATTTCTCTTATATGTTTATTTCTAATTTTATCTTTTAAAGTTTTACCCTATATCCATTTTAATGTACGCATTTCTCTTATACTTAATTTATTCACATGTTGTTTCAGTATTGCCCAACACTCTATTTCATATAGTATAGCTGGTCTAATAGCGGTTTTATAGAAATTTTCTTTCAATTTTAATGGGATGCGTCGATTATACAATACTCTCGAAGCACTCCTCCACTTTATTCATTCTGCTTTAATTCTATTATTCACATCTTCACCTATTTCACCTTCTTGCTGGATAATTGATCCCAAATACCTAATTTTTTTTGGATTTTTTTAATAAAAGTTTTTTTAGTGCACCTTATTCAAGGCTTGGTTCTATTAGGTTGTTGAGAAACTCTCAAACTTTCCCAAGTTATGTTGTTTCAAGATTTCCCAAGCTCTAGCAATTACACGAACATTTTCCAATACTAGTTCAGAACTTTGCCTCTCTGCTAAAATAATTGTATATTCTTTATTTTCTCCCTTCCCTATTTTGTATGCCATGCAGGGTTTGCTCCTCTATGAGAAATGCCATCCTTGCTCTAAGCTTTGTGTGAACCCTCCATCAAATAGTCCATTAAAATCTACTTCCTTGTATAACTGATGCTAAAATCATTCTTAATTTCAAATTTCCAATTTCTTAGATGATTTAAGTCATTCAACATGGTCATTATATGCTTGAACCTTAATTTATATTGTTATGTGCATTTTGAATTCTGTGCATGACTAGAAGATATTAGAGCATGAATTGAATATTTAGTTAGTTTCATCTATTAGTTTGTCAATGTAATGCAATATTGTTGTTTCCAATGCATTGGGGTCATCTCAGTTGTGCTTTTGCAATGTCACAGTGAGAAGGTTGCTCTTCAGGCTTTGAAAGCCAGCGATTGGCATCTAGAGGGAGCTTTTGACCTTTTCTATAGCCATCCACAAATTAGAGCAGTGACTGATTCTAGACGTCTTGAAGAGCTTTACAATAGATACAAAGGCAAGTTATTGACTTATGTATGATCTTCCATCTTTGAAGAAATGTTTCATTCTGTAACTGGTCCTTGAAATACCTCTAATACTTAAATAACTGGATTGTATTCTGGTGCAAAGGTCTTACATTTGAAATAAATGGTTGACCTAAATCTCATGCTTATGCCTTTGGGTAAGCCTTTAAGTTATGCATATTTTGATAATTTTACATGCTGATATTAGTATGTATATTTACATTGAAATGCATCATTGACATGATCTTAAGACTTGTGCTCCTGCACACTTGATGCCCTATCTTCAATTTTGTGCTTTTATATCTTTGAAGAGGCAGTTTTATGACCAAGTTTTTTTATATCACTATGCATTTCTTTAAAAGTCTCTAACAACTCATCATATGTAGGGGAGTATAAATCAGTTACCTCATCTTCCTTTGCTATGAAGCAAAGGTTAGTACCTTTCATGTTGGATTCATCATCGAATGAACTTACATCACAATCGCTCTGTGTAATTACTAGAACCTTCTTCTTGGGCTTTTGCTTCTCTTCTTGAGTTGGGGGCAATCTGCTTTGAAGGGCATTGGTTGCTTGCACTTATAGCAAAGAAGAGATATTTCATCCTTTTTGCTTGACTCGCCCTTTGAGTTTTTTCTTTTCCTTCTTTTGTTATCTCCTCTCTGTCTTCAAGAACTTCTTGAACTTGTATGTATGGCAAGTTCTTTATCTTCACTTTCATCTTCACTACCTACATCAATGTCATTCATTAGTGAAGATTTTAGAGCAATACTTTTCTTCTTACCTTGCTGTTCTTCTCCTTTCATGATTGATCCAAGTAGTTTGTCAAGGCTTAGCTTTGTCAAGTCCTTGGATTCAATGATGGCTGTCACCTTTGATTCGTAAGACTTTGGCAAAGATCTAAGAATTTTACGAACATTTTCAACATTAGTATAAACCTTGCTGAGAGATTTCAAAGAGTTAATAATATTGGTGAACCTGGTAACATATCCAAAATTGATTCTTCCGCTTTCATTTTAAATAATTCATAGTTATCAATAAGAAGACTAATCTGTGATTCTTTAACTTGATTTGTACCCTCATGTGCAACTTTAAGTTTATCCCATATTTGTTTAGCAGTCTCACAAGTAGAGATCTTATCAATATTCTTGCATCTAAGGCACAATATAAAGCATTAATGGCTCTGGCATTGATTTGAAGAGTCCTAACATCCTCTTCATCTAACTCAACTTCTTCTTTAGAAATCCTTGAGCTATTGACAATTTTAGTTGGGGCCTCGTACCCTTAACTATGTCTTTTCATATGTCATAGTCAATTGATTGGATGAATATTTGCATCTTTGCCTTATAATAGGAGTAATTGTTCCCATTAAATAAGGAAGGCCTATTGGTCAAATGCCCTTCACTAAAAGAAGATCCATCTAGGGTTGTCATTTTTTTGTTCCTTGACTATTAAGTCAATGAACTCGGGGGGCCTTGGCTCGCTACTATTAAGTCAATTTACCCCTGGGTTCAAAAAAATTAAAAACAAACTTAAACATTTAAAGCTGGTATTTGGTGGAGGGATGCCATGTGATTATTTTCATGATGCTGAGACCCAACTTTAACGTTTAATATCTTTGATGGTGGTATGCAATGATGCAAAACATGGATATCAATATACTTGTTGATTTTTTTTTTGGGAAATAATTTTAGTCTTAGTTTGTAATCTTCATGCGAGTTAAACCACAAAATGTTCCAACTGTTATAATTAATTTATAATTCTATCCTGGTTGTGGTCTAGGGCCCATCAAGTGATTGATTTTGCATTTGCACTCAAGTTGCATGATAAATGGGAGCCACAAAAATCCTCCACTACATAAATGATCCTTTTTTATCTAGTGCATGGTATTTGACAGATTTTGTAATAGTTGCTTTAAAGCTTGGTGATTGCTTAGTTCTCTTGACGATCAGCACTGTGCAATTAGACTTGAACAACCATGCTGATGTTGGATGATTGATTTCTATTTCAAAGACATTTTCATGCATGCACTTGACACTGGTATCAGAAATCTTTGGAATTGATTGCTGCTGAGTTGTCTTGATACAGAAGCATCCACTTGAACGCTGGATTACTGCCGTTCTTTATAACATGTATGGACCTCTAAACATAATATCTTGGTGATGTCTCTGCATTATGGTGATGGACTAAGATTGGAATTAAAATGATGCAAAAGTTGGAAAATTGATAGGGGGAGGTGACTCCAAATCCCATAATTATTGGGACATTAGAAATCACCCTTTAAGTTGTTTTTTGGCATTTTGAAATTATAGGGGCAGTGGTTTTATATTCCTTGATCTTATCACTTTTTTTTTTTTTGAGTTTTCTCAACTCATCAACTCTGACATTTGATGGGAGATATTGTGCAGATCTAGGATTATCAAGCATCTATAAAAGGGTCTTTGTGATGTGAATCACTGGTGTACTATGGTAGCCACCTTGATATTTTATTGGTCTCCCAGCTTTAAGGCTCATTTGGTTCATAGGAAGTGACTTTCAAACGGGAATAGGATGTCTGAAAATTAGATTCCCAGGCATAGAATGTTTGAACTATCACGTTTGGTTGATCATGGAAAACAAGCATTTTTCTAGGAAGAATGAAGCTCTCACGATTGGTTGAACAGTTTCTTTTCAAGAAAAGTAGTGTAGAATACCAATTATACCTTTTAGTTTTTAAAACCTTTTTATTTAATTTTTTTAACTTCTATGCGGGGTTATAAAAAATGGTCAAGAAATCAAGATAACAAAATTTTAAATCAAAACAAAAGTTCTAGATCAAGATACAAGTTAAAAAGCCAAGATGAGCTATGGATGGAATTCCCTTGTAACTATTATCTGCTTGATCATTTGGATATTTATTCAAGAAAAAATACTCAAGAAAAAACAAGAAAAAAATAGAAACATAATATTTATTCAAGTCCCTAAACTTGGATCGAATCATCGCAATGCTATCCTTCGGCAAATAAAAAAAAATTTAGAAAAATCTTCAAACCATCTTAGAAATAGCAAAAAAAGTAGTGAAGTTATAGTAGGATGCAATCATGAGATTTCTGTAACTCTTTAAAGAAACATGCCCCAAAAAAGACACAACAGAAAAAAAAAAAAAAATCTAGGATCAAAAACCAAATTGACACAACAACAAGCATCAATCTGTAGAAAAGATCCGAACCAATTCTTACCTCTCTTTCGGTTGACACCCGGTGTATCTGAAGCAAAGAGAAGCAAACGAGTGAGAGCTAAAGCGTTTCTTCTCTCCTCTCCTGATTTGAGAAAAAGAGTATATGACGAGAAAGAAGGGTATGTTGGGAAGAAAGAGGAAACATGCTGCGGTGGGAAAGTAAATCGCACGGTACCAATGGGATTTTATTTTTCATAAAATGTAGGAATTCAAATCACATGAGAACAGAGTATTCCCATAGATGAGCCCTAATTGTGCGAACCAAACATTCTAATTTGCGGGAAACAAAATTCCGTGATCTCTTTTACCGTAAACGAAGTGAGCCCGTAGGGTGAGTGGTTCTGAGAACATCCATCTGAATCCATTTCGGATCTGATTCCAGACAAAGATACAAATTTGAATATTTGACTAAAATCTGTATTCATATTCATATTCATTAAAGAAAAAGAAATATGGATATGGATTGAAAATTATACAATCCATATCTAAATGCCTTGATATTCTTGTAATCCTATTTAATCTTGTAAGGAAAATAAGTGATCATATTTAGTTTATCTTCTACTTGATCATATCTTTGATTTAGTGGTCATAACATTAACTATAGAACTTATATCTATACTTTCAATATTGGTTTGTATCTATATCCATTTAAAGCAAATATGGATATGAATTTTTGTATCTAACTAATATCTTTATTCACATCCATATTTGCTAAACAAAAATGGATCTGGACATGATGATATCTGATCCGAATCTTATCCATGTTCAGCCCTATCAAGTTGCCTTTTTAAAGACATCCTGTTGAAAAGAGAATCTAGTCACACCATGGGAACATGAATCCTGTTGAAAAGAGAATCATCATTCAATCCTTTTGTTGTATGACCCTCTATTTTTTTAGTACATTCTTTTTGATACCTTCCTGGCTTTTTCCTGGTTTATAATCATTTACAGTTGCCCTAGCTGGAAACTATTTTATTAGAAACTGGGAGCACCATCATGTTCTTCAATGCATGGTTTCCAAGTTTTAGGAGGTGCAGGTGTCTACATGACTTATGCTTAAAGGTTCTTCCTTAGTCAGGATTGATGCTATAGAGTGGTGAATTTTTGCTAATTAATCAGTGATGAGCTTCCTGTTTCTTTGTGATGTGCTTCCAAATGATGAAACTGAGAAAGGAATTGGTTGGGGTGTAAGATAGTTGGTGGAATACCTTTTTGGTAATTGTTATTTGTTGATGAAGGCTATCATCCTTTTTTTATTAATCATTTTGCCTCTTATTAGTGCTGTATGATTGATAAATTTGTTCTATTGGTAGAAAAGATCCTGGGTACTATGATCTTGTTTCATCGTCATTGTTCTGTTTTAGTGGTTGAAATTGTAGATGGACAGATTGAAATTTAAAAAGACTATAAGCTTCATTCAATTATTAAGGAGCAGCCTAGAGTGGCGAACCAGAGATTTAACATTCTAAGTGTTAGGTGATTTCAAACAATATCATGTAAGGTCCACAAAATGATACTAAGAACCTTATTAGTACATTACCAATTCAGTATATTATGGTTGGTATAGTATGGTATGCATTCAATATCGATACTGTATTCTAATACTTTTTCTTATTCCTATCTGTTGCATCGCTTGAAACCAGCTGGTATGGGATGGCTTTGCTTAGTTCAGACTGATTTGATTCATATCAAATCAAAGCTTGCTAATGTTGTGATCAGGATGGTTCAGTATGGTAGACCATGCTATCATATGGTCTCACTGTTCTTGAGTTCCTTCATACTCAAACAAGATAATTTTCTTAGTTATGTTATGGGACTTCAACTTTCCATGCTGGCTACATTATTGCAAAAGTCATGAAAAAAGGAAACTTTATCTAATCTATTCATCATAATTTGGTTGATTCAGTCCAATTTACAAGCACAAGTTTATTATTCTTCAGATTATGATTCTGGAAAGCTTTTTTGATTTTTACAGACCCTTATGTTGACATGATCATGGTTGACGGTATATCTCTCCTTTGCAATGATTTGCAGGTCAGTTTTGGTTATTTGTATTTTGTTGCATATTCTCATTTTTTTGTCCTTTGCTTACCATGCTTTGATTTTCAGCACCAATTTATTTAGAAATTTGTCAATTGTTTTATATATTCTCGATATTGTACGAGTTTTGGTTTATGTAGTAATTCTTAGTTCCCCTCCCCACCTTGGAGATCTTAACAAAGCAGTACCAAAATGATGTTTTATGGGATAAATGTCCACAAGCTTGGTATGTTTGCTTTCTTTCAAAGAATTTTAAGAATATAAAACAAGTATATAAAACAATAATCATAACTCATGAGTCATCATGCAGAAAAGGAAAAAGAGAAAGAAAACATATAAGTATTAAAATTCTATCACTTGGTACAAGAATAGTGTTGGCCTGAGATGGCAACCCAAGAGGGGGGATGAATTGGGTTCTTTAAAAAATTTAACAATTAAAACTTAAAACCAATTTCACAAGGATTAAGTGCACTAGTGAAGTGATGCAATAATATAAATCACAATAAGAGAGAGTAAGAAATAAGCACGACAAACACAAGAAGGTTTATAGTGGTTCTGCGTATCCCACACCTACGTCCACTCCCAAGCAACTCTTGGGTCCATACTATAATCACCCTGATTACAGCTGAGTTGTTTTGCAAGATCACAACTCGAACTTGTTATTTTACACGGGATCACAACGAACCCAGCTGGTTTTCACGGGTTCACCAGCACACAACCCAACGCAAGCTACACTTAGCTTACCATGAGGCCAACAGCCTCAACTAATTCAATCCCCTGATTGAATTAGACAGCAAACTATTCAAATATAAGTTTACAACAATTTAAAGTTCCTCAAATGAGCAAATATGCAATGTAAATAAATAAGAATAGAAAAGCTGATTTTGAAGCGATTTGAGGTTGAGCTTTTCTTCTTTTCCTCTCTCTTCTGAATCGGCTAAACATATTTGAACTTTGATTCTTGACCGAAGCTTGTTGAAGAGAAGTTGAAGATTTAGGGCTCTTTCTCTTTTCCTTCAAAACTGTGGAAATCCTTCTGATTTGATCTTGGAACTCCTTTGGATTTCTCTTCTATCTCTTTTCTATTGATGGCCTTGAGCACAGAGATTTTCCTCTTTTTCTTTCTCTCTATTTTCGTTTTATTTTCTTTTGTTCTGTGTTCTTTTTTTTTCAAACGGATGAACTCCCTTTTATAATCCTCCTTAATCCAAGATGAGGTGAAAAATAGCAGTTACAAAGTACTTAGATTGCTTCCTCACGCGAAGAAATAGATCCGTTGGGGGTTAGGTGAAGAAATGTTACCGTTGGAATCCGTTCTGACAGATTTGAAATTCCGTTCCTGACAGGTTGGAGTCGGCTCTAACTTTTCATGTGTCGGCTCCAAGTCGGGTTTCTAAAAATAGTAACAAAACGTCCGTTGGGGAGTCGGCTCAGAGAAACTATGGTGTCGGCTCAACGCGTTCTGGAGTCGGCTCTAATTTTTGAGGGTATCGACTCTAACGATGTCCAAATATACATTCTCTGTTCTCAGGTTAGAGTCGACTTTATCATTTCCAGGTGTCGGCTCCGAAACTCCAGGTGTCGGCTCCAAAAACTGACGTAGAAAGCACTTCTCTGTAACTCAGGTTAGAGTCGGCTCCGTGATACCATGTGTCGACTCCGAACCGTGCCAAAAATATAGAATTGTTCTGATACGCCCTGGGGTCGGCTCCAGACACAGTGGGTGTCGGCTTCAATTTCTGAACTTAAATATTTTCCATTAAAAAACTGATTCAAACTCAATTTTGTATATCATTTGAATAACTTAACTTTTCTAAGTTCCTGAAACATTTGTTAATTTCATTAGTAACATAAGAAATATACTCATGGCTTTTGTTAATCATCAAAATCAATAAGTGGGTCAACAAATAGAGTATCTTCTACATGACGAAAGTGCTAAAATAAGGAAAGAACAGGTAAGACAATATGCAAAAATAGAATTGTACACCTAGATGGATATTCCTTTTTCTGATGACTCTCCCTTTTAGTTTTCTATATTCAAAATAGTGCATTAGAAACCAGCAACTTGTTAAGAAATTTTGTTGATAGAAAACAGGAAATTTGAATCAGAAATCAAAGGTAACTCTTGATTTATGCACTGTTTTTTGGAAAGCCTGATCTTTTTTTTAAATGGATCTTATCTATGTATGTAAAGGAAACTTAAGTGGATTTCCGATTGGGAGTGTCTAAATGCTTGTGGATAATTTCTGTGGTTCCCACTTGTTTTGCAAGACACTTTGAATAGTTTCCCCGAATGTCTATTGCTTGACGAGAAATTCTGCTGTTAGGGAAATTTAATTAAGGAAGAGCCCCTCATTTTTAATGTGGATTATGTTAACATGTGTTTATATTGCAAAAGAGATTCGTTCATCAGTATCTCTTGTATCATTGCCTTTTGGACATAAAAAATGCCACCAAAGATGGACCATATGTTATATTACCAGTCTTCATCTCAGTTGATATCTTGGCCAAGGTATAGGCTTGTATGGTTATAAGGGGCAGTCAATGGTATGATAAAACCTAAATCTTGTTCCATGTTATATTGGTCAACATAGAATGATATATCTTGATATATTGGTGATATGATATCAAACGATTAGTTGAGATTTCCTTTTAGAATCTTGGATCATAATTTTTACAATAAATTATTAAATGAATTGTCTTAGGGCTGTGTTTTGATGTTGGTTAAAGGGTGGATAACTTAAAGTTGTTCAGTTAACTAGCCAAACACTGCTCAAAATGTGGTGGATGAGCTTATTCGGTCATTACGTGAAAAGCAAAATTAACTAGGTTAAAGTTATTTTAGAGGGAGGGTAAAATAACCTCTCTCTCTCTCTCTCTCTCTCTCTCTCTCTCTCTCTACTTTTTCTTGTTTTCACAACTTTACCCCACTAACCATGGAAGCATTAACCAAACAGCAGCTAAAATTATTTGTTGGTTCACTGGCAAGGGAGTGAATACCAATGGTTAATGTTGTTCGAGGGGCGGTTAGGTATTCAACGCCTAAAGATGACCTAAGATGGAAATTAATTGAGTTTACCTAAGATGGAAATTAATACCCCTCTTTTTTTTTCTAAAAAAAGACTGTATGGAAGCCATTCCACATGATTTAACGGGATGACTGAGCCACCTGTTTGGTTTCAATAGGGATTCTCACTTGGAAAATGGTGTGGCCAGCTAATATCTTTGTTAGAAGGTCTGTCCTGTGTCTTGTTGATTCTTCAATTTTGGTTGGACTGTTGAAAATGAAAGTAAATTTAGACCTATTGGGTTCTTGATTCTAATTTTATCTGGGCATCCATTAGACTGAACAACTAACCAACTACAAGAAATAATAAGTCTCTGCTATTATTAGGTGTGCAGGACCCTTCAAACTCCTAGTTAACAAATCTGAAACTTAAACTGGATGGGAACTTAACAAAAAGGAGCTAAACTCAGGTCCAAGGAAGGGGCTGGTCTGATCTTCATATCTGTTTATCTTTTTAAGTGGAAAGGGATGGCTAATGGCCTTGATTTTATGGCTCTTTTGTGCTTGTAGTTGCACCAGAATCCATCCAGATAGATCTTGACCATTAATGGGGTTGTAGAAAATTGATATTGAAAATATAAGACAAGTATAATTCTTGTGTGACTTCTCCCTTATCCAACATATGACAGCTTTCAGATTCCTGATGCTAATAATGCTTGAAGTCAATATATGTTTTTGTAAAGATAAATCAAGCACTATGCCCAGTACAATTAATGCCCTTTAAGAAATATCAATAACTCCCAGCTCCAATCTTTGACCTTCTAAGTCATATCTGGGTAGTTGGGTTAGTTGGTTCGGCTTTAAAATATTTACTTTCAATGTTCCTGAAAGTACATGAAAATAAGTTTAATAATCCAACAAATTTCAATTTTCATTTTGTACATAGTTCTTCTTTGCTTGTGTGAACCCTTGCTTTGCACTTTGACTCTTTGACATGTTAGACTTTCATCTAGGGTAGAGTTAGCTGTCATAAAAAGTTAAAGCCACTTCAGAGACAAAAGACTGGAATGGTGGTTTAATGATTCCGCACATGATGGCAGGGAGATAAACCTCATTAATGTTAATACTCTAAATCCTATAACAACCCTGAATAGATGCGCAGCAACAGTCTAATGCTTATCAAAAGAAACCTATACTGTTTAAAATTATAAACATACTTCATATGCATGATCTTGAAATTCTTGGTTTACATCTCTCAAGATCTTGAGAACATCGAGGCTATGTCATGGTTTCTGTCTTCTCTATGGTTTATCTTAAATTTACACCATTTTGTTAATTTCTGTTTTCCTCTGTTCCCCTTACCATTGCATATGCATCACAGGTTATAACTTTTGCCTGGCACCAACAATCCTGTTAGCTGTAGTTTCCAAGTCGTTGGATGGGCATGCAAAATTGCCTATGTTAATGAAAACAAATATTGGTACATCCCCTTAAGACATACAGAATGACTTTAAACCACATCTGGAAATGTTTGCCAAGTCTAACTCGGCTTCCTTTCTGTAGGAAAAGGAATCAGATTTTTGAAATCTCAATACAAATTGATATTTTGATTTAGTCATTGTTGAGAAGTGCAAGAAAATGTGTAACTATCATCTTGAAATTTATGATCTTGTCAGTTGCAAGATCATTTTTTGGATGCATGTGTGCACACACAATGTTTGGAGTCCACACGTTAAAAGCTAGATATTGGAAGTTTCAAATTTCTAGTTATGTGGATAGATTTATAATGTTATCTTAGTATGTAATCATTATGTTTGCTGTTTAGTGGCTATCATTGCAAGAGCTATTGTACTTGTGCTTTTAGTTGGAGCACTTCTGCTTCTGCCTTCCTGTTGAATATGACAAAGTGGAGCCATCAAGAAGTAATATTTCACTTTACCTCTAGTTGTTTTGCGGAAAAAATAACTCACCAAGGCACACAATATCATGTTATTACTGGTGTATCATTTATGTATTAATCTCACCACTTCCCTCTAGTCAGATATTTGTGAACCATATATCTATGGTACAGAATATTATGTTATAACTGGTGCATCATTTATGTAGATTTTCTTGAACCCTACTTTTAAAATTTCTATTTTTACCGTATGAGTATTTATTTCATTCTTTTTATAAATTCCTCCTATGGATGGTGACAAACTGTTCTTTTCATTTGCCTTGTGCAGGTGGATCCTCAAGACATTGTTATGGTGCGTAAATTTCTATTATCTGCAACACCTTTCCTTGAATGAGTTATGCTACAAATATAAATGGTTTTTGTAACGGACTCCTATAATGCTGATTGTTATAAGCTGATTATTATGTAATGTGGCAGCTTTGTTTTTCGCATGACTTTGCATTAACATGGTAATTTTTGAGGCATACTAAACTTCCAAAGAAATTTTATAACCGTTAATGAGTATTTGGATTTTAAGTAGAATCTGGAAGCTCAAGGATTGAATTTCAAGATTAAATTTTGGCCTTTGTTAGATAGTTATTTTATACGTGAAAGATGATTGCAATTTGCTGTTTATCATTGCCCTGTGTATGTGTTAGTCTATATAGGAACTTTGGAAGTTTTCTTAATGGTTACATTTGTCTAGACTGGTCTATTCACTTTCTCAACTGGTTTTCCAAGTTTCATGGCTGGCCCTTCTAACCTTTTTTTTAAGCACTGGCAGATCAAATTTTAATGCATGAAGCCAACTACATGGATATGACTAAGCTTGCCGGTTGATAGATTGTAGCTTGGCAATGGGATAAGTTCTGTTCAATCAAGAACTGCTGATGTGAAATAATAATGATTATCTAGTTATATTAACCTAATATACATGTAAGCTTCTTCTGGACATTAAGTTTTGCCAATGTGCTAGGGTTGCTGTTCACATAATATTTACTTAAAATTTTATGAAAGTCACCTTGACGTTCACCTGCTACAAAGGTTCATGATTTGGGTTTCTGTGTTTGCAACAGTTGGTTGTATCTTGGCATATGAAGGCTGCCACAATGTGCGAGTTCTCTCGGCAGGAGTTTATAAGTGGATTGCAATCAATTGGGTGAGATTTTAGTCCTCTGTGCTGTGTTTTTTTTTTTTGACCACTTTTATATTCAAATGTTTTATCATTAAAGCAATAAAGGAAACTGCTAAAATGGAAGCATTTTCATGCAGGGTAGATTCCATTGAAAAATTTCGTGAGAAATTACCATCTTTACGTGCCGAGCTTAAAGATGAAAGTATGTGCTTTCTATATCAATGGGAAATGATCCAATATCCAGTATTTCATTAAAATGTCTTCCAATATGTTGCGTGTGGAGTTAAAAATTAAAAATAATATAATACATGTTGATGGATATGTGTTTTTGGCATATTTTGAGTCTTTTCCATATTTATGATAGTTTTATTGTGCAAAATCACTTCCTTTGGGTTGAAAAGTAATTTTTTGTCAAACTAATGTTTGCTCCATTCTTCATCATTCAGATAAATTTCGTGAGATATATGACTTTGCATTTGGTTGGGCTAAAGAGAAGGTATGAATTAGTGGTTTTTCATCATAATTTGTTTTGCCTCTGTAAAGTCCTTGATCAACCTTGTTTTTAATAGCTAGTGATAAAGTTTATTGAATGACTGATGATTTTATGTCCTTTCCATCTTGATCATATTTTTGTTGGCTCGAGTTTTTTTTTTTCCTTTTCTTTTGGAAAAATAATAGATTAGTCCCATTATCCGATGGAGGAAAGTAATACTTCTTAATAAAAGTTGGAACTGTAATTCAATCACTAAGGAGTAATAAATTTCACATATAAAGTGCAGAACAAATTGTTATGAGATACAGGTAAGTGAAAACATCAATTGAAGTGAAGAATTTCTATAGCTTACATTCCTCTGTTAATCATGACACTGCATTCTGTTTTTGCCTGAGTTTTTGACTGGTATATTGCTGGTGTTGTGATGTTTGCAGGGTCAAAAGTCTCTGGCACTGGATACAGCTATTGGCATGTGGCAGTTATTGTTTGCTGAAAAGCATTGGCCCTTTGTTGACCAGTGGTGCCAGTTTTTACAGGTAGTACATTTACCTTTTATATTTAACAATTTTATGCGTGTCTCTATGAACTCAAATTTCTATTATGGCAACAAAATCCAATTATGCCATATTTTTCCTCAGAATTAATTTGTGATCACTTAACCTTTTTTGTTATAAGAATTTTTTGCTTGATTTAGTACTAATTTTCTAAGATGGTGCCACATATATTACACTACAGTTATTCTGCTGCTGCTCTGTGCACCTTTGCAGCGCTTACACTTGATCCTTCTAGATGCATTTCTCACTTTGCTTATCTAATTCCTTGCTGCAACTTATTTAATTTCATTACAAACTTGCTGATTCAGGTCAGGCATAATAAGGCAATCTCAAGGGACACCTGGTCTCAGCTACTGGAATTTACTAAGGTACATGCATATATTGTTTCCAGTCTGTATAACACTGTATTTCTCTAACTTCAGTAGGATACTCATAGGGCAATCCATCCAGATGAACACATGCCTGCCTCTAAAGGACAAATCCCATATATTCTCATATAGCAGATATTTCCAAATACTTATGCCTCTAGAATTTTTTGTTGAGCGTATATTCTTCAGATTAAAGCCTGGTTTTGTTAGAATGTAGCTAAAATTGTATAGACAAACAGATGAGAGCTAATTGATGTCCTTTTCATAGAGTTATGTGGTGGTATCTGACACAATATGATAGTAGTCGTCATCAACTTCACATCAATATGTAGTTTTATTGTAGTACATATTACCGATGTGGTTATGTCTGTAGATGTTTAACAAATGAATGTCATATTTTGTTTAACATATTTGTTGATTATATAAATTCTTAATAATTTGCAGAAACTGCTAAAACTGTAATAAAACTGCTAAATCTAGCAACTTTAAATCAAAGCGGAAATTAAAACCAGGTCTTTGAGCCTTGTTGCATTTGCATTAAAGCATGCAAAATAATTTCATCTCAGCCTATTGGTTAAGATCAAGCAGTATTTATTCACACACATACATGATTTTCTTGTTCTATTTATAATTTTATGTGCTGGCTGGACTTGCATCTGAGATTTAAGTTTATGTATTTTGCTTTCCTACTTAATTTTGTGAACTTATTACATTTGATTTTTTCCCCAGTTAGAATCATGTTCTTTAACAAGACCTGTAACTCTTGTTATTTATCTCATTTCAAATGAAACAATGCAATAATATGCTCACACGTGGGAGGTTTTTTACCCTGTAAATTAAAGATCCTATGTTCAATTTGTAACTAAAGCATATATGCAAATTTGTAATTTCATTCATGTTCTGTGCAGACAATCGATCCTCAGCTATCCAACTATGATGCAGAGGGTGCGTGGCCCTATCTTATTGATGAATTTGTGGAGTACTTGTTTGAGAATGGGATTGTCCAGCGTAAAAATTGAAAAGAAGTTGAGAGATGAATGGTGGCATAGGCGATGGCACACAAATGTACATCATTATCAATTTCTTTTCAATGTTTAAATTATTTTCAACTCATATTGCTCATGAATTTAATCAGTTGCTGCATAAAATGGACTTCCCCAAAGACAAGTCGCTACATTATGAACTAGTTTGAATCTCAGAGACTGGTGATCGAAGAAACATCTCTTCTGACTAGCCAGTGAATATACATATGGTATTAGTGATTCATCAATGTCCATGGTTGTCAGATGGTGGAGTTGTATTATTTTTTGGTAACTTCTTGGTGAAATCTGCTTGTGATCGGTTTTTATTCAACAGATGGTAGTATTGCTCAACTGGGAAGAAAAAAAAAAAAAGAGCTGCTGATTTTAGTGATGTGACTCTCTCTCTCTCTCTCTCTCTCTAGGGGGTGCCCCACCACCCTATGCATGACTAATCTGCTGTCCGGGTGTTGGTTGATAAAAACTGAACTTTGTTCCTGCTTGGCTATTTCTTGGATACCATAACTTGATTTTCGATATTGGAAGATGGTGGGTGGGGGGTCTATTGCCCATGATTCCCTTCCCAGCTGGTTTATTATTACCTGCATGGATAAGCCAGTATGTCACTTACGATGTGCTGCATTATTGTTATTTTTATATTTTTAACAGTCCATTCTATTCTATCTTTGAAATTAGTATTAGGTTAATTTTGCATCTTCTGTTCTATGCATCTTGGTCGTGGCGCAACGCCATGATTGAGGTTGGAAGCTAAAGCTATAGCATCTCATTTTATAGGACATTTACCGAAGTATGGAGCTTCTAACAAAGTTGACCGATTCTTGCATTTTAATGGTTGCTGTGTTTTCGTGATGTCCAAATTGGAGAAAATTGGCGGCCTAATAATTGTTAATGTTTGTTCTGTAATGTCTTGTTAAAACTCTTTCCTTTTCCAAGGGTGGTGTTGCTTGAGCAGCCACAATTCTGCTAAAAACGAACCATTGTTGAAGATGCACATTATTTTAAAATTGATAGCTAGAAATATTTCCCTCCTCAACTTAAAGAAAGTTAAAACTAAGAAATATGAAGCCCTTTTCTCTATCCATGGTGATTTTTAAGAAGATTAATAGGGAGAGGTTATAGATCAATTCTGAGTCCTATTTGAATTCGTTTAATAGTTTTAATTTAAGCTCAAGTATGAGACGTGTCAAAATATAATCGTGTTGTATGTGTAGAATTTGAGGATGAGAGAGTTTAGTAAGATCCTAAAATCTTTAATCGAGGTGAAGGGAAGGTGAAACTAATAGGAAGCTTTAAAGTCCAACCATTTGTGCTTCTAAAGTAAATCATTTTATTAGTTTAAAACACATATAAACAGGGCTAGGAAGGTGCCTCCTATATAAAACATAAATGTGAATTAAAAATACATACGTATAGAGATGTAAATCGTTCATTTATTTATAGCAGGTTGGGTAGAATTGTGTTTGGGTTGAGTTTGAGATCAACTTTTATTCAACCCAACCAAAAGTCGGGTTAGGATTTGAGTGCTTAAGCCCCAAGTAAAATTGTGCAATGTTAAGCGCCGCCATGCAAGAAGCAGGTGGGATTCGATTAAGCCCAACACAAATTGCACCCTTATCAGTGGCTCAAATATTGAAGTTTAATAAAAAACATAATTTATTTCACAGATATTATGTTACAAAACTAAAACACGACCAAAAATTTACTTTGCTATACTTTTGTACAAGAAATTAACAAACAAAAAATCCCTATTTGCAGAATTTAAGTCACAGAAATATAATGCACAGAAGTTTAATGATCAGAAAATTTTCTTTACTACAAATTAAAGTGCAGATTTTTTTGTTTATTGCGATAAAATATTTAAAAAATGATAATCAAATATTCAATTTCTGAAATCTATCTTTCAAATAAAAACGGTATAGTATATGCAAATATAATTTTTTATTTTAGAAATAAAAAAGTATTTCGGAAATCATGTTAAAGGGTATAGTATATGCAAATATAAGAGCCAGAAATTAGATTTCTGTTATTTATTTGACAGCAGTTATTTTACAGAATTCTTATTTTACAGGAAAATCAATTTATAGAATTTTATTATACGTAATTCTAATATATAGAAAATTAAAAGCTAGAGTATGACATTTTAAAAAATAAATTACAAAAACTCAAAACAAGTCTTTCTCATCTTTATGCAGAGTTCTTAAAATGATATATGCAAAAAAGTTTGAATATTTAACATTCCATAAAAGAAAAACAATTATAAAATAAATTTACTTGATTTTCAAATAGTTGTTCCGTCACTAGCTACTTTTAATTCCTGCTCTATTCGAAGGCTACTTGGCTCTCCAAAAATACAATAATGATATTTGGACTGGATAGAGTTCTTTTGATTTCTAGCTCTTTCCTATATATGCTAACCACCAACAATTAGCCATTGTAACATGTGACACTTAACAAGGTTTGATAGTCAAAACTAAAATTGTAAGTAATTCATGTTGGATCAGGCTGGGCACAATCAAGATCAAATCTATATTTGAATAGGCATAAAAAAAAAACCGAATTCAAATCTAATCCAATTGCCTTCGGCTAAAATGGATTGGATCTAATATTAGTTTTATCATTGATCTGATATTAGTCTTATCATTCTATTGGATTTTTAGATCGTGTCAAGTCAAAATAGTCGGGCACAATCTTAAAAAAATGATTTCATTGGCTACTAATAGAGTTGGAGAGAAATAACGTAAAGTATAGTCATGATGGCATTGACAGATCCATAGAACTAAAATTTTTGAAGAGTTCTAAACTACGTCAATATAATAAGATAGTTATATTGGTTCATATTTTTCAACTTCATCTTTCTTTTTTTTTTTTTTTTTTTTTTTTTTTTTTTTGCAGTCACACTAGTCTAGTACGACACAATCCAGATATATCGGAATACAAGATTTGCTGCAAAACAGTAGAACAAGGGTTGCCCTATCTCTAAATCCAATAATCAGCGTTCTGAGCCACTGAAGCTGCCACCCAATCAGCCGCCGCATTGCCTTCACGATATATGTGCCGTACCTAGACAGTATCAACTTTCTTCAAATAGACCATATATCCCTGAGAATAGGGATAGTAGGGGCTACAGATAAATTTTCCTTTCTTGTTGTCCTCGATCAAAATCCTAATTTTGATTTAAAAAAATTATAATTTTAGAATTTATCACTTCAATGGTTTACGATATGGAAATGATTGCATTTTTAATTTTTACAAGTAAACCTACTATAATAGAAAAATTGTTAATAGGTTTACATTAGGAACCTATCCTTAATCCCTATCATTTTACTTTAGTTATAGATAAGTTTACTAGTCATATTTAGGATAATATCCATAGAGCATGTTATTTACGGAGATATTTTCTTCTTGATGCTATTGTACTCCTTTCGTTCTGATTCGTTCATTTTCGCCCGCAAGCCTCCTGTTTCAGCTAAAAATATCTTGAAATATCCTTTTACTTGCTTTATTCTATCCCTCTCGTAGCCTCCCTGTGCTCCAGGAATCTACACCGGGAGGATGGCAGGTTTAAGTCAGCTGTGGTTTGATGAAACTTATGGAAGTAGAGTTAAAATAGACCTCCATAGCTCCTATGAAGGGCGCGATTATATCGGCCCTAATGCACCATACCGTGTTACGATGATATCATGCGATCATACCAGCACTAATACACCGAATCCCATCAGAACTCCACAATTAAGTGTGCTTGGGTGAGTAGTACTAGGATATTTTTCTGCTTTCATCCTAGTGCTACCATACTCCTTCCGTTTCAATTCGTCCACTTCTATCCACATGCCTCCCTGTTTCAGCTAAAAATATTTGAAAATATTCTTTTACTCAATTTATTTTGTCCCCTCCCATAGCCTCCCTGAGCTTCCGCAATCCACACCAGGTGGATGACAGATTTGAGTTGGCTATGGTCCGATAAAAGTAGAGTCACACCCTTAGAATTTACAGCAGAAATCTTTCACTTTTGCCTCAAAGTGGTCTTCCAAGGAAGTGCGAGAGGTATCAGAGCTTGGAGGTTTCGTTTGGAGCCTCATTTGGACGTCATCTTGAGCTGGGAACATAGATTCCTGGTGCACATCTTGATTGAGGTATAGGTTCTGCCGAGAAAGAGGTTGGCCAAGGTGTGTGCAGCCATGGCACCACACCCCTTGGAAGAAGAGCTCTAAGGCAAAAGGAAAATTGATTTTTGCTGTGAATTCCAAGGGTGTGACAAACACCCCCTTGGAATTCACAGCGAAAAATAGCCTTCCTTTTTGCTTCAGAGGCCTTCTTCCAAGGGGTGCGGCACCAAGGCTGTGCACACCTTAGCCAGCCTTCAACTTGGCGGAACCTGAATATAAATCAGGCCACGCACCTAGAATCCGTGCTCCAGGTCCAGTCCGGCATCCCAAATGAGATCACCTCCTGCTGCTTGGCTGGGTTGCGCCCTCTCAGCAATCTCTCTCAACAATCAGCTCACCATATGCAATACAAAGCAAGGTAGGAAAGGGGATGGCATGCATTCCTAGCGTCACGATGGATTGCAGCCCGGTCTTCTACAAGAATTCCTTCAACCCTCACAAGAATCCCTCAAAGATTCCTTCTACAAGAGCTCTTCCACTTTCCTTTGGCTGAATACAACAACAAGCACTCTCCCTCGTGTGTGCCCAATTTACTACGTCCATAGCTCCCACGATGGGCGTGATCATACCGGCCCTAATGCAGCAGACTGCGTTGCAATGATACCAGAGTTAAAAGGGGCCTCTAAACATTACTTGTTGGGTGCGATCATACCAGCACTAATGCATCGGATCTCGATGGGTGACCCCTTAGGAAGTCCTCGTGTTACCCATTTTTATTTTTGCCCCCGTTTGGTGCTTTTCGAGCCCCTCCCTCGCATTTTTCTGTAATTTCTTTATTTTTGGTGCTGCCGTACTCCTTTCATTCTGATTCGTCCACTTTCGCCTGCGCGCCTCCTTGTTTCAGCTAAAAATATCTCAAAATATTATTTTACTCAATTTATTCCGTCCCCTCTCGTAGCCTCCCTATGCTCCAGCAATTCACGCCAGGTGGATGGCAGGTTTGAGTCGGCTGTGGTCCGATGAAAGTAGAGTTAAGATGGGCATCCATAGGTCCCACCATGGGTGCGATCATACCAACCCTAATGTAGCGGACCGCATTGCGATGATACCAGAGTTAAAAGGGGCCTCTAAACATTACTTGTTGGGTGCAATCATATCAGCACTAATGCATCGAATCCCATCAAAACTCCATAGTTAAGCATTCTTTGGTGAGAGTAGTACTAGGAAGGGTGACCCCTTGGGAAGTCCTTTTGTTGCACCCATTTTTATTTTTGCCTCCGTTTGGTGCTCCTCAAGCCGCTCTCTCGTATTTTTCTGCAATTTCTGTTTAAAAAATATCCTTTCTTCCTGGTGCTGCCGCACTCCTTCCATTCCGATTCGTCCACTTTTGCCCGCACGCCTCCTTGTTTCAGCTAAAAATATCTCGAAATATCCTTTTACTCGATTTAATTTGTCCCCTCTCGCAGCCTCCTTGTGCTCTAGCAATCCACGCCGAGCGGATGGTAGGTTTGAGTCGGATGTAGTCCGATGGAAGTAAAGTTAAGATAGGCATCCATAGGTCCCACGATGGGCGCGATCATATCGGCCATAATGCAGTGGACCACATTGCAATGATACCAGAGTTAAAAGGGGCCTCTAAACATTACTTCTTTGGTGCGATCATACCAACACTAAAGCACCGTATCCCATCAGAACTTCATAGCTAAGTGTGCTTGGGCGAGAGTAGTACTAGGATGGGTGACCCCTTGAGAAGTCCTCGTGTTGCACCCATTTTATTTTTGCCCCCGTTTAGTGCTCCTCGAGCTACTCCTTCATATTTTTCTGCAATTTCTTTTTAAAAAATATCCTTTCTTCTTGGTGTTGCTGTACTCCTTTCGTTCGTGCGCCTTCCTGTTTCAGCTAAAAATATCTCAGAATATCCTTTTACTTGATTTATTCTGTCCCCTCTTGCAGTCTCCCTATGCTTCAGCAATCCATGCCGGGCGAATGGCAGGTTTCAGTCGGTTGTGGTCTGATAGAACTAGAGTTAAGATGGGCGTCCATAGATCCCACGATGGGCACGATCATACCGATCCTAATGCAGCGGACCGCATTGCGATGATGCTGGAGTTAAAAGGGGCCTCTAAACATCACTTGTTGGGTGCAATCATACCAGCACTAATGCACCGGATCCCATTAGAGCTCCGTAGTTAAGCAATCTTGGGCGAGAGTATTACTAGGTTGGGTGACCCCTTGGGAAGTCCTCGTCTTCCATCTATTTTTATTTTTGCCCTGTTTGGTGCTCCTCAAGCCGCTACCTCATATTTTATTATAATTTCTTTTTAAAAAATATTCTTTTTTCAGGGTGCTGCCGCACTCCTTTCATTCCGATTCATCCACTTTCGCTTGCACGCCTCCCTGTTTCAGCTAAAAATATCTTGAAATATCCTTCTACTCGATTTATTCTATCCTCTCTCACAGCCTCTCTATGATCTAGCAATCCACTCCGGGCGGATGGCAGGTTTGAGTCGCTGTGGTCCGATGGAAGTAGAGTTAAGATGGGCATCCATAGGTCCCATGATGGATGCAATCATACCGGCCCTAATGCAGTGGACCGCATTGCAATGATACCAGAGTTAAAAGGAGCCTCTAAACATCACTTCTTAGGTGCGATCATACCAGCACTAATGTACCGTATCCCATCAGAACTTCGCAGTTAAGCATGCTTGGGCTAGAGAAGGACTAGGATGGGTGTCCTCTTGGAAAGTCCTCGTGTTGCACCCATTTTTATTTTTGCCCTCGTTTGGTGCCCCTCGAGCTACTCCCTCTTATTTTTCTGTAATTTCTTTTCAAAAAATATCATTTCCTCCTAGTGCTGCCGTACTCCTTCCTTTTCGATTCGTCAACTTTCGCCCGCGCGCCTCCCTATTTCAGCTAAAAATATCTCGAAATATCGTTCTACTCGATTTATTCTATCCCCTCTTGCATCCTCCCTGTGCTCTAGCAATCCATTCCGGGCGGATGGTAGGTTTCAGTCGGCTATGGTCCAATGAAAGTAGAGTTAGATGGGCATCCATAGGTCCCACGATGGGCATGATAATACCAGCCCTAATGCAGTGGACCACATTGCAATGATACCAGAGTTCAAAGGGGCCTCTAAACATCACTTGTTGGGTGCGATCATACTAGCACTAATGCACCGGATCCCTTTAGAACTTCGCAATTAAGCATGCTTGGGCGAGAGTAGTACTAGGATGGGTGACCCCTCCTCGAGCCACTCCCTCATATTTTTTGTAATTTTTTTTTAAAAATATCCTTTCTTCCTATGCTGCCTTACTCCTTCCGTTCTGATTTGTCCACTTTCGCCCACATGCCTCCCTGTTTTAGCTAAAAATATCTTGAAATATCCTTTTACTCAATTTATTCTGTCCTCTCTCGTAGCCTTCCTGTGCTCCAGCAATCCCCGCCGGGCATATGGCAGGTTTGAGTCGGCTGTGGTCCGATGAAAGTAGAGTTAAGATGTGCACCATAGGTCCCACGATGGGCGCAATTATATCGGCTCTAATGCAGTGGACCTCATTACGATGATATCGGAGTTAAAAGGGGCCTTTAAACATCACTTGTTAGATGCGATCATATCAGCTCTAATGCATCAGATCCCATTAGAACTCCATAGTTAAGCATGCTTGGGCGAGAGTAGTACTAGGATGGTTGACCCTTGGGAAGTCCAACACCCATTTTTATTTTGCCCCCATTTGGTGCTCCTCGAGCCGCTCCCTCGAATTTTTCTGCAATTTTTTTTAAAAAAATATCCTTTCTTCCTGGTGCTGCCATACTCCTTCCGTTCCGATTCGTTCACTTTTGCCTGTGCGCCTCCCTATTTTAGCTAAAAATATCTCAAAATATCCTTTTACTCGATTTATTCTATCCCCTCTCGTAGCCTCCTTGTGCTCCAGCAATCCACACCGGGCGGATGGCAAGTTTGAGTTGGCTATGGTCCGATGAAAGTAGAGTTAAGATGAGCATCCATAGGTCCCACGATGGGCGCGATCATACCGGTCCTAATACAGCGGACCATGTTGCAATGATACCAGAGTTAAAAGGGGCCTCTAAACATCACTTATTGGGTGCGATCATACAGCACTAATGCATTGGATCCCATCAGAACATTGTAGTTAAGCGTGCTTGGGCGAGACTGGTAATAGATGGGTGACTCCTTGAGAAGTCCTCATTTTGGTATTTTTCTGCAATTTCTTTTTAAAAGATATCCTTTCTTTCTGGTGCTACCGTACTGTCCCACGATGGGCGCGATCATACCAGCCTTAATGCAGCAGACCACATTGCGATGATACTGGAGTTAAAAGGGGCCTCTAAACATCACTTGTTGGGAGCGATCATACCAGCACTAATGCATCGGATCCCATCAGAACTCCGCAGTTAAGCGTGCTTGTGCGAGAGTAGTAATATGATGGTTAACCCCTTGGAAAGTCCTTATGTTGCACCCATTTTTATTTTTGCCCTCGTTTGGTGCTCCTCGAGCCGCTCCCTTAAATTTTTTTGCAATTTTTTTTTAAAAAATATCCTTTCTTCCTAGTGCTGCCATACTCCTTCCATTTTGATTCGTCCACTTTCGCCCACACACCTCCCTGTTTCAGCTAAAAATATCTTGAAATATCCTTTTACTCGATTTATTCTATCCCTCTCGCAGCCTCCCTATGCTCCAACAATACACATTGGGCGGATGACAGGTTTGAGTAGGCTGTGGTCCGATGAAAGTAGAGTTAAGATGGGCATCCATAGGTCCCACCATGGGCACGATCATACTGGCCCTAATGCAGCGGACCACATTGCGATGATACCAAAGTTAAAAGGGGCCTCTAAACATCACTTGTTGGGTGCTATCTTTCCAGCATTAATGCATTCAATCCCATCAAAACTCCATAGTTAAGTGTTCTTTAGCGAGAGTAGTACTAGATGGGTGACCCCTTGGGAAGTCCTCTTGTTGCACCCATTTTTTTTCCTCCCGTTTGGTGCTCCTCGAGCCACTATCTCGTATTTTCTATAATTTCTTTTTAAAAAATATCCTTTCTTTCTAATGTTGCCATACTCCTTTTGTTCTGATTCATCCACTTTCGCCCACATGCCTCCCTATTTTATCTAAAAATATATTAAAATATTCTTCTACTCGATTTATTCTGTCCCCTCTCACAGCCTTCTTGTGCATCAAGTCGGATACTCCTAAGGGCTCTTTCATCTTGATCAATGCAGTCATGATGAGGTCTTCTTTGGTGGGGTTCAATAATAGGTTCAGGACATTGGACTCTAGGATTCAGGGGTATCATTCTAGGTAATTGAGGCTCAAAAGGAATCATATGAGATTCTTCTAAGGAATCAATCCTTTCTTGCATCTGGTCAAACCTAGTGTTCAATTGATTATACTGCTCAGTCATAGTCCTCATTAAAGCTTCTATATTTGGGTCCCTGATCTAGTTGTCATACAATGCAAATGAACTCGTTCTAGGGTGTGCTAGACCTAAAAGCCCAAACCAGATGTTTAGTCAAGGTGACAATCTAGATTGTAGTAACTTTGCACCTGGCCAGGTAAGTGTAAGGTTGGTGGAGGTCCCTCGTTGCTTGTCTAAGACACCAATTACAATTGGCCAGGTAAGTGGACCAGCCCACCTTCCTTTGGGCTCTTGTCCCTGAACCACATGTCCTAGACACCGAATGCACAAGAACACATAGAAAAGATGTTTACACTGACTTGACACAGTTCGAACCCGATCTTGTGGGTGTCCCTAGCTCACTAGAGCAAATTAGATTACTACTTTCTTTTAGTTAAAGGCTTAGGTTCGCACATGAAGGATTATGATTTTTGGGCTAAGGAAAGGTGATGAAATCCTTCCCTTATCTTGTGTGGGAGTGTCCTTAAGATAGCTTATGCAAATAATGGCATGCAACAAAGCATATCACTACACTAATTAAGAATGTAACTTCAAACAAGTTATAACTAATTTAACTAAATAATAATTCAAATTTTAAATTTTAAATTTAAATTTCAAATTTAAATTTCAAATTTTAAATTTTAGAATTTAAATTTTAAATTCTAAGTTTTCTTAGAGGAAAACTTTAAACTTAAAATGTGACAAAAATTTAGGTGTCAATGTGCTAGAAAGAAAATTTTCATGCAAATGTTAAAAGAAATCTCAGATCTGAAACTTATTAAAAAAGTTTTCAGATCTGGTTTGAATTGGCATGACTTAATTTTGGAGTCTAATATGAGCTAAGATTCACAAAGTAGGAAAGAACTCCATGAATCCATCCTTAAATAAATAAAATTTTAGCCCTATGTTTTCTATATGCAGAAATTACATAAAATAACAAAAAAATGCAAAAAATAAGAAAATATGCCCTAACCTACCATGCTCTAATACCAATTTGATGAGGGATAAAGTGGAATGATGCAATCTAGGAGAAGATAGTAATAACTAAATAAAAAATGAAGTGAAGCTAGGCTACATTTTCATGCAAAAGAGCAAAAAATTTTATAAAGGGATTTGTATGTTAAACTAGACTTGGATGAGAACCTTCAAAATAGTAAAGAGAAAGGATCTTTGTGGCTAAGAAACTACACAGCCTAGGGCTTAGTTACTCTAATATTTTAGATCAAAAAATATTAAAAGAGGGGTACCCGGCCATTAATATATCAAAGATTGGAAGGTTTACACTCAAGGATGAAGTTCTTGGATGACAAGGAGATTTCTCTAGTTACATGACTTCTTGTATCTATTTCTTATTATGGAAGACCTTCTTCTTTGGAACCTAAAATTTTTGGGGATCCTACACAAACCAAATTAGAGTTAAGAACATAAAATTTAATGGAGTATTAATGAAATGAAGAAAGAGAAAGGAAAGGTTGAAATTAAGATGAAGCTTGGCGGATTTGAGGTAGCTTAGCTAACCCTCTTTATGGAATCTTCTTGCACCTTGGAAGATGGGATGGGATGGTAGAATGGAATGAAGAATGGTTAATGGATCTTGGCGTAGAGATGACTTTCTTAAAGTAGCTAAGGACCTCTCATACACTCCCTCTCGGAGGATATTTGCCAATACAAATGGAAGAAACTAAACTCAACTTTCATTCATCATAAATTATCTTTACAAGAGAGCTTGGAGTAGTATTTATAAGCATCCAAGGAACTTTTAAAAATTTGAATTGCATGGAGCTTTTCATGAAAAGTTACAACCTAAGCTAGCTATAAGGGTGGAGGGTTGAAACAACTTATAAATAAGTTTAAGAAGAGGAGAAAAAAGTGGGCAGCTTCTTTGAATTTGAATTTCCTTTGGTGATGTGGCATGTGGTGATGTAGCTTGATGAGATGTATACCAAGAGATTGACATAGCACCCAACAATGCTTGCTGAAGTGGCATCCATCTTGGATTGATTTGTTGGAATGGTTGTATGCATCCAATCTTCAAGCTCACTTGCTTACCTTGAATCCAATTCCATGCCTCTTTTGGATGCAACTACTAAACTCACTAAATACAAACCAATTTGACCCTACTTGGACTCAAAAACCCAAATTGAAATAAACCAACTTTAATTACATGACTCAAATTCAAAGAAGTAAAATTATTACTCTATTTACAGGATACATGAAAGAATTAAAGCCGTACTGAATTAGATCAAAGCCTATTTTAAACTTTGGAGTCTGCACCAATTCTCCCAGGATGGGATGAACTCGACCCTGTCGAGTAAGGATTGGTCTGACTTTGATACCTTTATAGTAGGTCTGGATCGACTTGCTATAGATCCTCTCGGGTGATCCAAGAATCCTCAGATTCTGGCCTTCCTTGCCATCAAACCAGATAATGTTGATAGTCCTTATTTCTAATGGTAATTTCCTGGTCATCCAAGATATGTTTAATCCTATCTCTCTGCTCTGGCAGAATTGTAGGTGGGCACTCAGGCAGGGTTTCACTCTCAAAGGCTGGGTGAGGTCCAAAAGTCTCACTAGGAATTAATGTCGGCTCTTTATACTTTTTCATATTAGAAATATTAAATGTTGAACTAATATTATAATCTGGAGGTAGCTCTAACACATATGCATTAGGTACAACTCTCTTTAATACTTTGAAAGGTTCAGCTTCCCAGGCATGCAGTTTCTTCATAGTTCCCGATGAGAACCTTTCAGGTCTAAGTTTAACCATGACAAAGTTCCCTATATTGAATTCTTTCATTTGTTTACATGAATTGGCCATATGCTTATAGACTTCATTGCTCATTTGAATTTTCTTACTAATCTTCTTATGCAATTCCTTAATATGTTGTGCATATGACTCGGCGGACTCAGACATTCATGCATGAATGGGTAATGGAATGAGGTCGATAGGTTTCCTAGGTTTATAACCATGGACAATCTCAAAGGAACTTTTACCAGTAGTCCTATTGACTGAGCTATTGTAAGCGAATTCAGCATGAGGTAATAGCAGATTCCAGTTTTCTAGGCTTTCTCCTACAAGACACCTCAATAAGTTTCTAGACTTCTGTTTACTACTTCAGTCTGTCCATCAGTCTGGGGGTGGTAAGCAGTTGAGAAGTTTAGTTTTATTCCTAGTAGGTGCCAAAGGATTTTTCAAAAGTTACTCGTAAAATAAACATCCCTATCAGAAACAATGGTCTTAGATAACCCATGCAATTTGACTACTTGATTGAGAAAAAGATTGGCCACCCTAGAGGCATCAAAAGTTTGGGAACAGGGCATAAAATGGGTCATCTTTAAAAATCTGTCGACCACTACAAAGATTGAATCGTGTTTTTAAGGGTCTTGGGCAATCCTAAAACAAAGTCTATGCTAAGATCCTGCCATGGACACTCAGGCACAGGTAAAGGAGTGTATAACCTAGTGTTCTACCTTTGATGTTTGGCAACAGCACACGTCCTACATCGGGCAACAATATTGGCTACATGTCTTTTAAAGTCTGGCCAGAAAAATTGCTTCTCAACGGTTAATATGGTCTTATTTCTTCCAAAATGGCCAGCCAATCCTCCAGCATGAATTTCCCACATTAAGAAATCTCTAATCGATGTTTGTGGGATACATAGCTTATTGTCCTTAAAAGAAAACCATCATGTAGAGTATAATCGCTAAATAAGCTAGATGGACTATGTTGTAGAGTTTGATAAACTTCACTAAAGTTAGGACAATTAGGGTATTCTTCCTTTAACCTATCTAATCCTATGACTTCAGTGCTGACTGATGTCAAAAACAAGGATCGACAACTTAGGGCATCGGCTACATGGTTTTCGATCCCGGCACGGTGTTTCAATACAAAGGTATACGCCTAAATGTACTCTACCCACTTACCATGTCTAGGGTTTAGTTTTTTCTGAGAATTGAGGAACCTGAATGCTTTATGATCAGAGTAAAGGATAAACTCCTGCAGTAAAAGGTAATGCCTCCAATACCTTAAAGCCTAAACTATCGCTTAAAGTTTCTTATCATAGGTAGAGTATTTTAATTTAGCCTCATTCAGCTTTTCACTAAAAAATGCTACAGGGTGACCTCTTGGCTCAAAACTCCACCAATACCTACTCCAGAGGCATCACAAGCCACCTCAAAAACCTTTAAAAAATTAGGCAGTCTTAAGATAGGTGCTTGTATCATCCTCTTCTTAATGTCTAGGAAGGCCCTATCAGCAGCTTTGGTCTATTCAAAATGGCCCTTCCTAATGCAATCCATGATTGGTGCAACCATGGTGCTAAACCCTTGAGTGAATCTTCTATAGAAAGTATCTAGGCCATGAAAACTTCGTACTTCATGAACATTATTTGGCACAGGCCACTCTACAATTGACTTAATCTTCTCGGGATCAGCAGAAACTCCATCAGATATGACAACAAAACCTAGGAAGATGACTCTATTAGTAAGAAAATCATACTTTTTTAAGTTTGCGTAGAGACTATTCTTCCTAAGAGCTAAACAGACTTGCTTCAAATGGTCTAAATGATCCTCCTGGGTCCTGCTATATATAAGAATATCATCAAAGTAAACTATGGCAAACTTTTCTATAAATAACCGTAAGACTTTGTTCATAATTCTCATAAAGGTGCTAGGAGCATTGGACAGTCCGAAAGGCATCACTACCCATTCATAAAGATCTTTCTTGGTCTTAAACACAGTCTTTCACTCATCCCTAGGTCTAATCCTAACCTGATGATAGCCACTCTTAATGTCAATATTTGAAAATATTGTTGCATCGGCCATCATATCTAACATGTCATCTAAACGGGGTATAAAAAACCTATACTTAGTTGTGATATTATTAATGGCATGACTGTCTAAACACATCCTCCAAGTTTCATCTTTCTTAGGGGTCAATAACGTGGGTACGACACATGGACTTAAACTTTTCCTAATGAATCCCTTTTGAAGGAGTTCTCAACTTATTTTTGTAACTCAGCATGCTCACTAGGGTTCATCCTATAATATGGTAGATTTGGTAATGTAGCGCCAGGGACAATCTATGGCATGTTGGATATCTCTAAGTGGTGGAAGGTGATCAGGTAGATCTTTAGGGAAGACATCTTGAAACTCCCTTAAAATTTTTTTTACTTTTTGGGGTTGTTCCTTCTTAGGTTGGTTCTGAATTTTCTAGGTTGATAGAATCCAAATTGATGAACCTTCATTAATTTTCTTTTCTAAGTCTTTATCATTCATCAAATGTAACCCCTATTTTTTTTTCCTTCAAGTTACTAGACCCTCTCTTAATGTTGTCATGGAAAAGGGTTTATAACTATCTTATTTCCATTAAAATTAAAGGAACAAGAATTAGATCGACCGAATAAAGTAGCATCATAATCATATAACCAAGGTCTGCCAAGAATAATGCTACTAACCCCCATTGGATGTATGTCACACCAAACTTTCTCTAGGTACGACTAAAATTGCACCTGAACTTGACATCTAAACTTGATCGGTATCAAAGTGGAATCTATCCAGAAAACCTTATAAGGGTTGGAATGGAAAGCAGTGGGTAATCCTAAACTCTTAACAATATTAGTTGAAATTGCATTGACACAACTTCCACTATCTATAATGATTTTTGCACTCTTTCTTCCCTATTTTGAAAAAAGTTTGTAGGATGTTAGTCCTACGCCAGTCTTCCTGTTCTTTAGTCTAGGTCAAGATACATCTAACAACTCCTAAAAACTCAGACGAGTCTAAAACTTCTTCATCTCCGTCATACTCATCAGCTAGATTCACTTCTACTTCATAAATCTCTTCCTCCAAATTCTCAATTGATTCATCAACTTCCTCCTCTACTTCTCCTATATGCAAGGCTCTAGTAGGACATTGACTCGCATAATGACCTACCTTATGACATTTGAAACAGTGTATGTTTTGAGTATTATTCTTTTGGATTTATGGACTCTTTCCTTTATCAATCTTTTGGACTAAAGGAGTATCAGATATGGATTAGCTAAAGTGAGTCTGGCTTAGATTAGGTCTTTGGCTTGGGGCACTCATCTTATTGGGTTCAGTTTGATGGACAAATGGTACTCTTTGAAATCTTTCGAAGTCCCTAGCTACCCGGTATGCTTGTTCTAAGTCATTGACTTCTCTAAGGAATAGTTCTCTCTGAATCTCTTCTCTTAAACCGGCTCTAAATCTGGATAGGGTTACAGTTTCTGATTTAACAATACTACATCGCATAACATATTCATCAAACTTAGTAATGTATTCCGACACAGGCCTATTCCCTTGACTTAGCCAATGCCATTGGTCCAGTAACCTTTGCTTATAGATAATAGGTAGGCACTTCTCTCTAAGCTTGATTTTTATAGCTCTTCAAGTACCTATTGGCATGTCTCCTTTTTTCCTACACAATCGCTCAACATTTTCTCAGTACAATCTAGCTTATCAGATTAGTCTAAGCTTGACAAATTTAAACTTTCTATCCTCTGACATTCCATACCATTCAAAATATTAGTCCATATCTTCCTCCCAATCTATGTACACCTTAGGAGTAGATAGTAATAACTAAATAAAAAATGAAGTAAAGCTAGGCTACATTTTTATGTGAAAGAGCAGAAATTTTTATGAAGGGATTTGCATGTTAAACTAGACTTGGATGAGAATCCTTCAAAATAGTAAAGAGAAAGGATCTTTGTGGCTAAGAAACCACAAGGCTAGGGCTTAGTTACTTTAATATTTCAGATTAGAAAATATTGAAAGAGGGATACACGGCCATTAATATCTCAGAAATTGAAAGATTTACACTCAAGGATGAAGTTCTTGGATGACAAGAAGATTCCTCTAGTTGCAGGACTTTTTGTATATGTTTCTTATCACGAAAGACCTTCTTCTTTGGAATCTGAAATTCTCGGGGATCCTACACAAACCAAATTAGAGTTAAGAACATAAAAATTTGGTGAAGTATTAATGAAATGAAGAAAGAGAAAGGAAAGGTTGAAATTAAGATGAAGCTAGGCAGATTTGAGGTAGCTTGGCCGGGCTTCTTTGTGGAGTCTTCTTGCACCTTGGAAGATGGATGGGATGGTAGAATGGAATGGAGAATGACTAATGAATCTTGGCATGGAGATGACTTTCTTGAAGTAGCTAAGGGCCTCTTACCCACTCCCTCTCGGAGGACATGTGCCAACACAAATGAAAGAAAATAAACTCAACTATCATTCATCATAAATTGTCTTTACAAGAGGGCTTGGAGTAGTATTTATAAGCCTTCAAGAGACTTTTGAAAATTTAAATTACATGGAGCTTTTCATGAAAAATTGCAACCTAAGCTAGCTATAAGGGTGGAGGGTTGAAACAACTTATAACTAAGCTTAAGAAGAGGAGAGAAAAGAGGGTGGCTCCTTTGAATTTAAATTCCCCTTAGTGATGTGGCATGTGATGATGTGGCTTGATGAGGTGTACACCAAGAGGTTGACATGGCACCCAATATTGATTACTAAAGTGGCGTCCACCTTGGATTGATTTGTTGGAGTGGTTGAATGCATCCAATCTTCAAGCTCACTTGCTTACCTTGAACCCAATTTCATACCTCTCTTGGACCCAACTACTAAACTCACTAAATACAAACCAATTTGACCCTACTTGGACTCAATAACCCAAATTGAAATAAATCAACTTTAATTATATGACTCAAATTTAAAGAAGTAAAATTATTACTCTATTTGTAGGAGACATGAAAGAATTAAAGCCATACTAAATTAGATCGAAGCCTCTTTCAAACTTTAGTGTTCGCACCAATTCTCCCGATATGGGATAAACTTGACCCTATCGAGTAAGGACTGGTCTGACTTTGATACCTTTATAGCAGGGCTGGATCGATTTGCCGTAGATCCTCTCGGGTGATCCAGGAATTGTCAAATTCTAGCCTTCCTTGCCATCAAACCAGATAACGTTGATAGCCCTTATTTCTGATGGTAATTGCCTGATCATCCAAGATACGTTTAATCCTATCTCTTCATTTTGGTTGAATTGCAGGTGGACACTCAGGTAGGGTTTCACTCTCAAAGACTTGGTAAGGTTCAAAAGGCTCATTAGGAATTAATGTTGGCTCTTTGTATTTTTTTAGATCATAAATATTAAATGTTGAACTAATGCCATAATCTGGTGGTAACTCTAACACATATGCATTAGGTCCAACTCTTTTTAATACATTGAAGGTCTAGCTACCTAGGCATGCAATTTCTTCATAGTTTCCGGCAAAAACCTTTCAGATCTAAGTTTAACTATGACAAAGTCCCCTATATTGAATTCTTTCATTCGTTTACATGAATTGGCCATATGCTTATAGACTTCATTGATCATTTAAATTTTTTTACTAATCTCCTTATGCAATTCCTTAATATGTTGTGCATATGACTCGGTGGACTCAGACATTCGTGCATGAGTGGACAATGGAATGAGATCGATAGGTTTCTTAGGTTTATAACCATGGACTCTCAAAGGGACTTTTACCAGTAGTCCTATTGATTGAACTATTGTAAACGAATTCAGCTCGAGGTAATAGCAGATCCCAGTTTCCTAGGCTTTCTCCTACAAGACACCTCAATAAGTTTTTTAGACTTTTGTTTACTACTTCGGTCTGTCCATCAGTATGGGGGTGGTAAGCAGTTGAGAAGTTCAGTTTTGTTCCTAGTAGGTGCCAAAGGATTTTCCAAAAGTAACTCATGAAACGTACATCCTTATAAAAAACAATGGTCTTAGGTTAACCCATGCAATTTGACTACTTGATCAAGAAAAAGCTTGGCTACCCTAGAGGCATCAAAAGTTTGTGAACAGGGTATAAAATGGGCCATCTTTGAAAATCTGTTGACCACTACAAAGATTGAATCATGTTTCCTAAGGGTCTTGGGCAATCCTAAAATAAAAGTCCATGCTAGGATCCTGCCATGGACACTCAGGTATAGGTAAAGGAGTGTATAACCCAATGTTCTACCTTTGATGTTTGGCAACAGCACACATCCTACATCAAGCAATAATATTGGCTATATGTCTCTTAAGGCATGGCCAGTAAAATTGCTTCTCAACAGTTAATATAATCTTATTTCTTCCAAAGTGGCCAGCCAATCCTCCAGCATGAATTTTCCACACTAAAAAAAATCTCTAATCGATATTCATATAATACAAGCTTATTGTCCTTAAAAAGAAAACCATCATGTATAGTATAATCGCTAAATAAGCTAGATGGTCCATGTTGTAGAGTTTGATGAACTTCACTAAAGTCAAGACAATTGGGGTATTCTTCCTTCGACCTATCGAATCCTATGACTTCATTGTTGACTGATGTCAAACACAACGATCGACGACTTAGGGCATCAGCTACATGGTTTTTGATTCCAGCACAGTGTTTCAACACAAAGGTATACGCCTGAATGTACTCTATCTACTTACCATGCCTAGGGTTTAGTTTCTTCTGAGAATTGAGGAACCGGAGTGCTTCATGATCAGAGTAAAGGACAAACTCCTACGATAAAAGGTAATGCCTCCAATACCTTAAAGCTTGGACTACCGTATAAAGTTTCTTACCATAGGTGGAGTATTTTAATTTAGCCTCATTCAGCTTTTCACTAAAAAAGGCTACAAGGTGATTCTCTTGGCTCAAAACTCCGCCAATACCTACTCCAGAGGCATCACAAGCCACCTTAAAAACCTTAAAATCAGGCAGTCTTAAGATAGGTGCTTGTGCCATCCTCTTCTTAATGTCTAGGAAGGCCCTATCAGCAGCTTTGGTCCATTCAAAATGGCCCTTCCTAATGTAATCTGTGATTTGTGCAACTATGGTGCTAAACCCTCGAATGAATCTTCTATAGAAAGTAGCTAGGCCATGAAAACTTCGTACTTCATGAACATTATTTGGCACAGGCCACTTTACAATTGACTTAATCTTCTCGAGGTCAGCAGAAACTCCATCAGGTGCGACAACAAAACCTAGGAAGATGACTCTATTAGTGAGAAAATCATACTTTTTCAAGTTTGCATAGAGACTATTCTTCCTAAGAGCTAAACAGACTTGCTTCAAATGGTCTAAATGATCCTCCTGGGTTGTGCTATATATAAGAATGTCATCGAAGTAAACTACGAAAAACTTTTCTATAAATAACCGTAAGACTTGGTTCATGATTCTCATAAAGATGCTAGGAGGATTGGATAGTCCGAAAGGCATCACTACCCATTCATAAAGACCCTTCTTGGTCTTAAACATAGTCTTTCACTCATCCCCAGGTCTAATCCTAACCTGATGATAGCCACTCTTAAGGTCAATCTTTGAAAATATTGTTGCACCGGCCATTATATCTAACATGTCGTCTAAACGGAGTATAGAAAATCTATACTTAGTTGTGATTTTATTAATAGCACGACTATCTACACACATCCTCCAAGTACCATCTTTCTTAGAGGTCAATAACATGGGTACGACATATGTATTCAAACTTTTCCTAATGAATCCCTTTTGAAGGAGTTCTCCAACTTGTTTTTGTAACTCAGTATGCTCACTAGGGTTCATCTTATAATGTGGTAGATTTGGTAATGTAGTGCCAGGGACTAAATCTATGGCATATTGATTTCCCTAAGTGATGGAAGGTGATCAGGTAGATCTTTAGGGAAGACATCTTGAAACTCCCTTAAAATTTCTTTTACTTCGTGAGGTTGTTCCTTCTTGGGTTGGTTTTGGATTTCCTGGGTTAATAGGATCCAAATTGGTGAACCTTCATTAATTTTCTTTTCTAAGTCTTTATCATTCATCAAATGCAACCCCTGTTTCTTTTCCTTCAAGTTACTAGACCCTCTCTTAATGTTGTCATGGAAAAGGGTTTATAACTATCTTCTTTCCATTAAAATTAAAGGAACAAGAATTAGATCAACCGAATAAAGTAGCATCACGATCATATAACCAAGGTCTGCCAAGAATAATGCTACTAACCCCCATTGGAAGTATGTCATACCAAACTTTCTTTAGGTATGACATACTTCCAATGGGGGTTAGTAGCATTATTCTTGGCAGACCTTGGTTATATGATCGTGATGCTACTTTATTCGGTTGATCTAATTCTTGTTCCTTTAATATGACTGGAATTGCACCTAAACTTGACATCTAAACATGATCGACATCGAAGTAGAATCTATCTAGAAAACCTTATAAGGGTTGAGATGGGAAGCAGTGAGTAATCCTAAAGTCTTAACAGTATTAGTTGAAATTGCATTGACACAACTTCCACTATCTATAATGATTTTGCACACTTTCTCTCCTATTTTGACAAAAGTTTGTAGGATGTTAGTCCTATGCTAGTCTTTCTGCTTTTGATCTGGGTCAAGATACATCTAACAACTCCTAAAAGATCAGATGAGTCTAAAACTTCTTCATCTCTATCATACTCATCAGCTAGATTCACTTCTACTTCATAAATCTCTTCCTCCAAATTCTCAATTGATTCATCAACTTCCTCCTCTACTTCTCCTATATGCAAGGCTCTAGTAGGACATCAACTTGCATAATGACCTACCTTATGACATTTGAAATAGTGTATATTTTGAGTATTACTTCTTTGGATTTCTGGACTCTTTCCTTTATCAATCTTTCGGACTAAAGGAGTATCGGATATGGATCGGCTAAAATGAGTCTAGCTTAGATTAGGCCTTTGGCTTGGGGCACTCATCTTATTGGGTTTAGGCCGATGGATAAATGGTACTCTTTGGAATCTTTTGAAGTCCCTAGCTACCTGGTATGCTTGTTCTAAGTCATGGACTTCTTTAAGGAATAGTTCTCTTTGAATCTCTTTCTTTAAACCGGCTCTAAATCTGGATAGGGTTAAGCTTCTGATTCAACAATACTACATCGCATAACATATTCCTCAAACTTAGTAATGTATTCCGACACAGGCCTATTCCCTTGACTTAGCCGTTGTCATTGGTCCAGTAACCTTTGCTTATAAGAAATAGGTAGGTACTTCTCCCTAAGCTTGATTTTTATGGCTCTCTAAGTATCTATTAGCATATCTCCTCTTTGCGTATACAGTCGCTCAACATTTTTTTAGTACAACCTAGCTTGTCGGATTAGCCTAAGCTTGGCAAATTTAAACTTTTTATGCTCTGACATTTTATACCATTTGAAATATTGGTCCATATCTTCCTTCCAATCTATGTACACCTTAGGGTTTAGGTCCCCATCAAAAGTGGGTGCATCAAGTCGGATACTCCTAAGGGCTCTTTCATCTTGATCAATGAAGTCATGATGAGGTCTTCTTTGGTGGGATTCAACAATAGGTTTTGGACATTGGACTCTAGGATTTAGCGGTGTCATTCTGGATGGTTGAGGCTTAGGAGGAGTCATATGGGATTCTTTTAAGAAATCAATCCTTTCTTGCATCTGGTCAAACCTAGTGTTCAATTGATTATACTGCTCAGTCATAGTCCTCATTAAAGCTTCTAGATTTGGATCCATGGCTACACTAGGCTGACATGGATTATGCTGGTATGGGGTTCTGATCTAGTTGTCATACAATGCAAATGGATTCATTCTAGGGTGTGCTAGACCTAGAAGCCCAAATCAGATGTTTAGTCAAGGTGACAATCTAGACTGTAGTAACTTTGCACCTGGCCAGATAAGTGTAAGGTTGGTAGAGGTCCCTCATTGCTTGCCTAAGACACAAATTAAAATTAGCCAGGGAAGCGGACCAGCCCACCTTCCTTCGGGCTCTTACCCCTAAACCACTTGTCCTAGAAACCAAATGCACAAGCACACACAGAAAAGATGTCTACGCTGACTTGACACTGGTTCGAACCCGACCTTGTGGGTGTCCCTAGCTTACTAGAGCAAATTAGATTACTACTTTCTTTTAGTTAGAGGCTTGGGTTCATACATGAAGGATTATGGTTTTTGGGCTAAGGAAAGGTGATGAAATCCTTCCCTTATCTTGTGATGGGAGTGCCCTTAAGATAGCTTATGCAAATGATGGTATACAATAAAGCAATGTCACTACACTAATTAAGAATGCAACTTCAAACAAGTTATAACTAATTTAACTAAACAAGAATTCAAAATTTAAATTTCAAATTTAAATTTTAAATTTAAATTTTAGAATTTAAATTTTAAATTTTAAAATTTAAATTCGAAGTTTTCTTAGAGGAAAACTTTAAGTTTAAAATGTGGCCAAAATTTAGGTGTCAATGTGCTAGAAAGAAAATTTTCATGCAAAAGTTAAAAGAAACCTCAGATCTGAAACCTATTGAAAAAGTTTTCAGACCTGGTTTGAATTGGCATGACTTAATTTTGGAGTCTAATATGAGCTAAGATTCATAAAAGAAGGAAAGAAATCCATGAATCCATCTTTAAATGAATGAAATTTTAGTCGTATGTTATATATGCAGAAATTATAGAAAATAATAGAAAATGTAAAAAAAAGGAAAATATGCCCTAACCTACCATGCTCTAATACTAATTTGATGAGGGATGAAGCGGAATGATGCAATCTAGGAGGAGATAGTAATAACTAAATAAAAAATTAAGTGAAGCTAGGCTACATTTTTATGTAAAAGAGCAGAAATTTTCATAAAGGGATTTACATGTTAAACTAGACTTGGATGAGAATCCTTCAAAATAGTAAAGAGAAAGGTTCTTTGTGGCTAAGAAACTACACAGGCTAGGGCTTACTTACTCTAATATTTTAGATAAAAAAATATTGAAAGAGGGGTACCTGGCCATTAATATATCAGAGATTGGAAGGTTTACACTCAAGGATGAAGTTCTTGGATGACAAGAAGATTCCTCTGAGTCGGCTGTAGCCCGATGGAAGTAGAGTTAAGATGGGGGCGATCATATCGGCCCTAACGCAGCGAATCACATTGCAATGATACCGGAGTTAAAATGGGCCTCTAAACAAAATTAATTTTATGCAATCATACTAGCACTAATGCACCAGATCCCATCTCGCCCGCGCGCCTCCATTTTTGCGCTAAAAAAATCATGATGTATCTTTCAACTCGATTTATTCTGTCCCCTTCTACAGCCTCCTTCTGCTCCAGCAATCCACGCCAAGCGGATCGCAGGTTTGAGTCGGCTGTGGTCCGATGGAAGTAGAGTTAAGATGGGCGTCCATAGGTCCCATGATGGGCGCAATTATATCGACCGCGTTGTAGTGATACCGGAGTTAAAAAGGGCCTCTAAACAGTACTTGTTGGGTGGGTCATACCAGCACTAATGCACATGATCCCATTAGAACCCCGTAGTTAAGCGTGCTTAGGCGAGAGTAGTACTATGATGGGTAGGATGGGTGACCCCTTGGGAAGTCATCGTGTTGTACCCATATTATTTTTGACCCCATTTGGAGAGGATGGGTGACCCCTTGGGAAGTCCTCGTGTTGTACCCATTTTATTTTTGCCCCAGTTTGGAGCTCCTCAGGCCGCTCCCTCGTATTTTCCTACAATTTCTTTTTATAAAATATCTTTTTTTCTGGTGCTGCTGTACCCCATCCGTTCCGATTGATCCACTTTCGCCTGCGCGCCTCCATTTTTTTGCTAAAAATATCTCGAAATACCCTTTAACTCAATTTATTCTGTCCCCTCTCGTAGCTTCCCTGTGCTCCAGCAATACACGCCGGGCGGATCGCAGGTTTGAGTCATCTATGGTCCGATGGAAGTAGAGTTAAGATGGGTGTCCATAGGTTCCACAATGGGCATGATCATACTAGCCGTAACGCAGCAGACCGCATTGTGATGATACCGAAGTTAAAATGGGCCTCTAAACAACACTTGTTGGGTGCGATCATACCAGCACTAATGCACCGAATCCCAACAGAACTCCGCAATTAAGCTACTAGGATGGGTGACCCCTTGGGAAGTCCTCATGTTGTCGTACCCCATCCGTTCAGATTTGTCCACTTTTGCCACATCCGTTCAGATTCGTCCACTTTTGCCGGCTGTGGTCCGATGGAAGTAGATGGAAGTAGAGTTAAGATAAGTTAAAATGGGCCTCTAAATAGTACTTGTTGGGTGCGATCATACCAGCACTAATGCACCGGATGGAAGTAGAGTTAAGATAAGTTAAAATGGGCCTCTAAACAATACTTGTTGGGTGCGATCATACCAGCACTAATGCACCGGATCCTATCAGAACTCTGCAGTTAAGCAGGCTTGTGCGAGAGTAGTACTAGGATACTACTAGGATGGGTGACCCCTTGGGAAGTCCTCGTGTTGCCGTACCCCATCCGTTCCGATACGTCCACTTTCGCCCGCGCGCCTCCATTTTTTTGCTAAAAATATCTTGAAATATCCTTTAACTCAATTTATTCTGTCCCCTCTTGCAGCCTCCCGGTGCTCCAGCAATCCATGCCGGGCAGATCGCAGGTTTGAGTCGGCTATGGTCCGATGGAAGTAGAGTTAAGATAGGCGTCCATAGGTCCCACGATGGGCGCGATCATACCGGCCGTAACGCAGCGGACCGCATTGCGATGATACCGGAGTTAAAAAGGGCCTCTAAACAACACTTGTTGGGTTCGATCATACCAGCACTAATGCACCGGATCCCATCAGAACTCCGTAGTTAAGCGTGCTTGGGCGAAAGTGGTACTAGGTTGGGTGACCCCTTGGGAAGTCCTCGTGTTGCACCCATTTTTATTTTTGCCCCAATTTGGAGCTCCTTGGGCCGCTCCCTCGTATTTTTCTGCTATTTCTTTTTAAAAAATATCCTTTATTTCTAGTGTTGCCATACCCCATCCATTCTGATTCGTCCACTTTCGCCACGTGCCTCCATTTTTTTGCTAAAAATATCTTGATATATCCTTGAACTCGATTTATTATGTCCCCTCTCGCAGCCTCCTTTTGCTCCAGCAATCCACGCCGAGCGGATCATAGGTTTGAGTCGGCTATGGTCCGATAGAAGTAGAGTTAAGATGGGTGTCCATAGGTCCCACGATGGGCACGATCATACCGTTCATAACGCATGCGATGATACCGGAGTTAAAAGGGTTCTAAACAACACTTATTTTGTGCGATCATACAATCACTAATGCATCGGATCCCATCAAAACTCCCTTTGGAAGTCCTCGTTATTTTTGCCCCGGGCCGCTCCCTCGTATTTTTCTACAATTTCTTTTTGAAAAATATCCTTTCTTCCCTCGTATTTTTCTGCAATTTCTTTTTGAAAAATATCCTTTTTCCCTTGTATTTTCCTGCAATTTCCTTTTGAAAAATATCCTTTCTTTCTGGTGTTGCCATACCCCATCCATTCGATTCGTCCACTTTTGCACGCGCACCTCTATTTTTCCACTAAAAATATCTTGATATATCCTTTAACTCGATTTATTCTGTCCCATCTCGCAGCCTCCTTTTGCTCCAGCAATCCACGCCGGGCGGATCGCGGGTTTGAGTCGACTGTGGTTCGATAGAAGTAGAGTTAAGATGGGCATCCATAGGTTCCACGATGGGGCAATGATGATACAGAGTTAAAACAGGCCTCTAAACAACACTTGTTTGGTGCGATCATACCAGCACTAATGCACTGGATCCCATCAGAATTGTGCATTTAAGCGTGCTTGGGGAAGTCCTCGTGTTGCACCCATTTTTATTTTTGCCCCCGTTTAGAGCTCCTCGGGCCGCTCCCTCGTATATTCTTACAATTTCTATTTGAAAAATATCCTTTCTTTCTGGTGCTGCCGTAACCCATCCGTTCCGATTCGTCCACTTTCGCCCGCGCGCCTCCATTTTTCTGCTAAAAATATCTCGATATATCCTTTAACTCGATTTATTCTGTCCCCTCTCGCAGCCTCCTTTTGCTCCAGCAATCCACGCTGAGCGGATCGTAGGTTTGAGTCGGCTATGGTCCGATAGAAGTAGAGTTAAGATGGGCGACCATTGGTCCCACGATGAGCGCGATCATACCAGCACTAGTGGATCGGATCCCATCAGAACTCCGCAGTTAAGCATGCGAGAGTAGTAGTAGGATGGCTGACCCCTTTGGAAGTCCTCGTGTTGCACCCCCTTTTATTTTTGCCCCCGTTTGGAGCTCCTCGAGCGCTCCCTCGTATTTTCCTGCAATTTCTTTTTGAAAAATATTATTTCTTTCTGGTGCTGTCGTACCCATTCATTCCGATTCGTCCACTTTCACCCGCGCGACTCCATTTTAACGCTAACAATATCTCAAAAAATCCTTTAACTCGATTTATTTTGTCCCCTCTCGCAGCCCACTGTGCTCCTACAATCCACGTCGGGCGGATCGCAGGTTTGAGTCGGCTGTGGTCCAATTGAAGTAGAATTAAGATTGGCATCCATAGGTCCCATGATGGGCGCGATCATACCGGCCGTATCGCAGCAGACTGCGTTGCGATGATACCGGAGTTAAAATGGGCCTCTAAACAACACTTGTTGGGTGCTATCTTACCCGCATTAATGCATCGGATCCCATCAAAACTTTGCAGTTAAGTGTGCTTGGTCGAGAGTAGTACTAGGATGGGTGACCCCTTGGCATGGTGGGCCCCTCCCTCGTATTTTCCTACAATATCTTTTAGAAAAAATATCCGCGACTCCATTTTTATGCTAAAAATATCTCGAAATATCCTTTAACTCAATTTATTCTGTCCCCTCTCGCAGCCTCCCAGTGCTCCAGCAATCCATGCTGGGTGGATCGCAGGTTTAAGTCGACTATGGTCCGATGGAAGTAGAGTTGGAAGTAGAGTTAAGATGGGCGTCCATAGGTCCCACGATGGGCACGATCATACCGACCGTAACGCAGCGGACCGCATTGCGATGATACCGGAGTTAAAACAGGCCTCTAAACACATGTTGGGTGCGATGATACCGGAGTTAAAACCGGCCTCTAAACACATGTTGGGTGTGATCATACCAGCACTAATGCACCGGATCCCATCAGAACTGCGCAGTTAAGCGTGCTTGGGCGAGAGTAGTACTAGGATGGGTAACCCAATAGGAAGTTCTCGTGTTGCACCCATTTTTATTTTTTCCCCCGTTTGGAGCTCCTCGGGCTGCTCCCTCATATTTTCCTGCAATTTCTTATTGAAAAATATCCTTTCTTTCTGGTGCTGTCGTACCTCATTCGTTCCACTTCGTCCACTTTCGCCAGCGCACCTCCATTTTTATGCTAAAAATATCTCGAAATATCCTTTAACTCGATTTATTATGTTCCCTCTCATAGCCTCCCTGTGCTCCAACAATCCACGCCGGGCGGATCGCAGGTTTGAGTCGGCTGTTGTCCGATGGAAGTAGAGTTAAGATGGGCATCCATAGGTCTCACGATAGGTGCGATCATACTGGCCGTAACGCAGCGACCGCATTGCGAAGATACCAGAGTTAAAAAGGGCCTCTAAACAGCACTTGTTGGGTGTGATCATACCAGCACTAATGCACCGGATCCCATCAGAAATCCGCAGTTAAGCGTGCTTGGGCTAGAGTAGTACTAGGATGGGTTACCCCTTGGGAAAGTCCTTGTGTTGCACCCACTTTTATTTTTGCCCCCATTTGGAGCTCCTCGGGCCGCTCCCTCGTATTTTTCTGCAATTTCGTTTTGAAAAATATCCTTTCTTTTGGTGTTGCCCTACCTCATCCATTCTGATTCATCCACTCTCGCCTGTGCGACTCCATTTTTTTGCTAAAAATATCTCAAAATATCCTTTAACTCAATTTATTCTGTCCCCTCTCGCAGCCTCCCTATGCTTAAGCAATCCATGCCGGGCAGATCGTAGGTTTGAGTCGGCTATGGTCCGATGAAAGTAGAGTTAAGATGGGCGTCCATATGTCCCATGATGGGCGCGATCATACCAGCCGTAACTCAGCGGACTGCGTTGCGATGATACCCGAGTTAAAAAGGGCATCTAAACAGCACTTGTTGGGTGCAATCATACCAGCACTAATGCATCGGATCCCATCAGAACTCCGCAGTTAAGCGTGCAAGAGTAGTACTAGGATGGGTGACCCCTTTGGAAGTCCTCGTGTTGCACCCACTTTTATTTTGGCCCCATTTGGAGCTCCTCGGGCCGCTCCCTCATATTTTCCTGCAATTTCTGTTTGAAAAATATCCTTTCTTTCTGGTGCTGTCGTACCCCATTCATTCCGATTCATCCACTTTCGCCCTCGCGACTCCATTTTAATGCTAAAAATATCTCGAAAGATCCTTTAACTCGATTTATTATGTCCCCTCTCGCAGCCTCACTGTGTTCCTGTAATCCATGCCGGGCAGATCGCAGGTTTGAGTCGGCTGTGGTCCGATTGAAGTAGAGTTAAGATTGGCATCCATAGGTCCCACGACGGGCGCGATCATACCGGCTGTAATGCAGCAGACCGTGTTGCGATGATAACGGAGTTAAAAAGGTCCTCTAAACAACACTTGTTGGGTGCTATCTTACCAGCACTAATGCATTGGATCCTATCAAAACTCTGCAGTTAAGTGTGCTTGGGTGACCCCTTGGGAAGTCCTCGTGGTGCACCCATTTTTATTTTTGCCCCCATTTTGAGCTCCTCGGGCCGCTCCCTTATATTTTCCTGCAATTTCTTTTCTTTCTTGTGCTGTCGTACCCCATCCATTCCGATTCATCCACTTTTGCCCGTGCGACTCCATTTATAGCACAATTTTTGGAATCAATGATGTGATAGCTCGTTTTCGGATGTTGAAATTCCTATCTTCGGCCTCCAGCGTCGGCTCCAGCCTCTGGCTCCGGCCTCCAGTGTCGACTCCGACCTCTGGCTCCAGCCTTTGGCCCCGACCTCCAGCGTCGGCTCCAGGCCTCTAGCTCTGGCCTCCAGCGTCAGCTCCAGCCTCCGGCTTTGGCCTCCAGCGTATGTTCCAGCCTCCGGCTCCGGCCTTTTGGCTCTGGCCTCCAGCGTCGGCTCCAGCCTCCGACTCCGGCCTTTGGCCCCGATCTCCAGTGTCGGCTCCGACCTCCAGCGTCGGCTCCAACCTTCGGCTCCGGCCTTTGGCCTCAGCCTCCAGCGTCGGCTCCAGCCTCCGGCTCCGGCCTCTAGCTCCAGCTCTAACTAACTTGGTGCCTTGTTTTCCAAAGTACACCGAAACCCACTTCAGGTAACAGACCCCGAGATTTGAGACATCTGTTACCGTGTATCTCGCTCACTGAAGTCAAGGGCATGTACTAGTGCACCCCGCGATTACTGGCATACACGGCACCCATTCAGCAATGACTCACCCACTTGCCGTTCGGGGGACCTCATCCCAGCGAAGGAGATTGGACGGTTCTAAGAAGGGGAGGTAAATGTGACCTCCCAGAGAGGTATAAGAAGAGGACCCCAGCTCAAGGTAGGGGGACTGGCTTCTCTTTTCAAGCCTTACTCATATACAACCCGCTCACTTGGGCATCGAAGGGTCTCCGCCGAAACCACCGGTCTGGGACTTTTTGCAGGCTCTCGAAGGAAGACGGAAGATGGTGACCCTCTGTATTCTTGAAGGCCTATGAAGATCTCAATTCACCCGACGTCCATCGCAAGTGGTTTGGCAGCAACAGATTGGCGCACCAGGAAGGAGGACACCGCACACGTGGAGGGTGAAAGTTCTCCCTGTGACCCCATTGATTCTGCAAGGAAGATGATGGTGACAATGCGAGCCCAGAAAGCTTCCACCAGCCAGGCTGTGGAATGCCTTCAGTGGGGTGAGCAATCGGAGGCCAACCTCCATGTTTCGCCCCCTGCACAGACAAGCCAACCTGACCGGCTTGAGGTTCTGGCTCATCAAGTACAGGACCTGATGACAGTGGTGTGGGGATTGCAGGAACACTGCTTTGCCGCTGCACCTCAGCCCCCTCCACTTCGTGAAAGGGGGCGTGGAACAATTCAATCTCATCAAGGCGGGACTCCACCTGAGACCTCCCATCACTCGCCTCCCGAACCTCATCGCCGGGAGACTTCAAAGCGACGGTGCTCTCTCTCCCATCATTCTGATCGTTCCCACCGATGGTTGGGTGAGAAGGAGCCAAGACGGGTGCACTCCTTGCACCGAAGGTCTTCACCGGCTTCATCCTCTAACTCCTCTAAAGACGACACCAATAGGAAGACCACCTGCCGGGCTGAACAACGGCTCGATGAGTATCATCAACGGTTAAAGAAGCTTAGTCGCCGGATCGCCAACCCTCATGGGATGGATTACGATCACCGTCCCCCACTCTCCCGACGCATCATGGAGGAACCGGTCCCACCCCATTTTCGCCTTCCCTAGTTGGACCCATATGACGGCATGACAAACCCTTTGGACCACCTGAAGAGCTACAAGGTTCTCATGCAGGTCCAGGGAGTGACGGACTCCTCCTATGTGTCGCCTTTCCTGCCACCCTTCGTAAGGTGGCACGAGCATGGTATTCTCACCTGCCACCGTGCAGCATCAATTCCTTTCGGCAGCTCGAGCGATTGTTCCTGGCCTACTTTGACGCATGCCGAAAGATCCCACGAGTGGCCGATAGCTTATTCGCTGTTCAGCAAAGAAGTGATGAGAACCTGAAGGACTTCGTTGCTTGGTTCAAGGAGGCGGCGCTGGAGGTGTATAATTTGGATGATTCTATAGCCACTTTGGCATTAAAGCGAGGACTTCGCCCTTCTAGGTTCGCCTATTCCCTGGATAAGAAGCCTCCAAGCTCTTACGCCGAACTTCTAAGCCGGGCGCAGAAGTATATTCGTGCTGACGAAGCGAACTCTTCCAGGAGGAAAGATGATAAGAGCTCCAGTAAGAAACCGGCATCCACGGAGCCTACCGAAGCATGGTCCCGGAAGCCTGAGCTTCCCCACCGCTCAGATCATCGGCCTCAGACACTCATTTCCAAGGAGCAGTTCACCCCCCTCTTGGCCCCGATATCTCACATTCTACTAGAAATAGAAGAGGAGCCCTATTTTTGACATCCACCTCCCATGAAGTCAGGGGCCCCCCGTAGCAAGGAGCTTTACTGCCGATACCACCGAGACTATGGTATGATACTGAGGACTACCACCACTTGAAGAAGGCCATTGAAGAGCTTATCCAGCAGGGTTACTTGGGCAAGTTCGTTCGAAGGGGAAACCTTCCCACTCTGGGTTCATCGACACCTTCGGTACCTCCGATAGATGTCGACAATGCCCCTATGGAAAAAATCATAGCTATGATTTTCTGGGGGGCAGGTGGCAGCTCGAAAAGACAGCGAGAGAGGGTAGACTCTGTAATTCCTTTCTTTGGAAAGGATTTAGAAGGGGTAGTTAATAAGCATGACGACAGCGTCGTCATGTCCATGACCATAGCCAAACACCCTTTAAAAAGAATTTTAGTTGATACTGGAAGTTCGGTGGATGTTTTGAGCTACGAGGCATTTGTTCGAATGAACCTGTCAAATTCTTCCCTTCGACCCGTTACCATGCCTTTAATAGGTTTTACTGGGGACTTAGTAAGTGTTGAAGGAGAGATCACCCTCCCTGTCATGGCAGGGACTCCTCTGCATCAAAGTACGGTAGTCATAAATTTCCTGGTAGTCCGGGTCCTATTGGCTTACAACGCTATCTTGGGGAGGCCAGGCTTGAATTTGCTGGATGCTATCATCTCCACCAAGAGATTGTTGGTAAGGTTCCCCACCGACGAAGGAGTCGAAGAAATGAAGGGAGAGCAAAGCCCGCCACCGCTTTGCTGCCACTTATCTCCCAGTCCATTGGAGGCCGCGTCGGCAAAAACCTTTGAGCCGCTTGACCCCCGAGAGTTGGGAAGGAGGGGAGAGCTAGCCGAGCACCTCCTGACCCTCCCCTTGGGGGAGTACCTGACAAGGACCGTCCAGGTTGGAGCGCTACTTTCGGGAGAGGCGTGTGATCGACTCCTCACCTTTCTGTGTACCAACGCTGACATCTTTGCATGGTCATCATCAGACATGCCATGCATCCCTAAGGAGGTGATCACTCATCGACTCAACCTCAGGCCAGAGTGCCGGCCGTTCGACAGAAGAAAAGGAGCTTTGCTCCGGACCGACAGAGAGCTATCGATGAGGAAGTCCGTAAACTGGTGGCCGCGGGCCACATTCGGGAGGTTCATTATCCCAAATGGTTAGCCAATGTGGTGATGGTCCTTAAGACTAATGGAAGCTGGAGGATGTGTGTAGACTTCATCGACCTCAACAAAGCATGCCCCAAGGACAGTTTCCCTTTGCCTCGGATTGATCAACTGGTGGACGCCACATCCGGCCATGAGACCCTTAGTTTCATGGATGCCTTCTCTGGGTACAACCAAATCAGGATGAACCCGGTGGATGAAGAAGCTACCTCCTTTATAACTGAGAAGGGGTTGTACTGCTACAAGGTAATGCCATTCGGGCTAAAAAACACGGAGGCCACTTACCAAAGGCTAATGAACAAAGTCTTCGAAGACAAGATAGGACGCAACATGGAGGTGTACGTGGACGACATGCTGACAAAAAGTGTCTACGCCACCAGCCATATCGCCGACCTAACGGAGACCTTTGACAACCTTCGCCGATACCAGATGAGGCTGAACCCATGCAAATGTGCCTTTGGGGTAACAGCTAAAAGTTTCTGGGTTTTATGATAACCCGGTGAGGAATCAAAGCAAATCCTGATAAAGTTCAAGCCATTTTGGACATGAGGTCTCCCACCAACAAGAAGGAAGTGCAACGTCTGACGGGGAGGGTAGCGGCCTTGAGCCATTTTTTGTCCAAGTCCGCGGAGAGGTGCCTGCCTTTCTTCAAGGCGCTTTGCAGGGCCAATGGATTTGAATGGACGAAAGAGTGTCAGAAGGCCTTTGAGGGGTTGAAGGAATTCCTATCCACCCCGCCACTGCTGTCCAAGCCGACGGGTGGAGAAGAACTCCTTCTATACCTTGCAACTTCTCCCGAGGCTGTTAGTTTCGTGCTGGTCTACATGGATACCAACGGCACGCAAAAGCTAGTGTACTACACAAGCAAGGTGCTCCATGATGCGGAGACCAAGTACTCAAAGATTGAGAAGATTATCTTCGCATTGATCATGTCTGCCCAGCGCCTCCGACCATATTTTCAAGCCCATCCAATCGTAGTGGTCACAAACCAGCCTCTAAAGACGATCCTCGGTCGTCCGAACACTTCGGGCCGATTGGTGAAGTGGGCGCTCAAGCTGGGGGAATTTGATATATCTTTCCACCCCCGGTCAGCCATGAAATCCCAGGTCCTGGCAGTTTTTTTGGTCGAATGTACTTGGGGTGGGGAGCAACCCGAAGAGGCCTCTACAAACCCTTCGATTCCCAGAACCGGGGATGATGAATGGATCCTTCATGTGGACAGGGCATCAAATTCTCAAGGGAGTGGAGCGGCCCTTATCCTGGCCAACTCGGACGGAGTTGTAACAGAGTGTGCACTCAGCTTCCTCTTTCTAGCCACCAATAATCATGCAGAATATGAAGCCCTACTATCTGGGATAAGACTAGCCCGAGAGCTTAGAGTGAAGCATCTTAGAGCGTTCACTGACTCCCAGTTGGTTGCTGGCCAAATCACAGGGAAGTATGAAGCAAAGGATCCTATCATGACCCGTTACTTGAGTATGGTGCAGTCGCAAGCTTCTCTCTTAACTTATTTCAATGTTGGCTATATTCCTCGAGGAGAAAATGCTAGAGCAGACGCCTTGTCCCATCTTGCCACCTCAGCAGACGGGATGTTGGGAAGAGCTCATATAGAGCACCTGGAAACCCCGAGTATCAAAGTAACGGGAGAAGCCCTACCAGTCGAGCAGGAGCCTTCCTGGATGGATGCTTATATCCAGTACCTAACCAACGGTACCCTCCTTGAAGACCCTGCCGAGGCCAAGCAACTTAAAAGATGGACCCCAAAGTTTTTTATAATGGAAGGAAAACTCTATCGAAGATCATTCTCATACCCAGTTCTCAGGTGCGTTGGTCCTACAGAAGCGGATTATATCCTGCGGGAAATACATGAAGGCATATGTGGAAGTCACCAGGGGGGCAGAGCTCTGGCATACAAAGCCTTGCGGCAGGGATATTACTGGCTGACAATGAAAGAGAATGCATCCGAGCTTGTCAAGAGGTGTGTAGTTGCTAGCACCATGCTAATATCCAACACCAACCGACATCCCAGCTGACCCCCTTGACTGCACCTTGGCCCTTTGCCCAGTGGGGTATGGACATCCTAGGACCATTCCCTCCAGCCTCTGGACAACACAAATTCTTGTTAGTAGCCGTCGACCATTTCACCAAGTGGATCGAAGCCGAGGCTCTCGCCAAGATCACCGAGGGCAAAGTAAGATCCTTCTTCTGGAAGTCTGTTGTGTGCCGATTCGGGCTGCCACACACCCTCGTTACTGATAATGGCCGACAGTTTGATAATGCGGCCTTCAGGGAATTCTGCACTGGGCTGGGCATTCGTCAATGAATCACCTCTGTGGGGCATCCCCAGACCAATGGTGCAGCCGAGTGACCAATCGCATTATCCTCCAAGGACTTAGGGCCCGCCTAGATGGCTGTAAAGGACGTTGGGTGGAAGAGCTTCCCAGTGTATTATGGGCCTACCACACGATGCCACGAGCCCCCACTGGGAAAACCCCTTTCAGCCTAGTTTTTGGGACCGAGGACATCATTCCGGTGGAGGTAGGTGTCCCCAGTCCCCAAACAGAGTTATACCACGAAGAGAGCAACCCGAGTCAGCTGCGGGCCGATCTGGACCTAGTGGAAGAATTGCGAGACCAAGCGCGACTCCGCATGGAGGCATTCCGTCAGCGAGCGGCTAGATCCTACAATGCTCGAGTATGGTCCAAGACATTCCACCCTGGAGACCTCGTCCTGCGATGAGCTGAAATATTAAAGCCAACGGAAGGAGGCAAGCTAGCACCAAAATGGGAGGGACCATATCGTGTCATGGAAGTGCCTCATCATGGGGCATACAAAGTTGAGGGGCTAGACAGGAAACCTCTCCCCCGCACTTGGAACGCAGACAACCTGCATCGGTACTATCAGTAATGTGCTAAGCTCCATCAACTCGAACTTGCTTGCTAAAGGTTTATCCAAAGTATTCTCATTGCTTCATTTTCGAGTGATCACACTTAAGCCCGGCTCCGCATCGACACTAAAAGCCGGCTCCGTGTCGGCACTTAAAAGCTCGGCTCCGCATCAGCACTAAAAGCCCAGCTCCGCATCGTCACTTAAAGCCCGGCTCCGCGTTGGTACTAAAAGCCCGGCTCCGCGTTGGCACTTAAAGCCCAGCTCTTGTCGGCACTTAAAGCCCGGCTCCGTGCTGGCACTTAAGCCTAGCTCCGCGCCGGCACTTAAAGCCCGGCTCCGCATCAGCACTTAAGCCTGACTCCGCATCGGCACCTGAGCACGGCTCCGCATCGGCATCTAAGCCCGGATCCGTGTCAGCATCTAAGCCCGGCTCTGCGTTGGCACTTAAAGTCCAGCTCCGCATCGGAACTCAATGCTCGGCTCCGCGTCCGTGTCCTATTCAACCTCGTGTTGGCCTTTAACGACTTTGCATCGGCACAGACGTAGTCCTACACTACGTATTGTTCTGACCTTTGTGTCTGCAACTGAGACTGATCCTGCGTTAGTTTTCTAATCAGTTTTCTAATGTCCCTCAAAAAGAAATCGTGTTATAACTCTTCGGCCATATGTTTTTGGTTTGCGCCAATTCACACACTAGTAGACCCAATTGTGATCCAAGATACAAGTGTTACGGATCAAATGATTCATTAATAGCCAAAATTTACAAAATCGCCGATTTAAATCGGACTTGAAGCATTACAATCAAAGTGAAAGAGACTAAGGATCACTTGGAGCTAAGTGGTCATCTTCGGGGACTTCATCTGGCTCCAGCTCCTCAATCCCCTCGAGACCGTAGAGTTTTTGGATCTTTTCCTTGCAATCCTAGAAGCCGTCCTCGTATGCAAACGCCGTCGATTCGGCCCATTCTCTACTAAAGGCGCTAGGCTTCCTGAAGTTCTCTACGGCCTCTATGGCTCTCTTCTCTGCCTCGGAGGCTCTCTTCTTAGCTTTCACAACCTTCTCCTCGGCCTCAGCGGCCTTCTTCTCAACTTCGATCACTGCCATATTCAAATCGCGATCTTGGTATCGGACTGACAGGCGATCTCCTCTGCGTTCTCAGCCCTCTCTTCAGCCACCCCTATTTCAATGGTGGTGGAGTGTAATTTGTTCTTCAACATATACACTTCCGACTCCGCCACCTCCAATTTCTCCTCCGCTATTCTTTGTTTTTCTTCGGCCACCTGAGCATTATATAGCTCATTGGCCGCCTGGCGTTGGGCAATTTCCAATGCCTCTTCTGCTTTCTTGGCTCTTAGCCGGAGGGCTTCGGCTTTGCCCTTAAGCACCCAAGCAGTCTTTGCTTGGGTGTCCTCCAAAGCCATTTCTGCCCTCTTTGCCCTAGCCCTGAGTGCTCGCATCTCCTCCAGCGATTGATCGAGAGCAGCATCACCCAGTGCCCAAATCTCCCTCATAGCAATCATCAAATTCAATGCCTCGATAAAGTGTCTAGATTAGACAAAGAAAATAGTCTTAAAAAAATGATGATGAAACAGGTTGATAATAGAGCAAAGCTTACCCAAAGGTGCGCCACAGACGCCTCTCGGAAGAAGGTAGCCCTCCCCTGGTGTTGGAGAAACTCCTACACCTCGGACACGGATGCCTCGTTTAGTGCTCCCTCGGCCCAGCGACTGTAGTTTGCCAAAATCAATTGGAAGGAAGGATCGACGCCCTTCCCTTCTACTGACATGGGGGCCGCATAGGAGGTCTCCGCCTCCGACTCTGCTACCTCCAGACCTTTGCTGGGGGAGGTGCCTCAGCTGTTGTCCCTTTGGGAGGTATGACAGCTGCTAGAGTTGGTCTTGTAGTTGAGTGGGCCGGCTCCATTTCGATGGCTTCGGGCAGGAGCGATGGTGCTTTTGCAACTCGCTCCGGAGAGGGATCGAGTAGAATAACCGAAGGGGGAGCCGGTACTGGTGAAGGCAAATTGTTCCCCCCCGCCTTGCTCTGACCAACTTCATCACTGGCCTCGGCCCTTATCGCGTTGTTCTTTACGGGCTTGTCGGCTTGGGCTCCCACCGCCTCGTGCCTGTGCAAGGGCTCCGTAGTCTCAGCCCCTCCGGTGTCGGCCTTTCCAGCGTCGGCCCTCCTGGGAATCTTGGCAATGGCCCTCCTCTCGACGGGGGCTCCATTCCCCTTTGCCTTCCTCTTCCTGGTGGCAGCTTGCCTGATCTCATGAAGTGATGGTGTCATCCCTATATCAAAGAATAGGAAAGGAGTTAAAAAAAAGAACGCAAGAAACAGAAGAAGAGGGGAAAGAGGTGAGTAATCAAATGCTCACCACTGGATGGAATAAGGCTGGCGAGGCGGAGGTTTTCGTCGGCCAGAAGCTGATTACACCGAGGAATATCGGCAGTTAAAAGCTGCCCAAATACCATTCGGTCCCTCGGGAGAATGGACGAATCCCTATTGGCATCAGTATTTGGTGTTCCCTAGCTTCCGCTCACCCCCTCGACATTGGCAAAGAAGAACTTATCTTTCCACCCTTTGATAGAGGTAGGAAGATACAACTTAAGGATCCTAGTGGGTCTAGGGGTGAAGGACCACCAACCCACTTTCTTGCGGAGGGTATAGAAACTACAGAATAAGGAGATGTTGGCCTCTATACCTTGTAGATGACAGAGAATCAGAAAGCCAACGATGGTTCAGATGGAATTAGGGACTAATTGGGAGGGTGTTAAATAATATCTATCTAGAAGGTTGAGGATGAAAGGGTGAATGGGTAATCGAAGTCCTGCCTTAAAGAAGGCTCCGTACAAGGCAACCCTTTCGAGACGGGAAGAGGTTACCCTATCATTAGGAGCAGGGTAGGACAGACGTAGGTTTGATGGAAATTATATCTGGCTCCTAGGTTAACTATGTCTTGAGCGGACATAGTAGAGGTAGTCCACTCGGAGGACTCCTTGACAACGCTGGAGGGACCAGTGGTTGTCGGACGGCATCGGGGGGAGGTTCGTCTGATGGCCGGTCGACCCCCGGTTACGGGGTGTCCAGCCGACCACCGCCGTTTCGACGAAATGTGGTCAGAAGATGGGGTGGTCCAATGACTAGGTAAGGAAACAGAAGGTTGCGAAGGAATGGAGGAAACGACCCCCGGAATCGGAAATAGACCAGAAAGGCGAAGAAGCCAGGGGAACTAACCTGGAAAGCTCGAATCGAGACTGAAGGAGCATGAGAAGGGGAATGGAAACAGGAGGTAGACGGACGCTTGTGGATTCAAGGTAGGCGGTTGTAACGTAAGAGAAGGTGGGTACTGGAGGATAAGGACGATCTTTCCCTTTTATAACCCCATTTCAAATCATCCCGCGGTTGTCAGATCTGGCCATGTGCCTGCTTTCCACTGAAGCCGTTTCGGTAGCCCATCGGTGCGAGAAACACAAAAAACACCACCAATGAAAAAGGTGGCGGTGTCCTTACCGCAATGATGATGCTCATCTTTTTACAACTCCTCGCCCGAGAAAAATCTTCCCCAATCCCAACAGCCTGAGCAGATGAAATGATAGCACGGAGATCAGCTGCCTGGTGGATATTAACACCCCTTTCATTGGTGACTGTGTGCCCACCCATCTCAGGGGCGGGGGGGCATCTGATACGGCTGATCATCTCCTCTGGGCGGCATCATAACATCCTGCGCAATTTTCAGGATCAATGATGTGATAGCTCATTTTTGGGATGTTGAAATTCCTATCTCCGGCCTTTGGCTCCGGCCTCCAGCGTCGGGCTCCGGCCTTTGGCTCCGGCCTCCAGCATCGCCTCCGCTCCGGCCTTTGGCTCCCTCCAGCGTCGGCTCTGGCCTTTGGCTCCGGCCTCCAGCATCGGCTCCGGCCTTTGGCCCCAGGCGTCGGCTCCGGCCTCTAGCATCGGCTCCAGCCTCCAGCGTCGGCTCCAGCCTCTAGCTCCAGCCTCCAGCGTCGACTCCAGCCTCCGGCTCCGACCTTTGGCTCCGGCCTCCAGCGTCGGCTCCAGCCTCTGGCTCCGGCCTTTGGCTCCGGCCTCCAGCATCGGCTCTAGCCTCTGGCTCCAGCCTTTGGCTCGGCCTCCAGCGTCGGCTCCAGCCTCTGGCTCCGGCCTTTGGCCTTGGCCTCCAGCATCGGCTCCAGCCTCCGGCTCTAGCCTCTAACTCTGGCCTCCAGCGTCGGCTCCAGCCTCTGGCTTCGGCCTTTGGCTCCGGCCTCCAGTGTCGGCTCTAGCCTCCGGCTCCGGCCTTTGGCCCCGGCCTCCAGCGTCGGCTCCAGCCTCCGGCTCCGGCCTCTTGCTCTAGCTCTAACTAACTTGGTGCCTTGTTTTCCAAAGTACACCGAAACCCACTTCAGGTAACAAACCCCGAGATTTGAGACATCTATTACCGTGTATCTCGCTCACTGAAGTCAAGGGAAGGTACTAGTGCGCCCTGTGGTTACCGGCATACACGTCACCCATTCAGCAATGACTCACCCACTTGCCGTTCGGGGGACCTCATCCTAGCGAAGGAGATTGGACGGTTCTAAGAAGCGGAGGTAAACGTGACCCCCTAGAGAGGTATAAGAAGAGGACCCCAGCTCAAGGTAGGGGGACTAGCTTCTCTTTTCAAGTCTTACTCATAAATATTCCTGTTCTACAACCGCTGACTTGGCATCGGAGGGTCCCCGCTGGAACCACCGGTCTAGGACTTTTTATAGGCTCTCGAAGGAAGATGGAAGATGGTGACCCCTCTGTATTCTCGAAGGCCTGTGAAGATCTCAATTCACCCGACGTCCGTTGCAAGTGGTTTGGCAGCAACAGGTCCCATCAGAACTCCATAGTTAAGCATGCTTGGGCAAGAGTAGACTAGGATGGGTGACCCCGTGGGAAGTCCTCTTGTTGCACCCATTTTATTTTTGACCCCGTTTTGAACTCCTCGGGCCGCTTCCTCGTATTTTCCTGCAATTTCTTTTTGAAAAATGTCCTTTCTTTCTGGTGCTATCGTACCCCATCAGTTCCGATTTGTCCACTCTCACCCACGCGCCTCCATTTTTCCTCTAAAAATATCTCAAAATATCCTTTAACTAGATTTATTCTGTCCCCTCTCGCAGCCTCTCTGTGCTCCAGCAATCCATGCTGGGCGGATCACAAGTTTGAGTCGACTGTGGTCTGATGGAAGTAGAGTCAAGATGGGCATCTATAGGTCCCACGATGGGCGCGATCATACCGACCGCAACGCAGCGGACCACATTGCAATGATACCAGAATTAAAACATGCCTCTAAACAACACTTGTTGGTTGCAATCATACTAGCACTAATGCACCAGATCCCATCAAAACTATGCAGTTAAGCTCTTTTTGAAAAATATCCTTTCTTTCTGGCACTGTCGTACCCCATCTATTCCGATTCGTCCACTCTCGCCTGCGCAACTCTATTTTTTCACTAAAAAAATCTTGATATATCCTTTAACTCGATTTATTCTGTCCCCTCTTGCAGCCTCCCTGTGCTCCAGCAATCCACACCGGGCGGATCGCAGGTTTGAGTCGGCTATGGTCCGATGGAAGTAGAGTTAAGATGAGCGTCCGTAGGTCCCACGATGGGCACGATCATACCGGCTGTAACGCAGTGGACCACATTGCGATGATACCGAAGTTAAAAAGGGCCTCTAACAGCACTTGTCGGGTGCGATCATACCAGCACTAATGCATCGGATCCCATCAGATCTCCGCAGTTAAGCGTGCTTGGGCGAGAGTAGTACTAGGATGGGTCCCTTTGGAAGTCCTCTTGTTGCACCCATTTTATTTTTTCCCCCGCTCTCTCGTAATTTCCTGCAATTTCTTTTTGAAAAATATCATTTCTTTCTGGTGTTGTCGTACCCTATCCGTTCCGATTCATCCAATCTCGCCCGTGCAACTTCATTTTTCTGCTAAAAATATCTCAAAATATCATTTAACTCGATTTATTCTGTCCCCTCTCGCATCCTCCCTGTGCTCCAAAAATCCACGCCAAGCGGATCGCAGGTTTGAGTCGATTGTGGTTCGATGGAAGTAGAGTTAAGATGGGCGTCCATAGGTCCCACTATGGGCGCGATCATACCGGTCGTAACTTAGCGGACCGCATTGCGATGATACCAGAGTTAAAAATGACCTCTAAACAAAACTTATTCGGTCGATCGTACCAGCACTAATGCACCGTATCCAATCGGAAGTCCTCGTGTTGCACCCATTTTTATTTTTGCCCCCATTTGGAGCTCCTGTTGGACCCCATCCGTTCTGATTCATCCACTCTCGCCCGCGACTCCATTTTTCTACTAAAAATATCTCAAAAAATCCTTAAACTCGATTTATTCTGTCCCCTCTCGCAGCCTCCCTGTGCTCCAGCAATCCATGCCAGGCGAATCACAGTTTTGAGTCTGCTGTGGTCCGATGGAAGTAGAGTTAAGAAGGACGTCTATAGGTCTCACGATGGGCGCGATCATACTGGCCGTAACGCAATGGAATGCGTTGCGATGATACCGGAGTTAAAATGGGACTCTAAACAACACTTGTTGGGTGCGATCATACCAGCACTAAAGCATCGGATCCCATCAGAACTCCGCAGAAAAGCGTGCTTGGGCGAGAGTAGTACTAGGATGGATGACCCCTTAGGAAGTCCTCGTGTTGCACCCATTTTTATTTTTGCCACCGTTTGGAGCTCCTCGGGCCGCTCCATTGTAATTTCCTGCAATTTCTTTTTGAAAAATATCCTTTCTTTTTGGTGATGTCGTACCCCATCCATTCCGATTCATCCACTTTCGCCCGTGCGCCTCCATTTTTCCGCAAAAAAATATCTCAAAATATCATTTAACTCGATTTATTCTATCCCTCTCGCAACCTCTCTGTGCTCCAGCAATCCACGCTGGGCGGATCGCAGGTTTGAGTCGGCTGTGGTCCAATGGAAGTAGAGTTAAGATGGGCATCCATAGGTCCCACGATGGGCGCGATCATATCGGCCGTAACTCAACGGACCGTTGCCATGATACCAGAGTTAAAAGGGGCCTCTAAATAGCACTTGTTTGGTGCGATCATAGCAGCACTAATGCACTGGATCCCATCAGAACTCTCCAGTTGTTTGGAGCTCCTCGGGCCGCTCCCTCGTATTTTCCAGCAATTTCTTTTTAAAAAATATCCTTTCTTCTGGTGCTGCCATACCCCATCCGTTTCGATTCGTCCACTCTCGCCTGCACGACTCCATTTTTCCACTAAAAATATCTAGAAATATCCTTTAACTCGATTTATTCTGTCCCCTCTCGCAACCTCCGTGTGCTCTAGCAATGCACGCCATGCGGATCGTAGGTTTGAGTCGGCTGTGGTCCGATGGAAGTAGAGTTAAGATGGGCATACATAGGTCCCACGATGGGCGCGATCATACCGGCCGTAACGCAACGGACTGCATTGCGATGATACCGGAGTTGAAAGGGGCCTCTAATTAGAACTTGTTGGGTGTGATCATACCAGCACTAATGCATCGGATCCCATCAGAACTCTGCAGTCGTATTTTCTGCAATTTCTTTTAGAAAAAATATCCTTTTCTTATGGTGCTGTCGTACCCCATCCGTTCCGATTCGTCCACTCTCGCTCCATTTTTCCGCTAAAAATATCTCAAAATATCCTTTAACTCGATTTATTATGTTCCCTCTCGCAACCTCCCTATGCTCCATCATTCCATGCTGGGCGGATCGCAGGTTTGAGTCGGCTATGGTCCGATGGAAGTAGAGTTAAGATAGGCATCCATAGGTCCCATGATGGGCATGATCATACCGGCCGTAATGCAGCGGACCGCGTTGCGATGATACCGGAGTTAAAACGGGCCTCTAAACAGCACTTGTTGGGTGCGATCATACTAGCACTAATGCACTAGATCCCATTAGAACTCCGTAGTTAAGCTTGCTTGGGCGAGAGCAGTACTAGGATGGGTGACCCCTTGGGAAGTCCTCATGTTGCAACTACTTTTATTTTTGCCCCTGTTTGGAGCTCCTCGGGCCGCTCCCTCATATTTTCATGCAAATTCCTTTTTGAAAAATATCCTTTCTTTCTAGTGCTGCTGTACCCCATCCATTTCGATTCATTCAATCTCACCCGCGTGACTCCATTTTTTTTGCTAAAAATATCTCGAAATATCCTTTAACTCGTTTTATTATGTTCCCTCTCGCAGCCTTCCTGTGCTCTAGCAATCCACGCTGGGTAGATCGCAGGTTTGAGTCGGCTGTGGTCCGATGGAAGAAGAGTTAAGATGGGCATCCATAGGTCCCACGATGGGCGCGATTATACCGGCTGTAACGTAGCGGACCGCGTTGCGATGATACCGGAGTTAAAATGAGCCTCTAAATAGCACTTGTTGGGTGCGATCATACCAGCACTAATGCGCCGGATCCCATCAGAGCTCTGCACAGTTAAGCGTGTTTGGGAGAGTAGTACTAGGATGGGTGACCCCTTGAGAAGTCCTCTTTGTTTATTTTTTCCCCCTTTTGGAGCTCCTCGGGCTGCTCCCTCGTATTTTCCTGCAATTTCTTTTTGAAAAATATCCTTTCTTTCTGGTGCTGCCGCACCCTATCCGTTTCGATTCGTCCACTCTCGCCTGTGCGACTTCATTTTTCTGCTAAAAATATCTTAAAATATTCGTTAACTCAATTTATTCTGTCTCCTCTCATAGCCTCCCTGTGCTCCAGCAATCCACGCTAGGTGGATCGTAGGTTTGAGTCGGCTGTGGTCCGATGAAAGTAGAGTTAAGATGGGCTTCCATAGGTCCCACGATAGGCACGATCATACCGGCCGTAACGCAGCGGACCGCATTGCGATGATATCGGAGTTAAATAGGGCCTCTAAACAGCACTTGTTGGGTGCGATCATACCAGCACTAATGCACCGGATTCCATCAGAACTCCGCAGCAAAGCGTGCTTGGGCGAGAGTAGTACTAGGATCGGTGACCCCTTGGGAAGTCCTCGTGTTGCACCCACTTTTATTTTTGCCCCGTTTGGAGCTCCTCGGGTCGCTCCCTCGTATTTCCCTGCAATTTCTTTTTGAAAAATTTCCTTTCTTTATGGTGCTCCTCGGGTCGCTCCCTTGTATTTTCCTGCAATTTCTTTTGAAAAATATCCTTTCTTTTTGGTGCTGTCATACCCCATCCATTCCGATTCGTCCACTCTCGCCCGTGCGACTCTTTTTTTCCACTAAAAATATCTAGAAATATCCTTTAACTCAATTTATTCTGTCCCCTCTCGCAGCCTCCATGTGCTCTAGCAATCCACGCCGGGCAGATCGCAGGTTTGAGTCGGCTATGGTCCGATGGAAGTAGAGTTAAGATGGGCGTCCATATATCCCATGATGGGCGCGATCATACCAGCCGTAACTCAGCAGACTGTGTTGCGATGATACCCGAGTTAAAACGGGCCTCTAAACAACACTTGTTGGGTGCAGTCATACCAGCACTAATGCATCAGATCCCATCAAAACTACGTGGTTAAGCATGCTTGCGCGAGAGTAGTACTAGATGGGTGACCCCTTGGGAATTCCTCGTGTTGCACCCACTTTTATTTTTGCCACCAAAAATATCCTTTCTTTTTGGTGCTGCTGTACCCCATCCACTCCGATTCATGCACTCTCACCCGTGCGACTCCATTTTTTCGCTAAAAATATCTCCAAATATCCTTTAACTCGATTTATTCTATCCCCTCTCGCAGCCTCCCTGTGCTCCAGCAATCCACGCTGGGCGGATCGCAGGTTTGAGTCGGTTGTCGTCCGATAGAAGTAGAGTTAAGATGGGTATCCCTAGGTCCCACGATGGGCGCGATCATACCGGTTGTAATGCAGCAGACTGTGTTGCGATGATAACGGAGTTAAAATGGGCCTCTAAATAGTAGTTGTTGGATGCGATCATAGTAGCACTAATGCATCGATCCCATCAAAACTATGTAGTTAAGTGTGCATTAGCGAGAGTAGTACTAGGTTAGGTGACCCCTTGGGAATTCCTCGTGTTGCACCCACTTTTATTTTTGCCCCCGTTTGGAGCTCCTCGGGCCGCTCCCTCGTATTTTTCTGCAATTTCTTTTTGAAAAATATCCTTTCTTTTTTGTGCTGTCGTACCCCATCCGTTCCGATTCATCCACTATCGCCCACACAACTCCATTTTAACGCTAAATATATCTCGAAATATCCTTTAACTCTATTTATTATGTCCCCTATCGCAGCCTCCTTGTGCTCCAGCAATCCACGCCGGGCGGATCGCAGGTTTGAGTCGGCTATGGTCCGATTGAAGTAGAGTTAAGATGGACATCCATAGGTCCCTCGATGGGTGCGCTCATAACGGCTGTAACACAGCGGACCACATTGCGATGATATCGGAGTTAAAATGGGCCTCTAAACAGTACTTGTTTGGTCCGATCATACTAGCACTAATGCACCAGATCCCATCAGAACTCCGCAGTTAAGCATGCTTGGGCGAGAGTAGTACTAGATGGGTGAGCCCTTGGGAAGTCCTCGAGTTGCACCCATTTTTAATTTTGCACCCGTTTGGAGCTCCTCGGGCCGCTCCCTCAAATTTTCCTGCAATTTCTTTTTGAAAAATATCCTTTCTTTCTGATGCTGTCGTACCCCATCCGTTCCAATTCGTCCACTTTCGCCTGTGCCCCTCCATTTTTATGCTAAAAATATCTTGAAATATCCTTTAACTCGATTTATTCTGTCCCCTCTCACAGCCTTCCTATGCTCCAGCAATCCATGCCGGGCGGATCGCAGGATTGAGTCGGCTGTGGTCCGATGAAAGTAGAGTTAAGATGGGCATCCATAGGTCCCACGATGGGTGCGATCATAACGGCCGTAACGCAGTGGACCGTATTGCGATGATACCGAAGTTAAAAAGGGCCTCTCAACAATACTTGTTTGGTGTGATCGTACCAGCACTAATGTATCAGATCCCATTAGAACTCCGTAGTTAAGCGGGCTGAGAGTAGTACTAGGATGGGTGACCCCTTGGGAAGTTCTCGTGTTGCACCCATTTTTATTTTTTATTTTTGCCACTGTTTGGAGCTCCTCGGACCGCTCCCTCGTATTTTTCTGCAATTTCTTTTTGAAAAATATCCTTTCTTTCTGGTGCTGTCGTACCTCATCCATTCCGATTCGTCCACTCTCGCACGCGCGACTCCATTTTTTCGCTAAAAATATCTCGAAATATCCTTTAACTCGATTTATTCTATCCCCTCTCGCATAATCCCTGTGCTCCAGCAATCCATGCAAGGTGGATCGCAGGTTTGAGTCGGCTATGGTCCGATGGAAGTAGAGTTAAGATGGGCATCCATAGGTCCCATGATGGGCGCGATCATACCGGCCGTAACTCAACGGACTGCGTTGCAATGATACCGGAGTTAAAAAGGGCCTCTAAATAGCACTTGTTGGTGCGATCATACCAGCACTAATGCATCGGATCCCATCAGAACTCCGCAGTTAAGCGTGCGAGAGTAGTACTAGGATTTGTGACCCCTTTGGATGTCCTCGTGTTGCACCCACTTTTATTTTTGCCCCCGTTTGGAGCTCCTCGGGCCGCTCCCCCTCGTATTTTTCTGCAATTTCTTTTTGAAAAATATCCTTTCTTTCTGGTGCTGTCGTACCCCATTCGTTCCAATTCGTCCACTTTCACCCACGCGACCCCATTTTAATGCTAAAAATATCTCGAAAAATCCTTTAACTCTATTTATTCTGTCCCTCTCGCAGCCTCACTGTGCTCCAGCAATCCACGCTGGGCAGATCGTAGGCTTGAGTTGGCTGTGGTTCGATTGAAGTAAAGTTAAGATTGGCGTCCATAGGTCCCACGACGGGCGCGATCATACCGGTCGTAACGCACTAGACCGTGTTGCGATGATACCAGAGTTAAAACGGGCCTCTAAACAGCACTTGTTGGTGCTATCTTACCAGCACTAATGCATCGGATCCCATCAAAACTCTGCAGTTAAGTGTGCTTGGGCGAGAGTAGTACTAGGATGCTTGGGCGAGAGTAGTACTAGGATGGGTGACTGATGCAGGGCGATATTCAAAACGCCTGCAACTCAAGAACGATCTAATCTGCGAGAAAAGAATTCGTCCAGGTTTGGTTCGAATCTTGACAAGAAAAGGGGAAAATTTCGAATTTTGATCACTCACAATCCGAAATTTAAAGGAAGAGCAATTGAATTTTCAATTCAATTGTTTTGAATCAGAAAAAAAAGAAAACATTCATCTCCATTCAAGAGAAAAAAAGGAAATCTAAAATAGCATCTTTCTTCTCTGCCTTAAGCACTGCCCCAATTCCGTACAACTCGGCCCAGTCCGACAGTAGCGACCGGATTCGATTGACCCAAAGCTCATCAAAACGAAATCGGGTCAATTCCGTGACAGCCAAGTTTGGGCCCAAACATGGAATTTCAAGCCCGTTTGTTCTGCAACCTCTTGGACCTTCGTAGATTATCTGGTGTGGTCTTCCCTGACGTGGCCTGCTGACTCTGGGTTGCTGGTACAGGAACATCCAAGGACTGGTTCGACTGACCCAAACTCTGGTCTGAACTGATGTCCTCATCACTCTCCCCTTCCTCTGAAAAGCTTGACCTCAAGCTCGAATTCTCTCCTGCATAAGGGGTCAGATGCCGAATGTTGAACACATCCGAAATGAAGACATCATCTGGTAACTCAACCCGATAGGCATTGTCACCAAATTTCTCCAATACCTGGCATGGACCTATCTTCTTCGGCTTGAGCTTCGTTAAAGCTCCCTGTGGATACCGCTCCCTCGGTAAGTAAACCCATACCAAATCGCCCACTTCAAAGGACTGTTGCCGACGCTGCTGATCAGCTTTCGCCTTGTATTTGGCGTAAGTCTGCTCCAATTTGGCTCTAACAGTCGCATGTATCTCCTGCAAGTCAGACACTCTATCTTCACCTTCTGACTCACCTTCTCTGGCGACTCAACTGGCAGAACATCCAAAGGACCTCTTGGCAAGAACCCAAACAGTATCTGAAACGGAGCAAACCCTGTAGAACGGTTCACTGAAGAGTTGAACTCAAACTCAATCTTCGGCAAACACAAATCCCAGCTCCTGAATTCATGCACATTTGCCCGCAACAGATTACCCAAGCTACGGTTGACAACTTCAGTCTGTCCATCCGTCTGAGGATGATAAGGACTGCTGAATTTCAACTTTGTGCCCAACTTCTTCCACAGCTCTCGCCAGAAGTGTCCCATAAACTTGCTGTCCCTGTCTGACACTATGGATGCCGGTATACCAAAATGCCGAACCACTGAAGCAAAATATAAGTCAGCAACCTTTGACGCATCAAAAGTGGTTTTGCATGGCAAGAAACACGCCACCTTACTGAACCGATCCACAATCACCATAATCGAATCCAGTCCCCTTGCTGTCCGTGGCAATCCTACAACAAAGTCCATAGAAACATCTCGCCATGGTGCCTCTGGGATAGGTAAAGGCGTGTACATACCTTGGTTCGTGTCTGTCCCCTTCGACTCTTGACACAACCTGCACCTCTTCACAAAAGCCTTGACATCTCGGTCAAGACCAGGCCAATAAAACCGCTGCCGAATCAACCAGGCTGTTTTATCCCTTCCGAAGTGACCCTGGTTATGCAGTTCCTGGATGATCAACACACGAAGAGACGTATCAGGAACACATAAGCAGTTACCTCGAAACAAATATCCATCATGGAGAACGAAATCAGTTCGCTCCCCCGCCTCAATTTTGGCCAAAATCTCCTTGAAGTGCTCATCCACACGAATGTCCTCCCTTACACTCTCAAAGCCGAGAGTGTACACATGCATAGCGCCAATCAACAAGCTCCGCCTACTCAAAGCATCAGCCACTCTATTCAACGTACCAGACTTGTGCTTGATGCTGAAAGTGTATTCCTGCAAGGCACTCACCCACTTCGCATGCCTTGAACTCAGTTTATGCTGACCCTGTAAGAACTTCAGCGCCTGATGGTCTGAATACAGTACAAACTCCCGCTGAATCAAGTAGTGGCGCCAATGCTGCAAGGATCTCACAATGGCGTACAATTCCAGATCATAAACCGAATAAGCCAGTTTAGCTCCTCCCAGCTTCTCACTGAAGTATGCGACTGGTCTTCCTTCCTGGTTAAGCACTGCCCCAATTCCAGTCTTCGAAGCATCACAATCCACCTCAAAAACTCTATCAAAATCAGGAAGAACCAATAAAGGAGCTTCGGTCAATCTGACTTTCAGCCCATCAAATGCCTCCTGTGCGGCATCATTCCACCCGAATCTGGCTCCCTTCAACAATTCCGTTAAAGGTGCAGCCAGCTCACTATACCCCTTGACAAACCTGCGATAAAACCCTGCAAGACCCAAAAAGGATCTCAATTCTGTCAAGGTTGAAGGTACTGGCCATTCCACAATTGCATGCACCTTATTCCTATCTGGGAGAATCCCCTCTCCAGTCACAACGTACCCCAGAAAAATTAGTCTCCCAACCATCCAAATGCACTTCTCTGGGTTAGCAACTAACTGGTTCTCACGTAACACTGACAAAACCTGTGCCACATGGCCCACATGCTCTTCGGCTGTCCTGCTGTATATCAAAATATCATCAAAGTAGACAACCACAAATGAGCTAAGAAATGGACGTAAAACCTGGTTCATTACGCGCATGAACGTGCTCGGCGCGTTGACAACCCGAATGGCATTACCAACCATTCATACAGCCCTTCCTTAGTCTTGAAGGCTGTCTTCCATTCGTCTCCAGGCTTCATCCTTATCTGATGGTACCCACTCTTCAAATCAATCTTCGTGAAGACCTTAGCACCACTCAACTGATCAAGCATGTCGTCCAACCTCGGTATCGGGAACCTGTACTTCACAGTAATTTTGTTAACCGCGCGGCTGTCGACACACATGCGCCACGTACCATCCTTCTTCGGTACCAAAAGGGCTGGCACCGCGCACGGGCTAATGCTCTCCCGTACGAACCCCTTGTCCAAAAGTTCTTGGACCTGCCTCCTCAATTCCTCATGCTGTTGCGGTGTCATCCGATAATGAGCCTTATTCGGCAACACTGAGCCCGGAATAAGGTCAATGCCGTGCTGAATATCTCGGAGAGGTGGTAATCCGCCGGTAGCTCCTTTGATACAACATCTCGGAATTCCTCCAAGATAGACACCAACTCCTCAGGAATCATATTTGGCCTTTGCTCCTCTTCCACGCCGAAGTCTCCTGACTTGCTCACCAAAGCAAAACAAACATCCTCTCCATCCAAACTCGCATCGAATTCTGTGCTTGGTAAACAAATTACTGTATTCTGTCCACTCACTTCCTGAAGCGGCTTCAAAATAACTTTCCTCCCATCTGGACGCAGCATATAACTGTGGGTGTACCCGTTGTACACTGCCCTGTTATCAAACTGCCACGGACGCCCCAGTATGATGTGAGTAGCATCCATTGGAACAACATCCGCCTCAATAGTTGTCTCGAAATGAGGACCAAAACACAGTGACAACTTACACCTTCGGCTGACCTGAATGTCTGCATTTCGGTTCACCCAACCGAGCTTATATGGATGTGGGTGAGGGTCTGTCTGCAACCCCAGCTTCTTCACAGCCTCCTCTGCTATCACATTCTCCCAACTGCCGGAGTCTATGATAACACGACATGTTTTGCCAGCCACAAAATTTCGTTGTGAAGATGTCATGCCGACGCCAATCTTCATCTGATCTCGGCGCCAGACACATTCTTCGTATCACCAAGCTCTCCCCTTGAATATGGTCCGGATCAATAACACACAGCTCATCATTAAATTCCTCATCCTCAGGGAACTCTCCTCCATTTTCGTCCTCCATATAATCCTCCATATACAACTGAGCTCGCGCCTTGGGGCATTCATTGGCATAGTGCCCCAAATTCTGACACCGATGGCACCGAATGTTAGCCCTGTTGCTGCCCACTCTCGCCTGAGAACCTGAGGTTCCATTCGACCCTGTTGGTCTTGGAGGTACTGATGCCTGCGGCCTCGCTACTGGAGGCATAAATTTGCCCCCTGAATTCTGCCCTGAACTCTGGCCCGTAGTAAAACCCCCTCTGCTCTGAAACCCCCTGTTTCTCATCAAGCTCTTTTCCACTGCCTGAGCCCTCATATGCGCATCTCCTACGCTATCAATTCGATGCACAGCCAGTGCATCTTGGATTGGCAGCCGCAAGCCATGAAGATACATGGCTATCAATCTCGGTTCAGCCTCAATCAACCGATTTCGTGCAACCAATCGATAAAATTCAGTTGTGTACTCCTCGACGCTCCGACTACCTTGCGTCAAACCATGCAACTTCGAATACAAATCTGCTCATGGTTCGGAGGCAAAAACTCCCTGTTCATCTCCTGCTTTAGCGCTGCCCATGACGCTAATGGAGGTCTCCCATCCATATATCTACGATAGTGCTGCGCATGCCACCAAGCAGCAGCCCTATCTCTGAATCGAATTGTGACAAGCGGTACCTGCTTGTCTAAGGGCACCTCCTTCAGACGAAAAACATCATCGACCTGAAGGGTCCAATCAATACTCGTCTGGGTTAATTCCTCCTTTAAACTCTGGAATTTCGACCCTGAAGCCTGCTTCCCACCGATTCTGATTTTCGAAATAGGGAGGTTGATCGACATACCTTGGAAGTCCAACATCAGGCCTCTGTTGCCCTCTTCGAATTGGTGGTGCCTCCAGATTTTCGAAACCCCTCTCCCTACCTCCATCAATTTCATCACGCTCCTCCACTCGAAGGGGTTGGGCACGATTCTGCACCTCCAGCCGCGCCATCATCGCCTGCATGGTTTGCATCATCTGTTGCATCACCTGGTGCTGGTCTCGCATGGCGTCTTGCATAGCATCTCTCACGGCGTCTCTCAGGGATTGATCGTTGTTCTTCTGCTCCATTGGATCAAATTTCGGTTAGGGTTGATATTTGGGTTTGGAAGGAATGGATCAAGGCGGTAATGGAAGGAATGGATCAAGGCTCTGATACCAAGTTGATGCAGGGCGATATTCAAAACGCCTGCAACTCAAGAACGATCTAATCTGCGAGAAAAGAATTCGTCCAGGTTTGGTTCGAATCTTGACAAGAAAAGGGAAAAATTTTGAATTTTGATCACTCACAATCCGAAATTTAAAGGAAGAGCAATTGAATTTTCAATTCAATTGTTTTGAATCAGAAAAAAAAGAAAACATTCATCTCCATTCAAGAGAAAAAAAAGGAAATCTAAAACAGCGTCTTTCTTCTCTGCCTCTGACGGCCGCCCAAAACCAACTTAAATAAAAGAGATAAAACCCTAACATCATAAGTTCAGTTAAAAATTACAACTATGCCATTAAAAACGAAAACAGGCCCAAAACTCCTATCAGACGAGCCCGGATGGCCAAAATCCACAGCAGCTCATGCCAACGGCAATGACTTTGAATCAGCAGTCCGTTTCCATGTGACCAGCCAAGTTTGGGCCCAGTCCGACACATAAAATTTCAAAATTGTTTGTTTGTTCTGCAACCTCTTGGACCTTCGTAGATTATCTGGTGTGGTCTTCCCTGACGTGGCCTGCTGACTCTGGGATGCTGGTACAGGAACATCCAAGGACTGGTTCAACTGACCCGAACTCTGGTCTGAACTGATGTCCTCATCAGTGACCCCTTTGGAAGTCCTTGTGGTGCACCCATTTTTATTTTTGCCCCCGTTTTGAGCTCCTTGGCTGCTCCCTCGTATTTTCCTACAATTTCTTTTCTTTCTCATGCTGTCGTACCCCATCCATTCCGATTTGTCCACTTTTGCCCGTGCGACTCCATTTATACGCTAAAAATATCTCGAAATATCAATAGGTCCCATCAGAACTCCATAGTTAAGCGTGCTTGGGCAAGAGTAGACTAGGATGGGTAACCCCATGGGAAGTCCTCTTGTTGCACCCATTTTTATCCCATTTTTATTTTTGCCCCTGTTTCGAGCTCCTCGGGCCGCTTCCTCATATTTTCCTGCAAATTCTTTTTGAAAAATATCCTTTCTTTCTGGTGCTGCCGTACCCCATCCGTTCCGATTCGTCCACTCTCGCCCGCGCGCCTCCATTTTTAAGCTAAAAATATCTCGAAATATCCTTTAACTAAATTTATTCTATCCCCTCTCGCAACCTCTCTGTGCTCCAGCAATCCACGCCGGGCAGATCACAAGTTTGAGTCGACTGTGATCCGATGGAAGTAGAGTTAAGATGGGCGTCTATAGGTCCCATGATGGGCGCGATCATACCGGCCGCAATGCAGCGGACCACGTTGCGATGATACCAGAATTAAAACATGCCTCTAAACAGCACTTGTTGGGTGCGATCATACCAGCACTAATGCACTAGATCCCATCAGAACTCTGCAGTTAAGCTCTTTTTGAAAAATATCCTTTCTTTCTGGTACTGCCATACCCCATCCATTCCGATTCGTCCACTCTCGCCCACGCAACTCTATTTTTCCACTAAAAATATCTTGATATATCCTTTAACTCGATTTATTCTGTCCCCTCTCGCAGCCTCCCTGTGCTCCAGCAATCCACGCTGGCGAAACATAGGTTTGAGTCGGCTATGGTCCGATTGAAGTAGAGTTAAGATGAGCATTCGTAGGTCCCATGATGGGTGCGATCATACCGGTTGTAATGCAGTGGACTGCGTTGCGATGATACTGGAGTTAAAAAGGGCCTCTAAACAGCACTTGTCGGGTGCGATCATACCAGCACTAATGCATCGGATCCCATCAGATCTTCGCAGTTAAGCGTGCTTGGGCGAGAGTAGTACTAGGATGGGACCCTTTGGAAGTCCTCTTGTTGCACCCATTTTTATTTTTTCCCCCGCTCCCTCGTAATTTCCTACAATTTCTTTTTGAAAAATATACTTTCTTTCTGGTGCTGTCGTACCCTATCCGTTCCGATTCATCCACTCTCTCCTGCGTGACTTCATTTTTCTGCTAATAATATCTCAAAATATCCTTTATCTCGATTTATTCTTTCCCCTCTCGCAGCCTCCCTGTGCTCCAGCAATCCACACCGAGCGGATCGCAGGTTTGAGTCGCTGTGGTCCGATGGAAATAGAGTTAAGATGGGCATCCATAGGTCCCACGATGGGCGTGATCATACCGGCTATAACACTGCGGACCGCATTGCAATGATACCAGAGTTAAAACGTGCCTCTAAACAATACTTATTGGGTTGATCATACCAGCACTAATGCATCGGATCCAATTAGAACTCCGTAAGTGTTCTTGGGCGAGAGTAGTGCTAGGATGGGTTACCCCTTAGGAAGTCCTCTTGTTGCACCCATTTTTATTTTTTCCCCGTTTGGAGCTCCTGTTGTACCCCATCCGTTCCGATTCATCCACTCTCGCCTGTGCGACTCCATTTTTCTGCTAAAAATATCTCAAAATATCTTTAAACTCAATTTATTCTATCCCCTCTCGCAGCCTCCCTGTGCTCCAGCAATCTACGCCGGGCGGATCGCAGGTTTGAGTCTGCTGTAGTTCGATGGAAGTAGAGTTAAGAAGGGCGTCCATAGGTCTCACGATGGGCGCGATAGTAGTACTAGGATGGGTGACCCTTTGGGAAGTCCTCGTGTTGCACCCATTTTTATTTTTGCCTCTGTTTGGAGCTCCTTGGGCTGCTCCCTCGTATTTTCCTGCAATTTCTTTTAGAAAAAATATCCTTTTCTTATGGTGCTGCCATACCCCATCCGTTACGATTCATCCACTCTCACTCCATTTTTCTGCTAAAAATATCTTGAAATATCCTTTAACTCGATTTATTATGTTCCCTCTTGCAACCTCCCTGTGCTCCAGCAATCTACGCTGGGCGGATCGCAGGTTTGAGTCGGTTGTGGTCCGATGGAAGTAGAGTTAAGATGGGCATCCATAAGTCCCACGATGGGTGCGATCATACCGGTCGTAACACAGCAGACAACGTTGCGATGATACCGAAGTTAAAACAGTCCTCTAAACAACACTTGTTGGATGCGATCATACCAGCACTAATGCACCGGATCCCATCAGAACTTTGCAGTTAAGCTTGCTTGGGTGAGAGTAGTACTAGGATGGGTGACCCCTTGGGAAGTCCTCATGTTGCAACCACTTTTATTTTTGCCCCCGTTTGGAGCTCCTCGGGCCGCTCCCTCGTATTTTTCTGCAAATTCCTTTTGAAAAATATCCTTTTTTTCTGGTGCTGTTGTACCCCATCCGTTTCGATTCGTCCACTCTCGCCCGCACGACTCCATTTTTCTGCTAAAAATATCTAGAAATATCCTTTAACTCGATTTATTCTATCCCCTCTCGCAACCTCCGTGTGCTCTAGCAATGCACGCCGGGCGGATCGTAGGTTTGAGTCGGTTGTGGTCCAATGGAAGTAAAGTTAAGATGGCATCCATAGGTCCCATGATGGGCGCGATCATACCGGCCATAACGCAGCGGACCGCGTTGCGATGATACCAGAGTTAAGGGGGGCCTCTAAATAGCACTTGTTTGGTGCAATCATACCAGCACTAATGCATTGGATCCCATCAGAACTTCACAGTTAAGCGTGCTTAGTCGAGAGTAGTTCTAGGCCCCATTTGGAGCTCCTCGGGCCGCTTTGGAGCTCCTCGGGCCGCTCCCTCGTATTTTCCTGTAATTTCTTTTAGAAAAAATATCCTTTTCTTATGGTGTTGCCATACCCCATCCGTTCCGATTCGTCCACTCTCGCTCCATTTTTTTGCTAAAAATATCTCGAAATATCCTTTAACTCGATTTGTTCTGTCCCCTCTCGCAGCCTCCCTGTGCTCCAGCAATCCACGCCGGGCGAATCACAGGTTTGAGTCGATTGTGGTCTGATGAAAGTAGAGTTAAGATGGGCGTCCATAGGTCCCACGATGGGCGTGATCATACCGGCCGTAACGCAGCGGACCACATTGCGATGATACCGGAGTTAAAACGGGCCTCTAAACATCATTTGTTGGGTGTGATCATACCAGCACTAATGCACCGGATCCCATTAGAACTCCGCAGTTAAGCTTGCTTGGGCGAGAGTAGTACTAGGATGGGTTACCCCTTGGGAAGTCCTCATGTTGCAACCACTTTATTTTTGCCCCCGTTTGGAGCTCCTCGGGCCGCTCCCTCGTATTTTCCTGCAAATTCCTTTTTGAAAAATATCCTTTCTTTCTGGTGCTGCCGTACCCCATCCATTTCGATTCGTTCACTCTCACCCGCGTGACAACATTTTTTTGCTAAAAATATCTCAAAATATCCTTTAACTCGATTTATTTTGTCCCCTCTCGCAGCCTCCCTATGCTCCAGCAATCCACACCGGGCGGATCGTAGGTTTGAGTCGGCTGTCGTCCGATAGAAGTAGAGTTAAGATGGGCGTCCATAGGTCCTACGATGGGCGCGATCATACCGACTGAAATGTAGCGGACCGTATTGCGATGATACCAGAGTTAAAAAGTGCCTCTAAACAACACTTGTTGGGTGCGATCATACAAGCACTAATGCATCGGATCTCATTAGAACTCCACAGTCAAGCGTGTTTGGGTGAGAGTAGTACTAGGATGGGTGACCCCTTGGGAAGTCCTCGTGTTGCACCTACTTTTATTTTTTTATTTTTGCCCCCGTTTGGAGCTCCTCGGGCTGCTCCCTTGTATTTTCCTGTAATTTCTTTTTAAAAAATATCCTTTCTTTCTGGTGCTACCACACCCTATCTGTTCCGATTCGTCCACTCTCGCCTGCGTGACTTCATTTTTTCGCTAAAAATATCTTGAAATATCCTTTAACTCGATTTATTCTGTCCCCTCTCGCAGCCTCCCTGTGCTCCAGCAATCCATGTTAGGTGGATCGCAGGTTTGAGTCACTATGGTCCAATGAAAGTAGAGTTAAGATGGGCATCCATAGGTCCCACGATGGGCGAGATCATACCAGCCGTAACGCAGAGGACCCTGTTGCGATGATATCGAAGTTAAATCGGGCCTCTAAACAGCACTTGTTGGGTGCAATCATACCAGCACTAATGCACCGGATTCCATCAGAACTCCGCAGCAAAGCGTGCTTGGGCGAAAGTAGTACTAGGATGGGTGACCCCTTGGGAAGTCCTGGTGTTGCACCCACTTTTATTTTTTTCCCCGTTTGGAGCTCCTTGGGTCGCTCCCTCATATTTTCCTGCAATTTCTTTTTGTAAAATTTCCTTTCTTTATGGTGCTCCTCGGGTCGCTCCCTCGTATTTTCCTACAATTTCTTTTTGAAAAATATCCTTTCTTTCTGGTGCTGCCGTACTCATCCATTCCGATTCGTCCACTCTCGCCCGCGCGACTCTATTTTTCCGCTAAAAATATCTAGAAATATCCTTTAACTCGATTTATTCTATCCCCTCTCGCAGCCTCCGTGTGCTCTAGCAATCCACGCTAGGCGGATCATAGGTTTGAGTCGGCTATGGTCCGATAGAAGTAGAGTTAAGATGGGCGTCCATAGGTCCAAATATGGATGCGATCATACCGGCCGTAACGCAGCAGACCATGTTGCGATGATAACAGAGTTAAAAAGGGCCTCTAAACAGAACTTGTTGGGTGCGATCATACCAACACTAAAGCATTAGATCCCATCAAAACTACGTAGTTAAGCATGCTTGGGCGAGAGTAGTACTAGATGGGTGACCCCTTGGGAATTCCTCATGTTGCACCCACTTTTATTTTTGCCTCCAAAAATATCCTTTCTTTCTGGTGCTGCTGTACCCCATCCACTCCAATTCGTCCACTCTCGCTCGTGTGACTCCATTTTTTTTTGCTAAAAATATCTCAAAATATCCTTTAACTCGATTTATTCTATCCCCTCTCGCAGCCTCCCTGTGCTCCAGCAATCCACATCGGACAGATCACAGGTTTGAGTCGGCTGTCGTCTGATAGAAGTAGAGTTAAGATGTGCATCCATAGGTCCCACGATGGGCATGATCATACCGGCCATAACGCAGCAGACCGTGTTGCAATGATAACGGAGTTAAAAAGGGCCTCTAAATAGCACTTGTTGGGTGTGATCATACCAGCACTAATGCATCGGATCCCATCAAAATTACGTAGTTAAGCATGCTTGGGCGAGAGTAGTGCCGCTCCCTCATATTTTCCTGCAATTTCTTTTGAAAAATATCCTTTCTTTTTTGTGCTATCGTACCCCATCCGTTCTGATTCGTCCACTATCGCCCGTGCGACTCCATTTTAACGCTAAAAATATCTCAAAATATCCTTTAACTCTATTTATTTTGTCCCCTCTCGTAGCCTCCTTGTGCTCCAGCAATCCACGCCGGGCGGATCACAGGTTTGAGTCGGCTATGGTCTGATTAAAGTAGAGTTAAGATGGGCGTCCATAGGTCCCACGATGGGTGCGATCATAACGGCTGTAACACAGCGGACCGCAATGCGATGATACCGGAGTTAAAATGGGCCTCTAAACAATACTTGTTTGGTTTGATTGTACTAGCACTAATGCATCGGATCCCATTAGAACTCCGTGCTTGGCCGAGAGTAGTACTAGGATGGGTGACCCCTTGGGAAGTTTTCGTGTTGCACCCATTTTTATTTTTTATTTTTGCCCCCGTTTGGAAATCCTCGGGCCGCTCCCTCGTATTTTCCTGTAATTTCTTTTTGAAAAATATCCTTTCTTTCTGGTGCTGTCGTACCCCATTTGTTCCAATTCGTCCACTTTCGCCTGCGCGCCTCCATTTTTATGCTAAAAATATCTCGAAATATCCTTTAACTCGATTTATTATGTCCCCTCTCATAGCCTCCTTGTGCTCCAGCAATCCATGCCGGGCGGATCGCAGGTTTGAGTCGGCTATGGTCCGATGGAAGTAGAGTTAAGATGGCATCCATAGGTCCCACGATGGGCGCGGTCATACCGGCTGTAACGCAGCGGACCGCATTGCAATGATACCAGAGTTAAAAAGGGCCTCTAAACAGCACTTGTTGGTGCAATCATAATAGCACTAATGCATTGGATCCCATCAGAGTTCCGCCGTTAAGCTTGCTTGGGTGAGAGTAGTACTAGATGGGTGACCCCTTTGGAAGTCCTCTTGTTGCAACCATTTTTATTTTTGCCCTTGCTCCCTCGTAATTTCTTGCAATTTCTTTTTGAAAAATATCCTTTCTTTCTGGTGCTGTCGTACCCTATCCGTTTCGATTCGTCCACTCTCATCCGCGCGACTACATTTTTCTGCTAAAAATATCTCAAAATATCCTTTAATTCAATTTATTTTGCCCCTCTCGCAGCCTCCCTATGCTCCAGCAATCCACATCGGGCGGATTGCAGGTTTGAGTCGGCTGTGGTCCGATGGAAGTCGAGTTAAGATGGGTGTCCATAGGTTCCACGATGGGCACGATCATAACGGCCGTAACACAGCAGACCGCATTGCAATGATACCGGAGTTAAAACGGGCCTCTTAACAACACTTGTTTGGTGTGATTGTACCAGCACTAATGCATCAGATCCCATCAGAACTCCGCAGTTAAGCGTGCTTGGCTGAGAGTAGTACTAGGACGGGTGACCCCTTGGGAAGTTCTCGTGTTGCACCCATTTTTATTTTTTATTTTTGCCCCCGTTTGGACCTCCTCGGGCCGCTCCCTCGTATTTTCCTGCAATTTCTTTTTGAAAAATATCCTTTCTTTCTGGTGCTGTCGTACCCCATACGTTCCAATTCGTCAACTTTCTCCCGCATGCCTCCATTTTTACGCTAAAAATATCTCGAAATATCCTTTAACTCGATTTATTATGTCCCCTCTTGCAGCCTCCTTGTGCTCCAGCAATCCACGTCAGGCGGATCACAGGTTTGAGTCGGCTATGATCCGATGGAAGTAGAGTTAAGATGGGCATCCATAGGTCACACGATGGGCATGATCATACCGGCTGTAACGCAGCGGACGGTGTTGCGATGATATTGGAGTTAAAAAGGGCCTCTAAATAGCACTTGTCGGTGCGATCATAATAGCACTAATGCATTGGATCCCATCAGAATTCCACAGTTAAGCATGTTTGGGCATTCCGATTCGTCCACTCTCGCTCGCACGACTGCATTTTTCTACTAAAAATATCTTGAAATATCCTTTAATTTGATTTATTCTGTCCCCTCTCGCAGCCTCCCTATGCTCCAGCAATCCACACCGGGTGGATTGCAGGTTTGAGTCGGCTGTGGTCCGATGGAAGTCGAGTTAAGATGGGCATCCATAGGTCCCATGATGGGCGCGATCATATCGGCCGTAACGCAGCGGACCGCATTGCAATGATATCGAAGTTAAAACAGGCCTCTAAACAACACTTGTTTGGTGCGATCATAACAGCACTAATGCATCGGATCCCATCAGAACTCCACAGTTAAGCGTGCTTGGCCGAGAGTAGTGATAGAGATATAGACTAAAAGATATGCTTTATGTTATGTCTTTATATTTTAATAAAATTTATTTTGAGCAATGTGTGCCATTTACTATATATGTGCATGTGTCTAGTATTTACAAAGAGTATTTGATCTAGTGTGTAGAGTATGGCTTACACACAGAAGACTAGATCATCGGTTCTTTTGGAATACAAGTTTATTGTTCACAGTTTTAGATGGAATTGGACACACCATCAGTAGAACTGTAGCACAAATTTTTAGTAGGTCTGTCTTGACTACGGGAATGGTTTATTCTAACTATTTGTGCTAGTACACTTTGTGTGTATTGAACAGGACCCAGTTGAGTTAATTATTTTATACTGACTTTATAAAATAATTTAAAACTCATGAATATTATGATTACTTATGCTCTTAATCTGAATTCTATTTCTAGACACGTGTATGTAGTGATTATTGCTTTGATTACACATAGAGTGAGATTCTATATGAGTCAATAAACTCAGTGGGTTGGGCAATAACATTATATATATGGTGAATATTAATAGTTGAAGGAATCCACGTCCTGATTAATTTGGATTGATGATATCCCCTTGAGAAAGCTTATAAGTTTTGATTGTATCAAATCTTGCAAGTGGATTTTGAATCCGATACATCAAATAAGTTAAGTGGATAAGTCTCAAGGATAATAAAAGCCAATTAAATTATATTGTCAGTAATTAAATTTAATTGGTGGATATCTGTAATCTTAACGTGGGGAGATAATAAGTATTTAATATTAAGGCTCAAAAATATAAATTCGAATATGATTAGGAGTACAATTATAATTCTTTAGTGGAATGAATTGTAATTTACGTAATCCTAACCCGGGGTAGGATTGGAAGATTTAATTACGTGGGAAGTCCTTTTCATATTTGCCTATTGGTCCCTGTTGTAGCCCTATAAATACCCTCTCAGTTGGTTGCTAGGGTTAAGGTTTTGAGAAAAAAAGAAAAATAAGAAACCCTAGGTCGGCCAAGAGATCCCACCATCTTGTGAGAGAAGAAGGTATTTTCGGGAATACGGCGGAAGGCTAAAAGGTTGAGGTCGAGCAATCGAATCAAAGTGTTCCAAAGTTCAAATCTGAAGGTATGATCTTATACTCATAGATTAGAACGGTAAAAGTTTTTTGTATTACTCATATACGCTATAGCCATGATCTTGGGGGTATTCCGCGCTCCCCAACAGTGGTATCAGAGCCACGGCTGATACTGTATATGAATAATGCGGCCATGTTCTCCATTAATCGGAATATGCATGCGTGGGATAGATCGTGCTTGCTTTTGCAGGTTTCTATCCTGTTATTATGGTCACATGAATGTATGTGTTTTGATTTAATATTGCTTAGATCTGTTTTGTGAACTCCGGTTTAAGGAGGCGTAGGATCATTGTAATATTTCATAGCATGTATGCTCCGGTTTTTTGAGAGCTTTGTGATTGTAAATACGTAGCATGTGAACTCCTATATGGAGGCATAGGATTTTTGTAATCTGGTGCGGCTCTGATGGAGGAAGAAGACCTGCTGCAAATTGCAGGATAGGATTCTAAGGAGAATCCATTGCAGGATATGATTCTAAGGAGAATCGGTTGCAGATAGGATTCTAAGGAGAATCCATTAGGATATGATCAAAAGTAGATAGGATTCTAAGGAGAATCCGTTGCAGATATGATCAAAAGGTAGATAGGATTCTAAGGAGAATCCGTTGCAAAAGGTAGATAGGATTCTAAGGAGAATCCGTTGCAGGAAAGGATTCTGAAGGAAAATCCGAAGGAATCGGAAGAGCAAATTTTGTTTATTTTTTGGGGCGCTGCCCCAAACCCCACGGGGGGTGGCCCCCTCGACCCCCGCGACCCCCGTATGCGAAGCGGCAAATCATCGAGCAAAGTAGCAATCATGGTGCAACAGGGATCTTCATCTGCATGGAGAATTTTGACCATAATAACAGGGATTTTATTTATCTTGTTTATATTGGTTATGTTGCATACTTGATTGTTTATCCTTTTGTTCTTATGTCTATAACTAGGAGAACATGGTTAATTGGATAATCACTTGCTTTGTGTTTTGAATTTATAAGATAATCAAACACAAGTTTTATAACCCTCAAAATATTGTTTAAATAACTAAGTGGGAGAGGGAATTAATCACATTTAAATCCCATGGTCCCATCACTTGTTTATTGGTGAGGTAGTTAATTTCACGTGTTAGCATTAGTGCTTTCCTCCCCATAGGATGAAATTGATTGCCAGCTCACCAAGAATAATCCCTAGTAGTTGTTAATGTTGGATTACCTCTCCATCTGAGGGATCCACCATGGGACAATGGATCTAGCATTGAGTGATGGTATACACTTAGGTATAAATATTGGTATCCTCCCCATCGGAGTCACTACAAATATTTATATGACCAAAGTTAGCCAGCTAATTAATTTTACTTGGTATGTTACCTTTTACCTAGATAGTAAAATTAATAGGTTTTATCTGTCTAGATAAATGATGAGTAGTAGACGTCCTCCATCGAGGCATACTATTCAAAATGTACTAGGCTGCTGGCAAATTCTTTTATTTTGTAGTGGTTGAGGGGCCCTACTTATAATTTTGAATTTAAAGTTTATTGCTCATTATATCTTATTTGATGTATGAATGATTCTCAGGATTAAAATGTCTTCTTTCAATCCACTTGCTGTGATACTCAAAGAAAACAAATTGACTGGTCCTAATTACATTGATTGGAAAAGAAACCTGGATATAGTGTTAACTGCAGAAGGGTACAAGTATGTGCTCACTCAGGTCTGTCCCGCAGAGCCCGGTGAAGGGGCTTCAGATGAGGAGTCCCAAGCTTACCGTAAGTGGGTTAAGGCTGATGAGATGGCGCGGTGTTACATATTGGCATCTATGTCAAATGTTCTGCAACATCAGCATCAATCTATGCCCTCTGCCTATGACATGATGTTCAACCTCAAAGAAATGTTTGGGGATCAGAGTCGTGCAGCTAGGCAGACTGCGATGAAAGAACTGATGAACACTAATATGGCTGAAGGAACTCCTGTCAGGGATCATGTTCTAAAGATGATTAGTCTTCTGAATGAACTGGAGATCCTTGGAGCGGAGATGGATGGGGAAACCCAGTTGATATCATTCTCCAGTCCCTACCTGATTCTTTTAAGCAGTTCTGCCTAAATTATACCATGAACAAAATGAATTTTTCACTGGCAGAGCTACTTAAAGAACTTCAGGTAGCAGAGAGTTTCATTAAGAAGCCTGCAGTTGCTATGGTTACTGAAAAAGGTTCTTCTTCGAAGTCTCATGCTAAGAAGAAGAAAAAGGTTCAGAAAAAGAAACAGCATCAGGCCCCACAGCCCAATGGGGAAATAAAAAAGAAGGGAAAGTGCTTCGTCTGCAAGCAGCCAGGTCACTGGAAGCAGCAATGTCCAGTTTGGCTTGCCAGGAAACAGGCTAGAGGTATATCTCATTCACTTGTAGTTGAAACTTGTTTAGTGCTGTTATCTACCAGTGGCTGGTGTGTAGATACGGGAGCCACTAATCATGTTTGCAATTCTTTGCAGGGGTTCCAGCAGACCCGGCAGCTAAGTGATGGGAGATTTACATATTTCTGGGAGATGGCACGAGAGTGTCAGTAGTTGCAGTGGGAGATTTTAGCTTTTCTTTTAGTAGAAATAGAATTTTAATATTAAAAGACTATTTTTTGTACCTTCAATTAGAAGGAATTTAATTTCAGTTTCTAAGTTGGTTGATGATGGATATTCAGTTTATTTTAATGACTCCGTTGTTATTAAGAAAAATAAACATTTTATCTGTTCTGGTACATTGGTGGATGGTCTTTATATTATTAATCCTGTTTCTCCTACTGTGCAACTAAATGAAGTGAATAACAATAATAGACCATGTAAGAGAAAACATCCTTCTGAAATGAATCAAACTTATCTTTGGCACTTGCGCCTAGGTCATATAAATCTAAGACGGATTTCTAGACTGGTTCAAGATGGACCATTAGGTTCATTGGAAGTAGAGGCACTACCGGTCTGTGAATCTTGCTTAGAAGGAAAAATGACCAAGCGGCCATTCTCGGCCAAAGGCAATAGAGCTAAGGAGATATTAGAATTGGTTCACTCTGATTTGTGTGGCCCAATGAACATCCAAGCTAGAGGTGGTTTTGAGTACTTTGTCACTTTTATTGATGATTACTCAAGATATGGGTATATTTATCTGATGCGCCGTAAGTCTGAATGCTTTGAAAAATTTAAAATTTTTAAGGCAGAAACGGAGAACCGTCATGGTAAAAATATCAAGACACTACGATCCGATCGTGGTGGCGAGTACCTCTTAGGGGAGTTCACAGATTACTTATTAGATGCTGGGATTGAATCCCAGTTGTCTGCACCTAGTACGCCACAGCAGAATGGTGTAGCTGAAAGAAGGAATAGGACTCTTATGGATATGGTTAGATCTATGATGAGTTATTCAGACTTACCTATTTCGTTTTGGGGATATGCATTAGAGACAGCTGCATATATTCTTAACTTGGTACCATCTAAGTCAGTACCTAAGACACCCACAGAACTGTGGACTGGGCGCAAGCCTAGTCTAAGACATGTTCGGGTTTGGGGTTGTCCAGCACATGTACTAAAAGGTAAACCAGATAAGTTGGAATCAAGGACAGATGTATGCTTCTTTGTTGGATATCCTAAAGGAACAAAAGGTGGTTTATTTTATTGTCCTAAGGATCAGAAGGTCATTGTTAGCACCAATGCCCGATTCTTGGAGGAGGACTATATTATAGACCACAAACCCAGAAGTAAAATTGCTCTAGAAGAGTTGAGAGGCGATAAAACTAGACTGGCTCCTTTAATACCAATAGTACAAGCAGAAACACCACAAGAAAGTAGGTTCCCAAACTTCCCAATAACTATTCGTAGTGGGAGAAGTATAGTAACACGAACTGACCCTGAACTGATACAAAAGGATACCATTAATGCACCAGTTTCAGAACCAGTGCAGGTTGATGGAGCACAAGGATCAGAGTCAGATCGTATTACTACAAGCACATACAATCAGGTTGTGCCTCGTCGTAGTGGGAGGGTTGTAAATACACCTAAACGGTATATGTTCCTTGGAGAGTCATATGACAGAATCTCTGATGAACTGGATACTGAACCCAGTAGCTACAATGAAGCATTACAGGATAAAGATGCAACTCTTTGGCAAAATGCTATGAAATCAGAGATAGTCTATGCACTTTAATCAGGTCTGGGATCTTGTAGAACCACCCGAGGGAGTAAAACCCATCGGATGCAAGTGGATCTATAAGAAGAAGAGAGGAGCAGACGGGAAGGTGGAAACCTTCAAGGCTAGGCTAGTTGCAAAAGGTTTTACTCAGAAAGAAGGGATCGACTATGAGGAAACCTTTTCACCAGTAGCTATGCTTAAGTCTATCCGGATTCTCTTATCCATTGCAGCTCATTTCGATTACGAAGTTTGGCAAATGGATGTCAAGACAGCTTTCCTTAATGGAAATCTTGACGAGTGCATTTACATGATGCAACCAGACGGTTTTATAGTAAAAGGCCAGGAGCACTTGGTGTGCAAGCTTAAGAGGTCCATTTATGGACTTAAGCAGGCATCTAGATCTTGGAATACTCGTTTTGATCAAGCTATTAAATCTTATGGTTTTGATCAAAGTCCTGACGAGTCATGTGTGTACAAGAAGCGTGATGGAAAAACTTTGGTGTTTCTGGTGCTATATGTGGATGACATCTTACTTATTGGAAACGATATGGGAGTGTTATCTTCGGTCAAGGTATGGTTATCTGGACAATTTGATATGAAGGACTTGGGAGAAGCAAGTCACATCCTAGGGATCAAGCTTTTGCGAGATCGCAAGCAAAGGATGATATGCTTATCTCAAGCCACTTATATCGATAAAATTCTCACCCGTTTTGGTATGCATAATTCCAAGAAAGGATTTCTTCCTTTCAGGCATGGAATTTCTCTATCTAAGGATCAGTGTCCTAAGACACCTGAAGAGATAGAAAGTATGAAGGCAGTTCCTTATGCTTCTGCAGTAGGAAGCCTAATGTATGCTATGCTATGTACTAGACCTGATATCTGTTTTGCCGTAGGCATGGTTAGCAGATTTCAGTCTAACCCTGGGCGAGAACATTGGACTGCAGTAAAACATATAATTAAGTACCTGAAAAGGACTAAAGATTATATGTTAGTTTACCAAGCAGATAGTCTTGTGCCTATAGGATATACAGATTCGGACTTCCAATCAGATAATGAATCTAGGAAATCAACCTCGGGATATGTGTTCACTTTGGGTGGTGGAGCAATTAGCTGGAGGAGTGTGAAGCAAACTTGTGTTGCTGACTCTACCATGGAAGCTGAGTATGTGGCTGCATCTGAGCTGCAAAAGAGGCTGTTTGGCTAAGAAACTTTCTTTTGGATCTTAGTGTGATACCTTCAGTGCAATTACCTATTACACTTTATTGTGATAATAGTGGGGCAGTTGCTAATTCGAAGGAACCCAGGACCCATAAGAAATCTAAACACATTGAGCGTAAGTATCACCTGATACGTGACATCGTGCAAAGAGGTGACGTGCTGGTGACCAAGGTTACATCTGAGGACAAAGAGAGTTTAACTTCAAAGTTTTTGATAGACATGTAGAGGGCATGGGAGTTAGATGTGTACAAGCATTGCTTTGAGTCTAAGTGGGAGATTGATAGAGATATAGACTAAAAGATATGCTTTATGTTATGTCTTTATATTTTAATGAGAATTCATTTTGAGCAATGTGTGCCATTTACTATATATGTGCATGTGTCTAGTATTTACAAAGAGTATTTGATCTAGTGTGTAGAGTACGGCTTACACACAGAAGACTAGATCATCGGTTCTTTTGGAATACAAGTTTATTGTTCACAGTTTTAGATGGAATTGGACACACCATCAGTAGAACTGTAGCACAAATTTTTAGTAGGTCTGTCTTGACTACGGGGAATGGTTTATTCTAACTATTTGTGCTAGTACACTTTGTGTGTATTGAACATGACCCAGTTGAGTTAATTATTTTATACTGACTTTATAAAATAATTTAAAACTCATGAATATTATGATTACTTATGCTCTTAATCCGAATTCTATTTCTAGACACGTGTATGTAGTGATTATTGCTTTGATTATACATAGAGTGAGATTCTATGAGTCAATAAACTCAGTGGGTTGGGCAATAATATTATATATGGTGAATATTAATAGTTGAAGGAAACCACGTCCTGATAAATTGGATTGATGATATCCCCTTGAGGAAGCTTATAAGTTTTGATTGTATCAAATCTTGCAAGTGGATTTTGAATCCGATACATCAAATAAGTTAAGTGGATAAGTCTCAAGGATAATAAAAGCCAATTAAATTATATTGTCAGTAATTAAATTTAATTGGTGGATATCTGTAATCTTAACGTGGGGAGATAATAAGTATTTAATATTAAAGGTTCAAAAATATAAATTCGAATATGATTAGGAGTACAATTATAATTCTTTAGTGGAATGAATTGTAATTTACGTAATTGAATCCTAACCCGGGGTAGGATTGAAGATTTAATTATGTGGGAAGTCCTTTTCATATTTGCCTATTGGTCCCTGTTGTAGCCCTATAAATACCCTCTCAGTTAGTTGCTAGGGTTAAGGTTTTGAGAATGGTTTTGGAGAAAGAAAAACAAGAAACCCTAGGACGGCCAAGAGATCCCACCATCTTGTGAGAGAAGGAAGGTATTTTCGGGAATACGGTGGAAGGCTAAAAGGTTGAGGTCGAGCAATCGAATCAAAGTGTTCCAAAGTTCAAATCTAAAGATATGATCTTGTACTCATAGATTAGAATGGTAAAAGTTTTTTGTATTACTCATATACGCTATAGCCGTGATCTTGGGGGTATTCCACATTCCCCAATAAGTAGTACTAGGACGGGTGACCCCTTGGGAAGTTCTCGTGTTGCAACCATTTTTATTTTTATTTTTGCCCCCGTTTGGAGCTCCTCGGGCCGCTCCCTCGTATTTTCCTGCAATTTCTTTTTGAAAAATATCCTTTCTTTCTGGTGCTGTCGTACCCCATCCGTTCCAATTCGTCCACTTTCGCCCACGCGCCTCCATTTTTATGCTAAAAATATCTCGAAATATCCTTTAACTCGATTTATTATGTCCCCTCTTGCAGCCTCCTTGTGCTCCAGCAATTCACGCCGGGCGGATCGCAGGTTTGAGTCGGCTATGGTCCGATGGAAGTAGAGTTAAGATGGGCATCCATAGGTCCCACGATGGGCGCGATCATACTGGTCGTAACGCAGTGGACCACGTTGCGATGATACCGGAGTTAAAAAGGGCTTCTAAACAGCACTTGTCGGTGCGATCATAATAGCACTAATGCATTGGATCCCATCAAAATTCCGCAGTTAAGCGTGCTTGGGCGAGAGTAGTACTAGATGGGTGACTCCTTTGGAAGTCCTCTTGTTGCAACCATTTTTATTTTTGCCCTCACTCCCTCGTAATTTTCTGCAATTTCTTTTTGAAAAATATCCTTTCTTTCTAGTGTTGTCGTACCCTATCCATTCCGATTCGTCCACTTTCGCCCGCGCGACTGCATTTTTCTGTAAAAATATCTCAAAATATCCTTTAATTTGATTTATTCTGTCCCCTCTCATAGCCTCCCTATGCTCCAGCCATCCATGCCGAGCGGATTGCAGGTTTGAGTCGGCTGTGGTCCGATGGAAGTCGAGTTAAGATGGGTGTCCATAGGTCCCATGTTGGGCGCGATCATATCGACCGTAACACAGCGGACCGCATTGCGATGATACTGGAGTTAAAACGGGCCTCTAAACAGCACTTGTTTGGTGCGATCATAACAGCACTAATGCACCGGATCCCATCAGAACTCCGCAGTTAAGCGTGCTTGGGCGAGAGTAGTACTAGATGGGTGACCCCTTTGGAAGTCCTCTTGTTGCAACCATTTTTATTTTTGCCCTCGCTCTCTCGTAATTTCCTGCAATTTCTTTTTGAAAAATATCCTTTCTTTCTGGTGCTGTCGTACCCTATCCGTTCCGATTCGTCCACTCTCGTCCGTGCGACTGCATTTTTCTGCTAAAAATATCTCGAAATATCCTTTAATTTGATTTATTTTGTCCCCTCTCGTGGCCTCCCTATGCTCCAGTAATCCACGTCGGGCGGATTGCGGGTTTGAGTCGGCTGTGGTCCGATGAAAGTCGAGTTAAGATGGGCGTCCATAGGTCCCACGATGGGCGCAATCATAACGGTCGTAACACAACGGACCGCATTGCGATGATACCGGAGTTAAAACGGGCCTCTTAACAACACTTGTTTACTGTGATTGTACCAGCACTAATGCATCGGATTCCATCAGAACTCCGCAGTTAAGCATACTTGGCCGAGAGTAGTACTAGGACGGGTGACCCCTTGGGAAGTTCTCGTGTTGCACCCATTTTTATTTTTTATTTTTGCCCCCGTTTGGAGCTCCTGGGCCGCTCCCTCGTATTTTCCTGCAATTTCTTTTTGAAAAATATCCTTTCTTTCGGGAGCTGTCGTACCCATCCGTTCCAATTCGTCCACTTGCGCCCGCGCGCCTCCATTTTTACGCTAAAAATATCTCGAAATATCCTTTAACTCGATTTATTATGTCCCCTCTTGCAGCCTCCTTGTGCTCCAGCAATCCACGCTGGGCGGATCGCATGTTTGAGTCGGCTATGGTCCGATGGAAGTATAGTTAAGATGGGCGTCCATAGGTCCCACGATGGGCGCGATCATACCGGCTGTAATGCAGCGGACCGCGTTGCGATGATACCGGAGTTAAAAAGGGCCTCTACACAGCACTTGTTAGTGCGATCATAATAGCACTAATGCATTGGATCCCATCAGAATTCTGTAGTTAAGCGTGCTTGGGCGAGAGTAGTACTAGATGGGTGACCCCTTTGGAAGTCCTCTTGTTGCAACCATTTTTATTTTTGGCCTCGCTCCCTCGTAATTTCCTGCAATTTCTTTTTAAAAAATATCTTTTCTTTCTAGTGCTGTTGTACCCTATCAGTTCCGATTCGTCCACTCTCGCCCACGCGACTGCATTTTCTGCTAAAAATATCTCGAAATATCCTTTAATTCGATTTATTCTGTCCCTCTCGCAGCCTCCCTATGCTCCAGCAATCCACGCCAGACGGATTGCAGGTTTGAGTCAGTTGTGGTCCGATGGAAGTCGAGTTAAGATGGGCGTCCATAGGTCCCATGATGGGCGCGATCATATCGGTCGTAACGCAGCGGACCGCATTGCGATGATACCGGAGTTAAAATGGGCCTCTAAACAGTACTTGTTTGGTGCGATCATAACAGCACTAATGCACCAGATCCCATCGGTTAAGCATGCTTGGGCGAAGTAGTACTAGGATGCCGTTTTGAGCTCCTCGGGCCGCTCCCTCATATTTTCCTGCAATTTCTTTTAGAAAAAATAATCTTTCTTTCTAGTGCTATCGTACCCCATCCATTCCGATTTGTCCCCTCTCGCCCACGCGACTCCATTTTTTCACTAAAAATATCTAGAAATATCCTTTAACTCGATTTATTCTATCCCCTCTCGCAGCCTCCCTTGCTCCAGCAATCCACGCTGGGCGGATTGCAAATTTGAGTCGGTTGTAGTCCGATGGAAGTAGAGTTAAGATGGGCGTCCATAGGTCCCATGATGGGCACGATCATACCGACCATAACGCAGCGGACCGCGTTGAGATGATACCGGGGTTAAAAAAGGCCTCTAAAACAACACTTGTTTGGTGCGATCATATGAGCACGAATGCACCGGATCCCATTAGAACTCTGCAGTTAAGCGTGCTTGGGCAGGAAATATCTCGAAATATCCTTAACTCGATTTATTCTATCCCCTCTCGTAGCCTCTCTATGCTCCAGCAATCCACATCGGCGGATCGTAGGTTTGAGTCGGCTATGGTCCGATGGAAGTAGAGTTAAGATGGGCATCCATAGGTCCTACGATGGGCGCAATCATACCGGCCGTAACGTAGAGCACTGCGTTAGGATGATACCGGAGTTAAAATGGGCCTCTAAACAGCACTTGTTGGGTGCGATCATACCAGCACTAATGCATCGGATACCATCAGAACTCTGTAGTTAAGCGTGCTTGAGCGAGTGTAGTACTAGGATGGGTTACCCCTTGGTAAGTCCTTGTGTTGCACCCATTTTTATTTTTGCCCCCTTTTGGAGCTCCTTGGGCCGCTCCATCGTATTTTTCTGCAATTTCTTTTTGAAAAATATCCTTTCTTTCTGGTGCTGTCGTACCCCATCCATTCCGATTCGTCCACTTTCGCCCGCGTGCCTCCATTTTTCCATGAAAAATATCTCGAAATATCCTTTAACTCGATTTATTCTATCCCCTCTCGCAGCCTCCCTATGCTCCAACAATCCACTCTGGGCGGATCGCAGGTTTGAGTCGGTTGTGGTTTGATGGAAGTAGAGTTAAGATGGGCATCCATAGGTACCACGATGGGCGCTATCATGCAGGCCGTAACGCAGCAGACCGCGTTGCGATGATACCGGAGTTAAAATGGGCCTCTAAGCAATACTTGTTTGGTGCGATCATACCAGCACTAATGCACTAGATCCCATAAGAACTCCGCAGTTAAGCATGCTTGGGCGAGAGTATTTATAGGATGGGTGACCCCTTGGGTAGTCCTCGTGTTGCAACCATTTTTATTTTTGCCCCCGTTGGTGCTGCTGTACCCAATTCTTTCCGGTCCATCCACTCTCGCCCGCGCAACTCCATTTTTCCGCTAAAAATATCACCAACCCAATCCTTTCCGATCCGTCCACTCTCACCCACGCGACTCCATTTTTCCGCTAAAAATATCTCAAAATATCTTTAACTCCCCTCTCGCAGGCTCCCTGTGCAATGGACTGCGTTGCGATGATACCGGAGTTAAAAAAGGCCTCTAAACAACTCTTTTTCGGTGCAATCATACCAACACTAATGCACCGAATCCCATAGGAACTCCACAATTAAGCTTGTTTGGGCGAGAGTACTACTAGGATGGGTGACCGCTTGGGAAGTCCTCGTTTTGCACCCATTTTTATTTTTGCCCCCGTTTGGGTGACCCCTTGGGAAGTCATCATGTTGCACCCATTTTTATTTTTGCCCCCGTTTGTGTTGTCCCAGATAGCAACCCAAGAGGGGGGGTGTGAATTGGGTCATTTAAAAATTTTAAACACTTTTAAAGTAATACCCCAACTTAAAATAAATCACAGATATGCAACAGTTAAGACAAAATATGCAAGAAGAAGATGAAGAGAAAGAGATAAAGAGACAATCACTGCAAACACATAAATTTTATAGTGGTTCGATGTACCTACACCTACGTCCACTCCCAAGTACCTCTTGGGTCCACACTATAATCAACCCTGATTTCAGCAGAGTTGTTTCACAAGATCACAACTCAAACTTGTTGTTTTCTCAGGCGCACAACGAACCCAACTGGTTTTCAAGGTTCACCAGCACAAAACCTTACACATAAGCAACTGCTTGCACAAGGCAATCTGCCTCAACTGATTCAATCACTTGATTGACTCAGTCCACAAGAAGAATAAGAATATTTGATACAACAACTACTCCTTAAATGAGCAAATAAGACAAGTTAACTATTCAAACAAAGAGATAGAAATAAAAGCCTGATTTGTAGATCTCTGTGGCTTGATTCTTCTCCTCTTTCTTGCTTTTGAATGGATCTTCCTTGAGTATGCTCTTGAAGCTCAGAAGAACATATGAAGAACATGAACTATGGCTTACTTGTTTGCTTCTTCAAACTTAGAAATCTTCTCAAATGAAAGTATGAAAACTAGGGATCTCTCTCTTTTCTTTCAGGGAATCGGTACGATCTTTCCTTTGATTTTTCTTCTAATTTTCTCAGATTTTTCTTCTCTTCTTTTTTTTTCTTCTCTATTTTTCTTGTTTTTCTCTCTATTTTAAATGGTCACATCCATCATCCTTTTATAAATCCTTTCAATACTAAGAATAGATGAAAACTATCCGTTAGAATCAAAATGGAAGAAAAGTTAGGAACAAATAAGGTAATAGCCGTTGAGATTTAAAGTAAAAAGTAGGTTTAGAGACGTTCTGACACATCTGAAAGTCGTTTTTGACAAACTGGAGTCGGCTCTGACTTTCCTGGGGTCGACTCTAACTTAAAATCCCCAAACAGCTCGATTTGGAGTCTGCTCTAACTTTTTTGGGGTCGACACATTATTCTTCTGGAGTCGACTCTAACTCCTCAGGTGTCGACTCTAATTTGAGACCCGAAAAATCATCTTTCTATTTTTCTATTGGAGTCAACTCTATAGGTTTCAGGTGTCAACTCTAGTCCGTGCCGTTTTCCGGAGTTGACTCTGTGATTCTAGGTGTCGACTCTAATGTCTGCAATCTTACCTTGACATTAGAATTAAACTCCGAACTTGATTTCTCTCAAGATTTTGATCATTTAAACAAGTTATAAACTGAAACACTTAATCAAAATCATTAGTAGCTTCATGAGTTATACTCAAATAGTTTTGTTTATCATCAAAATAATAATTGGGTCAACAATCTCCCCCATTTTGATGATGACAAAAACTTTGAGTATATGCATTAGAATTCATAAGGATTGTAAACTTTATAAAGACTTTAAATTTGTTCAATTTAAGAAATAAACCACAGTTTTAAGATAAGCAAAATTGATCAACATGAACTATATATATATATATATATATATAAATATACGCTCTCCCCCTGCATGATGTAATTCCCCCTTTCTCTATGCATATTTCTTTTATGTATTCTCATTCTCTCTCTCTCCATGATACCATTTATTCGTTCTCTTATGCATATACAATACTTCTTTTCTCCCCCTTTTTTGTTATCAACAAAAAGGTAAAAAAACAATTATATAAAGAATTTTAAAGTGATGTTCAAATTCAGAATAATTGAAGAAAAGAGTAAATATCCTAAGACTTTCATTCATTGCAACCATCATTGTATCAATCATTCAAACATTTTTCATTACATCAAAACATTACATTACATCATATACCAAGATACAAAAGAGTAAATATCCTAAGTACAAGCTATCAACATAATATAAAAGCTAAATTTGATTTGATAGAAACTTAAGGGCTAAATGGGATTTGACTTGAGTTGACTTGGGTAGGCATCAATATAGGAAGTAGAAGGTCAATCAAGTGTGTTTGTAGACAATTCTCTTCAGATAACCTATTAACTCCATAATCTCATCTTTCTATGATTTCTTGAAGCCTTCAAGACAATCCTCAATCTGTGTAATAGCAAAGTCTATATCCCTTCTTAGTTGTCCAGTAGCATCAAGATAAGCTCTAGATCCATCTGTGATCCCTTCCAGCCTTTCAAAAATCTTGTGAAGCTCAGTGGATAGGGTATCCACAGATCTATCCAAAGAAGATGCAATCACATCAAGCTTAGCAGAGAGCTGCCTCATCTCATCTCTCATCTCTGAATCATGCTCAGTCAATAAGGCCTTGAGCTGATCAAGCTACCTCTCTGAAAAGCCTACAGACTCGGCAAACAAACCTGACACCACCTGAGGGGGTGAAGAAGTGCTCGATCCAGCACCAGATGGTCCCGCAACTGATGGTCCAGCAGTAGACGGTCCAGGGACATCCTTATCGCTTGCCTCCTCAACTCTGGCTTCTTGTCCTCTCCTTTGCCACTAGCCATTAACTTTCTTGAAGCCCATTCTATGAATAGTGAAGATGCTGTAGTAGTCAGTATATCTGAGATTTCTTTGCAATTCTTTCTTCATTATCTTTACACCTTGGCTTCTGAATACCAGTGTGAGAACCATACCATATGGCAGTATAGATCTTTTCTTTGTAGCTGCCTCTTCCATAGAACCAATCATCATTCTGGCTAAATTTATTGGTTGACCAGTGATGATACAGTCCATCAGTAGAATGTCTTGCTCCGAGACATACTCGAACCTTCCAATCTTAGGAAACAAGATTCTCCCACAAATATTATGAAGTAATCTGAGTTCCAGGTTGAGTTGATTTTCCATTACCTCTTCAAACTCATAAACTTCTCTCCCAAGCATCCTAGACAGGGTTCCACCTCTGTCATCATGCTGACATGCAGTCAAACCAACAGTGGGCATCTCCAGAAGATTCCCTAGTGACTCTGTAGAGATTACCACTTTGGTTCCACACACAAAACTCACAAGACCTCCTTCCCCTCTACATAAATCACTGTAGAATTCCTTCACGAGGGTAGGGTAGGTCGAAACATCTAGTGAGCAAATCTTCTCCCAACCCATTTCTTTTATTATCTCCCTATAGAAAACCTTCCGACTAAAATAAATTAAAATCTACCTTTCTTCCTGTAGTGATAACCTTTCCGGCCAACAAGTCTACGCGGGTGAAAGATGAAGAAGCCTCCGGAGTAGAAGAAGTGGAAGACAAAGAACTGGAAGAAGATTGCCTCTCGGTTCTTCGAACGGAACGTCTCCCGGTGGGAACGGCCGCACCAAACACAGATCCTCACCTTTTGGGAGCCATGGAGGTCAATAGAGGTTGGAATCAAGGATTTTGAAGAGTTTGAAAAAGTTTGGAATGCTTTGGAGAAGGATTTGAAAGGGATTGAAGAGGGATTGGGTCGTTTGAAGTGTCGACTCTGCCCTAATAAAGTGACAATTTTTCACTTAGAGTCGACTCCCGCAAAGTGGGTGTCGGCTCCGAACAAAAATCAGTCAGCGCTCGAATTAGAGTCGGCTCTGCAGAAGCCGGAGTCGGCTCTAATGAGCAGACAGAAAACTCTAAAGATAAGGTGTCGACTCCAAGACTGAAGGTGTCGACTCCACAATAGTTTCAGTGAAAAAAAATGAATTTCAAGGATCTGAAACTAATCAAATTGATAATCAAAATCTAGATAATTTCTCCTTAATAATTGGGGAATCAATTAATCAAATTGCTAGATAAATTTCCTAATAAAGTAAAAGATTTTCAAGAAATCTACCAGAATTTAGATAGTTATCCTTAGAATTTCAGAAAATCATTCTAAAGGATCACAAACTCCTAATTCTCCTCTAAGATAACAAAATCACTCCTCACTCAAAGGTTTGGTAAAAATATCAGCCAATTGATCATCAGTGTTCACATAATCAAGACAAATATCATTATTAGCTACATGTTCTCTAATAAAGTGATGTCTAATTTCTATGTGTTTAGTTCTAGAATGTTGAATTGATTCTTAGTTAGATTGATTGCACTAGTATTATCACATATAATAGGAATTTTATCAAGTGTGATGCCATAATCTTCAAGTTGTCGCTTAATCCAAAGGATTTGAGCACAGCAACTTCAGCTGCAACATACTCTGCCTCAGCAGTGGATAGAGCAACCGAATTTTGCTTCTTGCTAAACCAAGAGATTAAGTTACCTCCTAAAAATTGGCATGCACTACTTGTACTTTTTCTATCTAATTTACATCCAGCATAATCAGAGTCAGAATAAGCAATCAAATTAAGTGTTGAGTCTCTAGAATACCATATTCCTACATTTTTAGTTCATTTAAATATCTAAAGATTCTTTTAACAGCAATAAAATGTGATTCTTTAGGTTCAGATTGATATCTTGCACATAAACAAACAGCAAACATGATATCAGGTCTACTTACAGTTAAGTAAAGTAGAGATCCGATCATACCTCGATAATGTTTTTGATCTACTTTCTTACCATCTTAATCTTTGTCCAGTTTGCATAAAGGACTCATTGGCATGCCAAGAGGTTTAGCAGATTCCATATCAAACTTCTTAAGTATTTCCTTCGTGTACTTTGCTTGGTTGATAAAAATTCCAGCTTTCTCTTGTCTAATTTGAAGTCCAAGGAAGAAGTTAAGTTCTCCCATCATACTCATCTCAAATTCTTCCAGCATTAACTTAGCGAATTCTTGGCAAAGAAGATTGTTAGTTGCACCAAAGATAATATCATCAACGTAAATCTGTACAACCAATAAATCCATCTCTTTTCTTTTAAAAACAAAGTTTTGTCAACATTTCCTCTTGTGAATCCATTTTTAATTAAAAATTTACTTAATCTATCATACCAAGCTCTAGGTCCTTGTTTTAAACCATAAAGTGCTTTGTGTAATTTAAAACATGGTTTGGAAATTCATGATCTTCAAAACTAGGGGGTTGTTTAACATAAACTTTCTCATTTATAAAACCATTTAAAAATGCTCTTTAACATCCATTTGAAATAAGTTGAAATTCATATGACATGCAAATGCAAGTAATAGTCTAATGGCTTCTAATCTAGCTACAGGAGCAAAAGTTTCATCAAAATCTATTCCTTCTTCCTGATTATATCCTTTTGCAACTAGCCTAGCTTTTTCCTAATGACTGTGCCATTTTTGTATAATTTATTTCTAAAAACCCATTTAGTTCCTATTATAGGGTGGTTTCTAGGTCTATCTACTAGGCTCCATACCTTATTCCTAGTGAATTGGTTTAACTCTTCTTGCATAGCTAACATCCAATTGCTATCTTTTTCAGCTTCTTCTATGGTTTCAGGTTCTATTTGAGATACAAATGCAAGATGATTATTGACATTTCTTATGGATGATCTAGTTTACACCTTGAGATGGATCACCAATGATCAAATCCCTTGGATGATCATGAGCATATCTTCAATCTCTAGGCAGATTATATCATTATGAGCAGTATCAATAACATCGGCCAAAGGTAAATCCTCATCTTTAGCTTCTTGTTCATGATATGAAGATACATCTAATTTTTTAATTCCTCTTTCAAGTAAACTTGTATCTTCCTCATCATCAATCTTTCCCGAACTTGATGCTAAAGACTCATCAAAGACTACATGAATGGATTCTTCTACAACTAGACTCTTCTTATTGAATACTCTATAAGCTTTATTAGATGTTGAATATCCTAAGAAAATGCCTTCATCAGATTTAGCGTCAAACTTTCCAAGATTATCTTTACCATTATTATGGATGAAGCATCTACAACCAAATGCATGAAAGTAGCCTAAATTGGGTTTCCTATCATGCCATAGTTCATAGGGTATTTTCTTAAGGATAGGTCTAATTAGGGCTCTATTTAAGATGTAACATGTGTTTAATAGCTTCCGCCTAAAAGTATTTAGGGAGTTTGCTTTCACATAGCATGGTACGGGCCATGTCCTCTAGAGTCCTATTTTTTCTCTCTACAAATCCATTTTGCTGAGGTGTTATAGGTGCAGAAAAACTGTGATGTATGCCTTTTTCAAAACAAAATTTTTCAAATAAATAATTTTCAAATTCAGTCCCGTGATCTCTTCTCAGAGACACTATGATAGTATTTTTCTCATTTGTGACTTTCTTAAAAAATTTCAGAAATATTGAGAAAGTCTCATCTTTATAAGCCAAAAATATTATCCAAGTGAATCTAGAGTAATCATCTACTATCACAAGACCATACTTCTTTCCTCCTAAACTAGTGGTTCTAGTAGGTCCAAAGAGGTCCATGTGTAGTAGTTCCAGGGGCCTAGTAGTTGAAACAACATTCTTAGATTTGAAAGAACTTCTTGTTTGTTTACCAAATTGACATGCATCACAAATTCGATTATTTTCAAAATATAAGCTAGGAATACCTTTAACTAAATCCATTCTCAGCAATTTTGAAATTAAGTGTGTGCTAGCATGACCTAATCTACGATGCCATAGCCATCCAATCTCATTCATTTTAGCATTATCAGCAACTAAGCAATGATTACTTGAGGATATGTTATTCAAATCAATTAAGTATACATTGCCATAACGTTTCCAACAAGAATAATGCTACTATCAATGGGATTAGTGACTGTGCAAATAGAAGCTTCAAAAGAAACTTTGAAACCTTTATCACACAGCTGGCTAATACTAATCAAGTTATGCTTTAATCCATTAACATATAATACATTATCAACATAGATAGATGGAGTAATTTGAATCTTACCAATGCCCATGATATGGCATTGACCATTATCACCAAAAGTAACTACTCCACCTCTTTTCGTCTCAAGGGTGATGAATTGATCTTTGTCACCCATCATATGTCTTGAGCAACCACTATCAAGATACCATTTTCTTTTCAATCCGACGGCTGCAAGATACTCCTGCAAAATATTCATCTCTTAATTTTAGGTACCCAAGCTTTCTTGGGTCCTTCATGGTTAGAAGCAATGAATACTATTCCTTTAGGAACCTAAATCATCTTTCTTTTATCATGTGGAGTTTTACACATATACGATTTATGTCCTTTGTTTCCACATTTAAAACAAGTAATATTTGATGATTTTTAGCATGTACAAATGTTGACCCAATTATTGATTTTGATGATTAACAAAACTATTTGAGTATAACATTTAAAGTTACTAATGATTTTGATTAAGTTTTTCAGTTTATGATTTGATTTATTAATCAAAATCATAAGAAAAATCAAGTTCTAGTTCGAATCTAATGTCAAGGTAAGATTGCAGACATTAGAGTCGACACATGGAATCGTAGAGTCGACTTCGAAAATCGGCATAGAATTTAGAGTCGACACCTGGACTGTTAGAGCCGACTCCAATAGGAAGACAGAACGATGATTTTTCTGGTCATGACTTAGAGTCGACACCTGGATTGTTAGAGTCGACTCCAGAGGATTTTTGTGTCAACCCCAGAAAAGTCAGAGACGACTCCAGATTGAGCGGATTGGTGATTTTCGATTTAGAGCCGACTCCAGAAAAGTTAGAATCGACTCCAGATTGTCAGAAATGACTCCAGAACTGTCAGAACATCTCTAAACTTTATCTTTATCTTTTTAATCCCAACGGCTATTACCATATTTGGTTCTAATCCTTCTTACACTTATTTCTAATGGATAGTTTTCAGCTATTTATGGATTAAGAAGGTCTATAAGAAGGGGCTTTTGTTGTATCCGAAAAAATAACTAGAGGAAGACAAGAAGAGAGGAAAAATAGAGAAATAAGAGTGAGATTCATCAGAAATCAAAAGAGAAAAGAGGAAAGATTCGAAAGGAAAGATTATATTGATTTCCCAATAGAAAAGAGAGAGATTTCTAGCTTTCTTAGTTCCATTTTGAAGAAATCTCAAAAGAAGAAGCAAGCCCTAGTTTTCTGATCTTATGAGCTTCAAGAGCATACTAAAAGAAGATCCACTCAAGAGAAGAGAAGAAGCAAGCCACCAAGATCTGCAAATCAGGCTTTGATTCCTATCTCTTTATCTTTGTTCTATCATTGTATATTTGCTCATTGGAGGAGCTCTTGATTTGTAAAATGTTATTGTTTGCTGGGTCAATCAGAGGATTGATTCAGTTAAGGAAGTTAGCCTTGTGCAAGCAGTTGCTTGTGTTGTAAGGTTTTGTGCTGGTGAGCCTTAAAAACCAGCTGGGTTCGTTGTGCACCCAGGAAAACAACAAGTTCGAGTTGTGAGCTTGTAAAACAACTCTGCGGTAATCAGATTGATTATAGTGTGGATCCAAGAGGTACTTGGGAGTGGATGTAGGTATAGGTACACCAAACCACTATAAAAATTCTTGTGTTTGCAGTGATTGTTTCCTTGTCTCTAACTCTCTATCTGTACATACTCTGTTTTAATTCATGTACATCTAAGTTTTCACTTCCGCTGGGGGATTGTTTTAAAAAGGAGTTTAATTTTTAAAAACCCAATTCACCCCCCCTCTTGGGTTGCTATCTGGACCAACAATTGGTATCAAAGCTAGTGCTCATTTGATTTGATCTAATGATCAAGAGTCAAAGATCCACATGGCAACTCAAGCTGGTTCATCTCTTTCCGAAGGCCAATCTACAAATAGACCACCCTTATTTAATGGCTTAAACTATGGTTATTGAAAGGCTAGAATGAAAATTTTCATTCAAGCACTTGACTATGATCTATGGAGCATTATAGTCAATGGACCACACACACCCACTGCTAGAGTTAATGGCATGGAGATTCTTAAACCGGAAACGGAATGGGATGAACATGATAAAAAATTGGCACAACTTAATGCCAAGGCTATGAATGTTTTGTACTGCTCATTAGATGCAAATGAATTCAATCGTATATCTATTTTCATTTCTGCTAAGAAAATCTGGGATAGACTTGAGGTTACCCATGAGGGAACAAATCAAGTCAAGGAATCCAAGATTAACATGCTAGTTCATAAGTATGAATTGTTTAAAATGGATGCATGTGAATCTATTTCTGATATGTTTACAAGATTTACTTATATAGTTAATGGTTTAAAAAGTCTTGGTAAATCTTATGATAATTCTGATCTTGTGAGAAAGGTTTTGCGTTCCTTGCCTAGGACTTGGGAAGCTAAAGTGACTGCAATACAAGAGGCAAAGGATCTAAGTACCCTACCCCTGGAAGAATTATTGGGATCCTTGATGACTCATGAGCTTCAAGTTAAGCAACATGTTGATGATGATGAGTCAAAGAAGAAGAGGACTATGGCTCTTAAGATTTCTGAATATATGAAAGAGCCTCATGAATCTGAAGATGAAAGTGATGATGAGGATATGGCACTCATCACAAGAAAGTTTAAAAGATTCATGAAGAAGAAGAAGTTTGAAAAGAAAAAGCCCTTTGCTAGAAAAGATGAGGATAAGGGCAAACAAAAGAAGTTATCTGTTTGAATGCAAGAAGCCGGGTCACTTTAAATCTGAATGCCCACAACTTAAGAAAGGCACCCGAAGATTCAAAAAGAAGGCAATGATGGCCACATGGAGTGATTCGGAAAGCTCAAGTTCCGAAGAAGAAGAGAAGAGTGAAATGGCCAATCTATGCTTCATGGCGGATAATAAGGTAAGTCTGAGTTTTCTTGATGACTTTACTTTTGATGAGTTGCATAGTGCTTTTTATGAATTGATGGATGATTTTGCAAAATTAAGTTCAAAGAACAAAGATCTAAAAAATCAAATGCAAAATCTATCTTTAGAAAATGAAATGCATGTTGTAGAAAAAGAACTTTTGATGAAAGAAAATGAAAGCTTGAAAAATGAAGTTGATTGAAGTTGATAGACTTAAACCTATAGTTGATAAATTTACTTTGAGCTCTATCAAACTTAATATGATTTTGGACAATCAAAAGGCTATTTTTGATAAAGCTGGATTAGGATATAATCCACTTAAAAAGTAAAAATCCTTAAAAAATATTTTTGTACATGTTGAAAAATCATCAAATATTACTTGTTTTAAATGTGGAAACAAAGGACATAAATCTTATATGTGTAAAACTCCACATGATAAAAGAAAGATGATTTGGGTTCCCAAAGGAATAAAATTTATTGCGTCTAACCATGAAGGACACAAGAAGGCTTGGGTACCTAAAGTTAAGATATGAATATTTTGCAGGAGTGTCTTGCAGCCATCAGACTGAAAAAAAGTGGTACCTTGATAGTGGTTGCTCAAGACACATGACGGGTGACAAAGATCAATTCATCATCCTTGAATCGAAAAGAGGTGGAATAGTTACTTTTGATGATAATGGTCAAGGCCATATCATGGGTATTGGTAAGATTCAAATTACTCCATCTACTCATATTGATAATGTTTTATATGTTGATGGACTTAAGCATAATTTGATAAGTATTAGCCAACTGTGTGATAAAGGTTTCAAAGTTTTCTTTGAAGCTTCTATTTGCACTGTTACTAATCCCATTGATAACAGCATTATTCTTGTTGGTAAACGTTATGGCAATGTGTACTTAATTGATTTGAGTAATTTATCTCCAAGTAATCATTGCTTAGTTGCTAATAATGCTAAGATGAATGAGATTGGTTGGCTATGGCACTATAAATTAGGTCATGCAAGCACACACCTAATTTCTAAACTATTAAAAATGGATCTAGTTAAAGGTATTCCTAGCTTAAATTTTGAAAATAATCGAATTTGTGATGCATGTCAATTTGGAAAACAAACAAGAACTTCTTTCAAATCTAAGAATGTTGTTTCAACTACTAGGCCACTAGAGCTACTACACATGGATCTTTTTGGACCTACTAGAACCACAAGTCTAGGAGGAAAGAAATATGGTCTTGTGATAGTAGATGATTACTCTAGATTCACTTGGGTAATATTTTTGGCTCACAAAGATGAGACTTTCTCAATATTCCTGAAATTTGTTAAGAAAGTCACAAATGAGAAAAACGCTACCATAGTGTCTATTAGAAGTGATCATGGAACTAAATTTGAAAATCACTTATTTGAAAAATTCTGTTTTGAAAAAGGCATACATCATATTTTTTCAGCACCTAGGACACCTCAACAAAATGGAGTTGTAGAAAGAAAGAATAGGACTTTAGAAGACATGGCTCATACCAAGCTATGTGAAAAATTATGATGGGCGTCCATAGGTCTCACAATGGGCGCGATCATTCTGGCCGTAACGCAGCGGACCGCGTTGCAATTATACCGGAGTTAAAATAGGCCTCTAAACAACACTTGTTCGGTGCGATCATGCCAACACTAATGCATCGAATCTCATCACAACTCCACAGTTAAGCATGCTTGGGCGAGAGTAGTACTAGGATGGGTGACCCCTTGGGAAGTCCCATAAGATGGGCATCAGTCCCATAAGATGGGCATCCATAGGTCCCACGATGTGCGCATTGCGATGATACAGCAGTTAAAAAAGGCCTCTAAACAACACTTGTTGGGTGTGATCATACCAGCACTAATGCATCGAATCCTATCAGAACTCCGCAGTTAATCATGCTTGGGCGAGAGTAGTACTAGGATGGGTGACCCCTTGGGAAGTCCTCTTGTTCATTCCGATTCATCCTCTCGTAGCCTCCCTGTGCTCCAACAATCCACGCCGGGCGGATCGCAGGTTTGAGTCGGCAATGGTCCGATAGAAGTGGAGTTAAGATGGGCGTACATAGGTCTCACGATAGACGCGATCATACCAGCCGTAATACAGCGGACCGCGTTGCGATGATACCGGAGTTAAAAAAGGCATCTAAACAGCACTTGTTGGGTGGGATCATACCAGCACCATTGCACCGGATCCCATAAGAATTCCATAGTTAATGCATTGTGTTTTACACATATTTATTTTTTCTCCCGTTTGGAGCTCCTCGGGCTACTCCATCGTATTTTCCTGCAATTTCTTTTTAAAAAATATCCTTTCTTTCTGGTGCTGTCGTACCCCATCCGTTCCGATTCATCCACTTTTGCCCATGCGCATCCATTTTTCCGCTAAAAATATCTCGAAAAATCCTTTAACTCGATTTATTGTCTCCACTCGCAGCCTCCTTGTGCTCCAGCAATCCACGCCGGGCGGATCGCAGGTTTGAGTCGTCTATGGCCGATTGAAGTAGAGTTAAGATGGGAGTCCATAGGTCCAGCGGACCACATTGCGATGATACCAGAGTTAAAAAGGGACTCTAAACAATACTTGTTTGGTGTGATCATACCTGCACTAATGCACTGCATCCCATCAAAACTCCGCAGTTAAGCGTGCTTGGGCGAGAGTAGTACTAGGATGGGTGACCCCTTAGATTTTTGCCCCCATTTGGAGCTCCTTAGGCTAGGTCCCCCTTGGATTTTTGCCCCCATTTGGAGCTCCTTGGGCTAGGTCCCATGATGGGCACGATCATACATGCCGTAACGTAGCGGACCGCGTTGCGATGATACCGGAGTTAAAAAAGGCCTCTAAACATTACTTGTTAGTTGCGATCATACCAGCACTAATACATCGGATCCTATCAGAATGGGTGACTCCTTAGGAAGTCCTTGTTTTGGAACCATTTTTATTTTTGCCCCCGTTCGGAGCCCGAGGTGCTGTCCTACCCCATCCGTTCCGATTCGTCCACTGTTGCCCGTGCACCTCCATTTTTACGCTAAAAATATCTCGAAATATCCTTTAACTTGATTTATTTTGTCCCCTCTCGCAGCCTCCCTGTGCTCCAGCAATCCATGCAAAGTAGATCGCAGGTTGGAGTCGGCTATGGTCCGATGGAAGTGGAGTTAAGATGGGCATCCATAGGTCCCACGATAGGAGCGATCATACCGGCTGTAACGCAGCGGACCGTGTTGTGATGATACCGAAGTTAAAAAGGGCCTCTAAACAACACTTGTCGGGTGCGATCATACCAGCACTAATGCATTGGATCCCATCAGAACTCCGCAGTTAAGCGTGCTTGGGCGAGAGTAGTACTAGGATTGGTGACCCCTTTGGAAGTCCTCTTGTTGCACCCATTTTTATTTTTGCCCCCACTCCCTCGTAATTTCTTGCAATCTCTTTTTAAAAAATATCCTTTCTTTTTGGTGCTGTTGTACCCTATCCATTCCGATTCGTCCACTCTCGCCTACATGACTTCATTTTTTCGCTAAAAATATCTCGAAATATCCTTTAACTCGATTTATTTTGTCCCCTCTTGCAGCCTTCCTGTGCTCCAGCAATCCATGCCAAGCGGATCGCAGGTTTGACTCGGCTGTGGTCCGATGGAAGTAGAGTTAAGATGGGCGTCCATAGGTCCCACGATGGGCACGATCATACCAGTCGTAATGCAGCGGACCACGTTACGATGATATTGGAGTCAAAATGGGCCTCTAAACAACACTTGTTGGGTACGATCATACCAACACTAATGCATCGGATCCCATCAGAACTCAGCAGTAAAGCATGCTTGGGCAAGAGTAGTACTAGGATGGGTGACCCTTTGGGAAGTCCTCGTGTTGCACCCATTTTTATTTTTGCCCCCGTTTGGAGCTCCTCGGACCGCCCCATCATTTTTTCCTGCAATTTCTTTTTGAAAAATATCCTTTCTTTCTTGTGCTACCGTACCCCATCCATTCCGATTCGTCCACTTTTGCCCGTGCGCCTCCATTTTTCCGCTAAAAATATCTCGAAAAATCCTTTAACTCGATTTATTCTATCCCCACTCGCAGCCTCCTTGTGCTCCAACAATCCACGCTGGACGGATCGCAAGTTTGAGTCGGCTGTAGTCTGATGGAAGTAGAGTTAAGATGGGCATCCATAGGTCCCACGATGGGCGCGATTATACTGGCCGTAACGCAGCGGACCGTGTTGCGATGATACCGAGTTAAAATGAGCCTTTAAACAGCACTTGTTTAGTGCGATCATACCAGCACTTATGCACTGGATTCCATCAGAACTCCGCAGTTAAGAGTGCTTGGGTGAGAGTAGTACTAGGATGGGTGACCCCTTGGGAAGTCCTCGTGTTGCACCCACTTTTATTTTTGTCCCCGTTTGGAGCTCCTCGGGCCGCTCCCTCGTATTTTTCTGCAATTTCTTTTTGAAAAATATCCTTTCTTTCTGGTGCTGCCGTACCCCATCCGTTTCGATTCGCCACTCTCGCCCGCGCGACTACATTTTTTCGCTAAAAATATCTAGGAATATCCTTTAACTGGATTTATTCTGTCCCCTCTCGCAGCCTCCGTGTGCTCTAGCAATCCACACCGGGTGGATCGCATGTTTGAGTTGGCTATGGTCCGATGAAAGTAGAGTTAAGATGGGCATCCATAGGTCCCACAATGCGCATGATCATACCGGCCGTAACACAGTGGACCGCGTTGCGATGATACCGAAGTTAAAATGGGCCTCTAAACAACACTTGTTGGGTGTGATCATACCAGCAATAATGCACCGGATCCCATCAGAACTCCGCATTAAGCATGCTTGGACGAGAGTAGTACTAGGATGGGTGACCCCTTGGGAAGTCCTCGTGTCGCACCCATTTTTATTTTTGCCCTTGTTTGGAGCTCCTCGGCCCGCTCCATCGTATTTTCCTGCAATTTCTTTTTAAAAAAATAGCTGCTCCCTCATATTTTCCTGTAATTTCTATTAGAAAAAATATCATTTCTTTCTGGTCCTGCCGTACCCCATCCATTCCGATTCATCCACTCTTGCCCGCAAGACACCATGTTTCCGCTAAAAATATCTTGAAATATCCTTTAACTCGATTTATTCTGTCCCTCTTGTAGCCTCCCTGTGCTCCAGCAATCCATGCCAGGCGGATCATAGGTTTGAGTCAGTTATGGTCCGATGGAAGTAGAGTTAAGATGGGCATCCATAGGTCCCACGATGGGCGCAATCATACCGGCCGTAATGAAGCGGACTGCATTGCGATGATAACGGAGATAAAATGGGCCTCTAAACATCACTTGTTGGGTGCGATCATACCAGCACTAATGCACTGGATCCCATCAGAACTCAGCAGTAAAGCGTGCTTGGGCAAGAGTAGTACTAGGATGGGATCCTTTCTTTATGGTGCTGTCGTACCCCATCCGTTCCGATTCGTCCACTTTGACTGCGCGCCTCCATTTTTCCGCTAAAAATATCTCGAAATATACTTTAACTAGATTTATTCTGTCCCCACTCACAGCATCCTTGTCCTCCAGAAATCCATGCCAGGCAGATCGCAAGTTTGAGTCGGCTGTGGTCCGATGGAAGTAGAGTTAACATGGGCGTCCTACGATGGGCGCGATTATACCGACCGTAACGTAGCGGACCGTGTTGCGATGATACCGGAGTTAAAATGGGCCTTTAAACAACACTTGTTTGGTGCGATCATACCAGCACTTATGCACCAGATCCCATCAGAACTCCGCAGTTAAGAGTGCTTGGGTGAGAGTAGTACTAGGATGGGTGACCCCATGGGAAGTCCTCGTGTTGCACCCACTTTTATTGTCGTACCCCATCCATTTCGATTCGTCCACTCTCGCTCGGCGACTCCATTTTTCCGCTAAAAATATCTAGAAATATCCTTTAACTCAATTTATTATGTCCCCTCTCGCAGCCTCCGTATGCTCTAGCAATCCACGTCGGGTGGATCGCATGTTTGAGTCGGCTATGGTCCAATGGAAGTAGAGTTAGATGGGCGTCCATAGGTCCCACGATGCATGCGATCATACCGGCCATAACGCAGCGACTGCGCTACGATGATACCAGAGTTAAAACGGGCCTCTAAACAACACTTGTTGGGTGCGATCATACCAGCAATAATGCACTGGATCCCATCAGAACTCCGCAGTAAAGCATGCTTGGGCGAGTGTAGTGGTAACCCTTGGGAAGTCCTCGTGTTGCACCCATTTTTATTTTTGCCATTGTTTGGAGCTCCTCGGCCCGCTCCATCGTATTTTCCTGCAATTTCTTTTTGAAAAAATAGCTGCTCCCTCGTATTTTCCTGTAATTTCTTTTAGAAAAAATATCATTTCTTTCTGGTGCTGCCGTACCCCATCCGTTCCGATTTGTCCACTCTCGCTCGCATTTTTTCGCTAAAAATATCTCGAAATATCCTTTAACTCGATTTATTCTGTCCCCTCTCACAGCCTCCCTGTGCTCCAGCAATCCACGCAGGTGGATCGCTGGTTTGAGTCAGTTGTGGTCCGATGGAAGTAGAGTTAGATGTGCATCCATAGGTCCCACGATGGGCGCATCATACCGGCCGTAACGCAGCGACCGCGTTGCGATGATACGGAGTTAAAACGAGCCTCTAAACATCACTTGTTGGGTGCGATCATACTAGCACTAATGCACCGGATCCCATCAGAACTCCATAGTAAAGTGTGCTTGGGCGAGAGTAGTACTAGGATGGGTGACCCTTGGGAAGTCCTCGTGTTGCACCCATTTTTATTTTCGTCCCCGTTTGGAGCTCCTCGGGCCGCTCCATCGTATTTTCCTGCAATTTCTTTTTGAAAAATGTCCTTTCTTTCTGGTGCTACCGTACCCCATCCGTCCGATTCGCCACTATTGCCCGCGCGCCTCCATTTTTCTGCTAAAAATATCTCGAAATATCCTTTAACTCGATTATTTGTCCCTCTCGCAGCCTCTGTGTGCTCTAGCAATCCATGCCGGGCGGATCGCAGGTTTGAGTCGCTATGGTCCGATGGAAGTAGAGTTAGGATGGGCATCCATAGGTCCCACGATGCGCGATCATACCGGCCGTAAAGCAGCGGGCCTCTAAACAGCACTTGTTGGGTGCGGTCATACCAGCACTAATGCACCGGATCCCATCAGAACTCCGAAGTTAAGTGTGCTTGGGTGAGAGTAGTACTAGGATGGGTGACCCCTTGGGAAGTCCTCATGTTGCACCCACTTTTATTTTTGCCCCCATTTGGAGCTCCTGGGGCCGCTCCATCGTATTTTCCTCAAATTCTTTTTGAAAAATGTCCTTTCTTTTGGTGCCGCGTACCTTATCCGTTCCGATTCGTTCACTCTCGCCCGCACGACTTCTTTTTCCTCTAAAAATATCTCAAAATATCCTTTAATCCATTCCGCGTCCGCTATTTCATTTTTCCGCTAAAAATATCTCAAAATATCCTTTAACTCGATTTATTCTGTCCCCTCTCGCAGCCTCCCTGTGCTCCAGCAATCCACACAGGGCGGATCGCAGGTTTTAGTCGGCTGTGGTCCGATGGAAGTAGAGTTAGGATGGCGTCCATACGTCCCACGATGGGCGCGATCATACGGCCGTAACGCAGCGGACCGCGTTGCGATGATACCGGAGTTAAAACGGGCCTCTAAACATCACTTGTTTGGTGCGATCATACCAGCACTAATGCACCGGATCCCATCAGAACTCCGCAGTCAAGCGTGGTCCTCGTGTTGCACCCATTTTTATTTTTGCCCCCGTTTGGAGCTCCTCGGGCTGCTCCATCGTATTTTCTATAATTTCTTTTAAAAAATATCCTTTCTTTCTGGTGCTGCCGTACCCCATCCGTTCCGATTCGTCCACTTTTGACCGCGCGCTCCATTTTTCCGCTAAAAATATCTCAAAAAATCCTTTAACTAGATTTATTCTGTCTCCTCTTCCAGCCTCCCTATGCTCCAGCAATCCATGCAGGGCGGATCGCAGGTTTGAGGCGGTTGTGGTCCGATGGAAGTAGTTAGATGGGCATCCATAGGTCCCACGATGGGCGCGATCATACCATCCGTAACGCAGCGGACCGCGTTGCGATGATACCGGAGTTAAAATAGGTCTCTAAACAACACTTGTTGGGTGTGATCATACTAGCGCTAATGCACGGATCCTATCAAAACTTCATAGTTAAGCGTGCTTGGACGAGAGTAGTACTAGGATGGTGAACCCTTGGGAAGTCATCGTGTTGCATCCATTTTTATTTTTGCCCCCGTTTGGAGCTCCTCGGCCCGTCAGCCCGCTCCCTCGATATTTTCCTACAATTTCTTTTACAAAAAAGATCCGCTCCTCATTTTTCATGCAATTTCTTTTAGAAAAAATATCCTTTCTTTCTGGTACTGCCATACCCCATCCGTCCTGATTCGTCCACTTTCGCCCGCATTTTTCGCTAAAAATATCTTGAAATATCCTTTAACTCGATTTATTCTGTCCCCTCTCGCAGCCTCCTTGTGCTCAGCAATCCACGCTGAGTGGATCGCAGGTTTGAGTCAGTTGTGGTCCAATGGAAGTAGAGTTAGATGGGCATCCATAGGTCCCACGATGGGCATAATCATACGGCCGTAACGCAGCGGACCGCGTTGCGATGATACCGGAGTTAAAAGAGGCCTCTAAACAACACTTGTTTGGTGCGATCATAGCAGCACTAATGCATCGGATCCCATCAGAACTCCGTAGTTAAGCGTGCTTGGGCGATAGTAGTACTAGGATGGGTGATCTCGAGAAGTCCTTGTGTTGCACCCACTTTTATTTTTGCCCCCATTTGGAGCTCCTCTGGCCGCTCCCTCGTATTTTCCTGCAATTTCTTTTTGAAAAATATCCTTTCTTTCTGGTGCTGTCGTACCCCATCCGTTCCATTCGTCCACTTTCGCTCGCGCGACTCCATTTTTCCGCTAAAAATATCTCAAAATATCCTTTAACTAGATTTATTATGTCCCCTCGCAGCCTCCCTATGCTCCAGCGATCCACGCCGGGCGGATCGCAGGTTTGAGTCGACTGTGGTCCAATGGAAGTAGAGTTAAGATGGGTTCATAGGTCCTACGATGGGCGCGATCATACCGTCCGTAACGCAGTGGACCGTGTTGCGATGATATCGGAGTTAAAATAGGACTCTAAACAACACTTTTTGGGTGCACTCATACCAGCACTAATGCACTGGATCACTTCAAACTTCGCAGTTAAGCATGCTTGGGCGAGAGTGGTATAAGGATGGGTGACCTTTGGGAAGTCCTTGTGTACCTATTTTTATTTTTGCCCCCGTTTGGAGCTCCTCGGCCGCTCCCTTGTATTTTCCTGCAATTTCTTTTAGAAAAATGCTCCGCTCCCTCGTATTTTCATTCAATTTCTTTTAGAAAAAATATCCTTTCTTTTGGGTGCTGTAGTACCCCATTCGTTACAATTCGACCACTCTCGCCTGCACGCTTCCATTTTTCTGCTAAAAATATCTTGAAATATCCTTTAACTCGATTTATTATATCCCCTCTCGCAGCCTTCCTGTGCTCCAGCAATCCACGCAGGCGGATCGTTGGTTTGAGTCGGTTATGGTCCGATGGAAGTAGAGTTAGATGGGTGTCCATAGGTCCCACGATGGGTGCAATCATACCGGCCGTAACGCAACGGACCGCATTGCGATGATATCGGAGTCAAAATAGGCCTCTAAACACACTTGTTGGGTGCGAGCATACCAGCACTAATTCACGACCCCTTAGGAAGTCCTTGTGTTGCACCCATTTTTATTTTTGCCCCCATTTGGAGCTCCTCGGGCTGCTCCCTCGTATTTTCCAGCAATTTCTTTTAGAAAAAAGGTCCGCTCCCTTTTTTTCGTGTGCTGTCGTACCCCCATCCGTCCGATTCTTCAACTTTCACCCCACGCCTCCATTTTTCTGCTAAAAATATCTTGAAATATCCTTTAACTCGATTTATCTGTCCCCTCTCGTAGCCTCCTTGTGCTCCAGCAATCCATGCCGGGCGGATCGTAGGTTTGAGTCGGTTGTGGTCCGATGGAAGTAGAGTAAGATGGGTGTCCATAGGTCCCACGAAGGGCGCGATCATACCGACCGTAACACAGCGACCGCATTGCGATGATAGCGGAGTTAAAAGAGGCCTCTAAACAACACTTGTTTGGAGCGACCATACCAGTACTAATGCACCGGATCCCATCAGAACTCCGCAGTTAAGCGTGCTTAAGCGAGAGTAGTACTAGGATGGGGTTGTAGTGTGCTTGGGCGAGAGTAGTACTAGATGGGTGACCCCTTGGAAAGTCCTTGTGTTGCACCCATTTTATTTTTGCCCCCGTTTGGAGCTCCTCGGGCCGCTCCCTCGTATTTTCTGCAATTTCTTTTTGAAAAATATCCTTTTTCTGGTGCTGTCGTACCCTATCCATTCCGATTCGTCCACTCTCGCCCGCACGACTTCATTTTTTTGCTAAAAATATCTCGAATTATCCTTTAACTCGATTTATTCTGTCCCCTCTCGCAGCCTCCCTATACTCCAGCAATCCACGCTGGGCAGAACGTAGGTTTGAGTCGGCTGTGGTCCGATGGAAGTAGAGTTAGATGGGCATCCATAGGTCCTACGATGGGCGCGATCATACCGGCGGTAACTCAGTGGACCGCGTTACGATGATACCGGAGTTAAAATGGGCCTCTAAACAGCACTTGTTGGTGCATCATACCAGCACTAATGCACCGGATACCATCAGAACTCCGCAGTAAAGTGTGCTTCGGGCGAGAGTAGTACTAGGATGGGTGACCCCTTGGAAGTCCTCGTGTTGCACCCATTTTTATTTTTTCCCCCGTTTGGAGCTCCTGATTCGTCCACTTTTGCCCGCACGCCTCCATTTTTTCGCTAAAAATATCTCGAAATATCCTTTAACCCAATTTGTTATGTCCCCTCTCGTAGCCTCCCTGTGCTCCAGCAATCCACGCAGGTGAATCGCAGGTTTGAGTAGATTGTGGTCCTATGGAAGTAGAGTTAGATGCCCATCCATAGGTCCCACGATGGGCGCAATCTTATCGGCCGTAATGCAGTGGACCGCATTGCGATGATATCGGAGTTAAAAAGGGCCTTGCTGGGGAGATTGTTGAGAAATTATTGCCCCAATCTTATTGATTTTGATGATTACCAAAAGCCATGAGTATATTAAAAGATGCAATGAAATTTATTTTCATGAGCAATGAATTTATTTAGAACAATCAATGAGTATGTTAAGTATGACTTTAATCAATTTGAAAGTAACTTCAAGCTCCATGTTTAAGCTTTCAAAAAGAAATTTTTATACTTCATATTTCAATCAATGAGTTTTTGGAACATTTCTTGAATCGATTCCTAATGACAATTTTATTGTATTCAAGTAAAAAATTGATTTAAAATGAATCTGGAACGAATTTCAAGTCAATCAAAAAATTCTCTGATTTTTGATACGTTCCGGAGCCGACTCTAGAGTTTCAGAGTCGACTCCACTCAGTATATAAATATCTGTTTGTCTCGAGTCGACCCATGTGATTTCTCGAGTCGACCCCCGATATTGTCGAGCCGACTCCATGACTGTGTGAGTCGACTCCGCTCAGACACCAGAGCATTGTTTTTCTGAGCACTTCGCGAGATTGAATTAGCAAACAAATGGAATCAATTAATGTTTACAATAATAAACAGCTCCTCAAATGAGCTAATTTGCAATATAAATAGACAAGGAATAGAAAAGCCTGTTTGAAGCGATTTGAATGTAGGCTTGGCTTCTTTTCTTCTTTTCCTCTTCTCCTTTGAAAGGTTGAATCAAACTCCAGCTCAGATTTCACCCAGGAATATGTTATTGAGAAGATGAAAAAATAGGTTTTGGCTTCTTCTTTTCCTTCTTTGAAATCCTCCGAAATTGAACTTTGCATGCCTTGGATTTGTTTTGAATCTTTCTTTGGAAGATGGGCGAGCTCACAGAGATTTCTCCTTTTTGAAATGGCTCTCTCAATTTTTGATCTTTCTCCCAAATTTTTCATTCTTTTTTTTTCATCACTTTTAAAACGTTCGTTCTCCCCTTTTTATAGGTTTTCTTTAATCCAAGATTAGGTGGAAAACTAGCCATTATTTCTATCCTTGGATTGCTCCTACACACAAGAAAAATAGTCGTTAGAGATTAGGTGAGAAAATGTTACCGTTGGAGACCGTTCTGACACTTTGAAAATCCGTTCCTGTCAGGTTGGAGTCGGCTCCAACTTTTCATGTGTCGGCTCCACTTCGTGTATCCAAAAATGGTAATAAAAGATTTCGTTGAGGGGTCGGCCCCGAAAAGTTGTGTCGGCTCCCCGCATCCAGGTGTTGGCTCCCGAAATAGAGGGTGTCGACTCTAAATATGGCTCAAAATACGCTCTCTGTTGCTCAGGTTAGAGTCGGCTCCACTTATTCTAGGTGTTGGCTCCCGAATCCCAGGTGTCGGCTTCCGAATTCCATGTGTCGGCTTCAGAAACTGATGCAGAAAAGCATACTTCTGTTTCTCAGGTTGGAGTCGGCTCCAGACATCCATGTGTCGACTCCAGACCGTGCCGAAATTTAAGAACTGTTCTGATACGCCCATGTGTTGACTCCTAATTTATAGGTGTCGACTCCAAGGTCTGAACTTTTGAAAATTACAATATGAAACTCATCTTAAAATCAATTTTGATTGATATTTGAATTGTTAAACTTTCTTAATACCTGAAACACTCCATAAATTTGTCAGAAACAATGTGAATATACTCATGGCTTTTGTTAATAATCAAAATCAATAATTGGGTCAACAATCTCCCCCTTTTTGATGATGACAGAAAATTGAGTATATGCATGATTAATCAAAGAGTTTTACGGTAGGAATAAGTTATCATAGTTAAGCTCCCCCTGAATGAGGTAGCTCCCCCTATGAAACTCAAAATAATTTTTCTCTCCTTATATACCGTTTCATTTTGAAATTTCATTTCTCTCCCCCTTAATTTCATTTCTCTCCCTTAATTTCATTTCTCTCCCTTTGAAAATCAAAAACTCATGCAATAATCAACTTAATCAAATTTCTTAAGTATTTTTAATGCATATACAATATCTTCTCTCCCCTTTTTTGTTATCAACAAAAAGGTTGAGATAAGATACAATTTAGCTTAACATTCAACCACAAGTGAACTTATTGAATAAGACAATATTAATTCAAGGAAATTTCATTGCATCAAAAGATTTCAATACATAAGTTTCATTTCATCAAAACATTCCATTACATCAAAACATTCTACCAAAATATTACATCAAAATATTCTATCACATCAAAACATTCTATCAAAACATTATATTACATCAAAGTGTAAAGCAAACTAAAACTCTAAAATCTAAGAAGTCTCTGCAATTCTTTTAAAATCTTTCCATTCCTTCCTTTTGAACATTCATGAAACCATTGAGCTTGTCATCAATAAAAGCAGATACAGTAAAAATTTATCTTGAAGCTCTGCATTGCACTTTGAGTAAATATCTGAGTCTCCTCCTATATCTTTGATCTTTTCAAAAATAAGCTTTATGTCCGATTTCAAAGCCTCAAAGACGTTCCAAGAGAGGATCCAATTTTGTTCATTTTGTCTTCTAAGGAGTAAAATGATTCTTTTAAACTCAAAAGTCTACTTTCAAAACTATTAATCATCTTCTCTTCATGTTCAGCCAACAAAGTCTTCAATTGCTCTAATTGTAACTCAGAGAAACCAGAAGCACTCAGAACTGAAGCAGGCATAGGTGTCGGTGAAGGCTCTGGTCTGCTAGGCTCCGATGAAGGATGTCTCATGGATGGTCCAGCTTCTGATGGTGCTGAAGCTCCAATCTCAGCTGTCCTGTCCTCTGAATGACCTTTCCTTTCCCAGTTCCCATTGACCTTAATGAACCCCATGCGATGAACATTAGCGATGCTGTAGTAATCTGTGTGCCTTAGGTTCTTTTTAGGTTCATTTTCTAAGATAACTACACCCTGACTTCGAAATTCTAAGGTTAGGATCATGCCATAGGGTAATGAAGATCTCTTCTTCCACCAGCCTCTGCCATGTACCAAATCATCATGCCAGGAAGATTAATAGGCTGTCCAGTCAAAACACTATCCATGATCACAATGTCTCGCTCCAAGACATACTCAAACCTAACAGTCTTAGGGAATAAAATCTGACTACAAATATTATGTAACAATCTAAGCTCAAGAGGCAACTAATTTGTCCTGATTTCCTCAAAATCAACATCTCTTCCTAACATCCTTGACAAAGCTCCTGACCTATCACTGTGAGAGTTTGCAATAGGTCCAAGAGTAGGAATCTCAAGAAGGTTCCCAAGAATCTCGGAAGTAAGATGTATCCTTTTTCCTCTGACAGTACTTATTATGCCACCATCTTCTCTTGACAAGTCTTGATAAAATTCTTTAACTAAAGCAGGATATGTAGGAATGTCTAAAGAACACACCTTTTTCCAACTAATTTCTTTTAGTTGTCGTCCAATAACGAATCCTTCATATTCAAAAAATCCGAAATTGACCTTTCTTCCCATTGTAATCATCCATCCGGCTAGAGTGTCAATGTGCGGTGAAGGAGGTGAGGAAGGATCTGGAATCGCACTAGGAGTAGAGGACGAGGATGAAGAATCCGAAGATGGCGATGGTTGACGGATCGGGCATCTCACCGTCCGCTTTCTCGTTGCCACCGACTCGTTCCCCTTCTCTTAGGTGCCATGGAATCCTAGGGAATGATTAATTGAAGGAATCTTAGGTTTTGATAGGGTTTAGAGAGGATTTGGAGACGATTTGAGTAAGATTAGGTCGAAGAGGTGTCGACTCGGCCCTAAATAGTTGAAAAGGGTCTACCAGGTGTCAACTCCCGCAAAGTCGGGTGTGTCGACTCCAACTCGCTAAAATGGTTAGCGCCCGAACTGAGTCGGCTCCGCTAAAGCAGGTGTCGGCTCCAAGGTCCCTAACCGAGAGTGACACAGAAATAAGGTGTTGACTCCAAAGATTGTGGTGTCGACTCCAAGACAGATTCAAAAACATATTAGAGTTTCAGAAATCCGAAACTCATCAAGATAAAAATCAATAAATATGGTAAAAATCCTTGGAATTGAAGAATCAATTGGTTCAACAATCTAGATGAATTTTCCTTAAAATTATGAAGAAATTTTCAAGATGTTGAATAAAATCTAGATAATTGAATTTAAGGGTTTCTAGTCATTCTAACGGATCACAAATCCCTAATTCTCCTCTAAGATAACAAAATCTCTCTTCACTCAAAGGTTTTATAAATATATTGGCTAATTGTTCCTTAGTATTAACATATTCTAGACAAATGTCATTATTAGCTACATGTTCTCTAATGAAATGATATCTAATTTCAATGTGCTTAGTTCTTGAATGTTGAATTGGATTTTTAGTTAAATTTATTGCACTAGTATTATCACATCTAATAGGAGTTCTATCAAGTGTTATGTCATAATCTTCAAGTTATCGTAATCCAAAGGATTTGAGCACAACAACTTCCAGCTGCAACATATTATGCTTCAGCAGTTGATAATGCAACCGAATTTTGCTTTTTGCTAAACCAAGAGATTAAGTTACTTCCTAAAAATTGACATGCTCCACTTGTACTCTTTCTATCTAGTTTACAACCAGCATAATCAGAATCAGAATAAGCAATCAAATTTAGTGTTGAGTCTCTAGAATACCATAAACCTACATTTTTAGTTCCACTTAAGTATCTTAGTATTCTTTTTACAACAATTAAATGTGATTCTTTATGTTCAGATTGATATCTAGCACATAAGCAAACAGCAAACATGATATCAGGTCTACTTGGCGTTAAGTAAAGTAGTGATCCAATCATACCTCTATAATATTTTTGATCAACTGGCTTACCGTCTTCATCTTTGTCTAGTTTGCATGAAGGACTCATTGGTGTTCCGAGGGGTTTAATTGATTCCATCCCAAACTTTTTGAGGATTTTCTTTGTGTACTTTATTTGGTTGATGAAGATTCCCTCTCTTTCTTGTTTGATTTGGAGTCCTAGAAAGAAATTAAGTTCTTCCATCATGTTCATCTCGAATTCACCCTGCATTAACTTAGCAAATTCTTGACACAAGAGATTGTTAGTAGCATCGAATACAATATCATCAACATATATTTGTACTACTAATAAATCCTTATCTTTTCTTTTCAAAATATGTTTTATGAACATTTCCTCTAGAAAAATTATTTTCGATTAGAAATTTTCTTAACCTATCATACCAAGCTCTAGGTGCTTATTTTAAACCATAAAGTGCTTTGTGCAATTTAAAAACATGATTTGAAAATTTATGATCTTCAAAACCAGGTGGTTATTCAACAAAAACTTTCTCATTTATAAACCCATTTAAAAATGCACTTTTAACATCCATTTGAAATAAATTGATATTCATATGACATGCAAACAAGTAATAATCTAATTGCTTCTAATCTAGCTAGAGGTGCAAAAGTTTCATCAAAATCAATTCCTTCTTCTTGATTATATCCTTTGCGACTAATCTAGCTTTGTTTCTAATTACTATGCCATTTTTATCTAATTTATTTCTAAATACCCATTTTGATCCTATAACTGAATGATCTTTAGGTCTATCTACAAGGGTCCAGACATTATTCCTAGTAAATTGATTTAATTTCTCTTGCATAGCTAACATCCAATTATTATCTTTTTCAGCTTCTTCACTAGTTTAGGTTCAATTTGAGATACAAATGCAAGATGATTATTGATGTTTCTTATTGATGATCTAATTCTTACTCCTTGAGATGGATACCTATAATTAATTCCTTTGGATGACCATAGGCATATCTCCAATCTCTAGAAAGATCTACATCATTATGATTAGTATCAACAACATCAACACTAGGAGAATTATCATCTTTAGCTTCTTGTTCATGATCTGAAGATACATCTATATTCAATTTTTAATATCTCTCCCAAGTAAATTTGTATCTTTCTCATCATCAATCTTTTCCGAACTCGATGCTAAAGATTCATCAAAAACTACATGAATAGATTCTTCTACAATTAAGTTTCTCTTGTTAAACACTCTATAGGCTGTACTAGATGTTGAATATCCTAAGAATATGCCTTCATCTGATTTTGCATCAAATTTTTCAATATTATCTTTACCATTATTATGAATGAAACATTTACAACCAAATGCATGAAAGTAACTAATGTTTGGTTTTCTATTGTTCCATAGTTCATAAGGAGTTTTCTTAAGGATTGGCCTAATTAAAGCTCTATTAAGAATGTAACATGCCGTGTTTATAGCTTCCACCCAGAAGTACTTTGGGAGTTGGCTTTCACATAGCATGGTACGGACCATGTCTTCTAAGGTTCTATTCTTTCTTTGTACAACTCCATTTGTTGTGGTGTCCTAGGTGCAGAGAAGTTATGATGGATGCCATTTCAATGCAAAAGTTTTTAAATAAATGATTTTCAAATTCTGTGCCATGATCACTTCTAAGAGACACTATGGTGTTGTTTTTCTTATTTGTGACATTCTTAAAAAATTTCAGAAATATTGGAAAGGTCTCATCTTTATGAGCTAAAAATAATACCCAAGTATATCTAGAATAATCATCTACTATAACAAGACCATATTTCTTTCCTCCTAGACTAGTGGTCTAGTAGGTCCAAAGAGATCCATGTGAAGTAGTTCAAGTGGCCTAGAAGTGGAAACGATATTTTTAGTTTTGAAAGAGTTTCTAGTTTATTTTCCAAATTGACATGCATCACAAAGGTCATAACTGTTATCATGTCAATATGTCTGTGTCCCTAAGGTCATAACTGTTATCATGTCAATACCCCTAGGGTCATAACTGTATCATGTCAATATGTCTGTGTCCCTAGGGTCATAACCTAAGCTCTGATACCATATAAGCTGTCACGCCCCAGACCCAAATATCGGGCTAGGGTGACAACCCGCCGCGTGCCGGGCACGCAAGGCGTCAAAATTTTTCAACATAGTATAATACAATATAACTACCAAGTACAAATACATTAATAAGTTTTGGGCTAACACCCTTACACACCACAATAATAAAGTCTGGGCATCAAGCCCTACACATATGTAATATTGGGGCTACAACAAAATAATGATCTTGTTTATTTAATAGAAGATCCATCACCCCACAATCCTCTTCAACCTCGTGGCTCTGATAAAAACATTGTAAGAATTTTGTGAGCTTACACTCAGTAAGTAAACCATGTTATACAGTCAATCATAGCATAGCAATCAATAAGCATATAAATGATCATGCATAAACATTTCACAATTACTCAAACATGCAATGTAAGTAAACCAATCATGCCCACGGCCCTGCAATATTATACCCACTGTTTATACATCTCAATGGTAACTGAAAGTGACCCACGGCCCTGCAATATCTCACATAATGTACCAATCCCCCCGAAGTAGGGTCGAGTACCATAGTATCGACCATACAACAAGTATCCCCCTACTGAAGTAGGGTCGAAATACCATAGTATACTAACAGTATCCCCCCTACTGAAGTAGGGTCGAAATACCATAATGTACAACAGTATCCCCCCTACTGAAGTAGGGTCGAAATACCATAATGTACCAACAGTATCCCCCCTACTGAAGTAGGGTCGAAATACCATAACTGTATCCCGTATCCCCCCTACTGAAGTAGGGTCGAAATACCATAATGTATCAACCAGTATCCCCCCTACTGAAGTAGGGTCGAAATACTAGGATATGACATGATAAAGGAGAGCCGCGGCGACACATAACAGTACCTCACATCACATCAATACATCAATACATCAATATGTAGCAAAACAGTGGATTATACTTACTGATGTAATATATCACATCAATCAACTGCATCTCTCATGCATAGCAACTGCATCTCTGCATAGCAACTGCATCTCTGCATAGCAGCATCTCTCATGCATAGCAACAGCATCTCACATGCATAATAGCATCCACACATGAAATCATAGTATTCATCTACTTACACATTTAGCCAATAACAATTCACAATTTAACTACGCATATCCTGAAATAAATTATTTAATAAACTGATAACTGGCTTACTTACCTCAGTACGCAATCCAACAGGTATAAATCAGCTATTCTGATGTCTGAGCACCTACAGGATCATTACACAATCAATTTATTAGAATACGAATGTTAAATGACCCTTAGGATTTCTACCCAAACTAATTCACGGGCCCTACTTTGGGCTCGAATATCTCCCACTATACAAACCCAAATGGGGAAGTAAAAATACCCCATGAAACTAGAATTCACCCAGATTCTAGCCATATAATTATTTTTCTAATCCCGGCCCGTTACGGGGCCCAAAATCCAGCCCGAAATCCGCTCACTGCACGGCCCAAAAGGCCTGAACCGGCCGGCCCAGCCGGCCCGGTTCAATTATCTCCCTCCCGATCCCCTGTTTCACCGAACAGGGGACGGGGACATGGCCGGCGGCCGGGGCCGCCGCCGGCCAAATTGAGGGCGGCCCGGCCGCCGGTGGCCGGGCCAGAGCCGGCCGCCGCCGCGGCCGGCCGCCAAATCCTTCCCTCCCCCTCAATTTCTCACTCTCTCAACTCCTCCGCGCGGCACGGAGTGTGCCGGCGGCACGGCCGGCCACCTTGGCCGGCCGGACCTCCACCGGACGCACGCCCGGCGCCGGTGGAGGCGACAGGCCAACCTCGGGCCCGGCGAGGCGGCGAGCACGCCGCCGGGCCCGAACCAACCGGCGGAAGCCGGGCTTCCGCCACCGCGCGAGAGGAGGGCCAATTGGCCCTCCCTCTCCTCTCTCTCTCCACCACCACCCCGCCGGACGCCTCCCCCGGCGCCGGCGGGGTCGCCGGCCAAGTATCAGGCCCGGCGCGGCGGCGAGCACGCCGCCGGGCCTGAACCAAGGGGATCGGCCGGCTCACTTCTCTCTCGTGTCTCTCTGTCTCTCTCTCTCAGGCTCTTTCTCTCTCTCTCTCTGGTTCTCTTTCTCTCTCTCTCAGGCTCTTTCTCTCTCTCTGGTTCTCTTTCTCTCTCTCTCAGGCTCTTTCTCTCTCTCTGGTTCTCTTTCTCTCTCTCAGGCTTTCTCTCTCTCTCTCCGCTCTCTCTCTCTCTCTGAGAGGCAGGGGATTACCTGATGGAAGCGGACGCCCGAAACGCCAGGATGATGGAGGGAGCCCCCCCTCCATCATATAAATAATTCCCTACGCAACGCTTCAGCCCAAGCACTCGGAAACCCATCAGACGCGATTCGAGAATCCAAGCGGCATATAGGGAACTTAAATATCATAAAACACCAGGTGCCACCCTAATTAATACTGAGAGTTAACCTCCCCACTATTAAATTTCCGGGGTTTACATTCTTCCCTCCTTATAAGAATTTCGTCCTCGAAATTGATATACATCCAATAGAATATAGAATCCAAATTTCCCTCTCATAAAAAAATTAAATTTTCATTAAAATTCACGGTCATCGATACATCATTGATCTGTCATAAGATACAAATAATTATGGATTTTTCTTTCCCATTTCCTCCTTAGACTCCGAGTAGTCTTTCTCTCAGAATGAGTATTCTACTGATCTTTGACATAAGTAATACTACACTATTTCAGAACCTGATTCTTACGGCCCATAATGTGCACAAAATGATCTTCATAGGTCAATTCTTTCTTAAGCTAAATTGGTTCAAGTTCTAACACATAACAGGGTTTAAAATATATCTCCTCAGTCATAAAGGTATGAAACAAATCGAATATCCCAAAGAGTAATCGAATACCCCAAAGAATATAAGCCACCTCCTTATTTTGATCAAAATCTCAAATGGCCCAATAAATTGAGGACTCAATTCACCTCTAAACACAAATCTCATCGCATCATTAGTAAGTAAAATTTCCAAATGATCTTCAACCTGAAATTTCAAATCTTTCTGTTTAACATCAACATAACTTTTCTATTAACTCTGAGCTACATGAAGCTGCTTTGATACTTTCTCATTTTGTTAAACCAGCTCAGTAATCAAAATTTTCTCTCTCACACTTCATCTCAATAAAATTACACCTTTTATCATAGACAACAAAATGAATCCATTTGAAAGTTGGCTTGGTAATCAATAAATAAGCAATTTCACTAAGGGTAAGAAGCTATACCAAGCACTTTCTAAATCCATCACACATGCTCATAGTATATTCTCAAATCTAATTGGTTCATGCAGATTGTCCATCTATTTGAGGGTGGAAGGCTGGACAGAAATTCAGTTTAATTCACTAAGCCTTATGAAAACATCATCAAATTAGAAGAGTGAGACAAATGGGTCAGACTCAATTACGCAGTTTACCATTAAACCAAAAACAAATATTAACATTTTATCTCGCTAAAATTTCATCCTCAAAATTAAATGTCCACAAATTTTGTACCATTATAGGTACTCACTAGCAAACTTTTATTTCATTCCCAAGCACCCAAATGACATATCCAACTTTCAAAATTAATTTAATCTTTCTACCAAATAAAATTAATTCCTTAAGAAGTTTTTTTTTTTTAAGGTTAGTAACACATCAGCTTCTCTTATTCCTCAATAAGACAGTTCTAAATTCTTTTGAATTAAATATAAGATAGTTTCCTTCCAATGCTCTCTCAACTCATAAATAGTTGAATGTGTCATTAATCATTACGACACTTATTTTAATCATCATAACATACTTGGTTTCACTCTTGAATACTTCAAGCTAACCTCAATGAACATTATGCAATTATTTAGGATATCTTTCAAAATTATCATAATCAAAATTCATTTTCTTTGACTATAGATATGCCACTCATGGCTGATTGATAATTTATCCATCCAGTCTCGAATTCAGAAAGTACTCAATTATGATTAATCAAAAACATGTAATTAACTATTCCATTCCCAAAATATCATCAATATTAATCATCCCTATAACTAGCAGATGAGTTCAATAATGTAAGTTCTACAAATAAAATTCATTTTATCCTCATTCAAATTCAGATTTAAATTTACTAACTCCAAATCCATATATCAACTCAATTGCAATATGAACATAATGATGATATCTTAGTCATGTTAGTCATCAGTTGAAATTTTCCATTACTATGTCATATTCCATATATTCATCTGTCTTTTATTGCATATCCAATTAAAATTTCCTCTACCCATATTATTTAAAGGTTTAAAATTGCTACGAATCATATCCAACAAGTTTAATGGAGCTAAAACCTCTAGAAGCCCCTTGACCTCTCCACTGATCAAGGCTACCAGCCAGGGAGCCCACATAATATCATTGGCTTGCGATGGTTCATTCTCAATTCCTATCAAACTCGTAATTCTTGATAAACTTTAAATTTTAAGCTTCCAAAGCATAATTTCCTGAAATTCCTTAAAAGTCATAATTGTCTCAATGTCATCCAAGTATTTTATCTAGAGTGTCATTATGTATATGTCCCTAAGGTTATGACCTGGGTCTTGTGGGTTATGGGCCCACCATGCTTCCGCTGCGCACTCTGATGCTACATGTCTTGCTAGACTGCGCCAGAGAGTCCTCCTCATACAGTTGGCTCCTAGTACGGTGAGCCATAACTATTTTCTGTTAAATTAGATGTGGTTAATATCATCATAAGCTAGAGTGTCAGGTGTCTCTAAGTATAATGTCATCAAAATATGTTCTCTCCGTGTTATCATGTCAATATGTCTCTGCCCCTAAGGTCATAACTGTTATCATGTCAATATGTCTGTGTCCCTAAGGTCATAACTGTTATCATGTCAAAATGTCTGTGTCCCTAGGGTCATAACTGTATCATGTCAATATGTCCGTGTCCCTAGGGTCATAACCTAGCTCTGATACCATAAAAGCTGTCACGCCCCAGACCCAAAAATTTTGAGCTAGGGTGACAACCCGCCGCGTGCCGGGCACGCAAGGCATCCCGAAACATGACACTGAGTTCAATAAAAGCAACAACCTATATATCATTCAAGTCCATGTCTTTAATACAATCCATAACTAAAGATTTGGGCTACAAGCCCTACACATAAGCATTACAGGGGTTACATCAACATATGAATCCACTTTATAGAAGCTCCAACGAACCTATGGTTCCTTACACACCACAATGATAAAGTCTGGGCATCAAGCCCTACACATATATATATTGGGGCTACAACAAAATAATGATCTGGCTTATTTAATAGAAGATCCATCACCCCAAAATCCATCTTCAACCTCGTGGCTCTGATAAAAAACATTGTAAGGATTTTGTGAGCTTACACTCAGTAAGTAAACCATGTTATACAGTCCAATCATAGCATAGCAATCAATAAGCATATAAATAATCTGCATGCATAAACATTTCACAAATACTCAAACATGTAATTTAAGTAAACTCATCATTGTTATATTATATCATATGTGTCCCAAGGCCCTGCAATGCCCCATAACAAAGGAGAGCCGTGGTGGCACATATAAATATAATTCAAATCATTTGCACTCATCATTGTTGTATTATATCATAGCAAATTATCAGTGCATATAAACAATTCATTGTCATATTATATTATGTGTCCCACGGCCCTGCAATGCCCCATAACAAAGGAGAGTCGCGGCGGCACACATAAATATAATTCATTCTTTTGTATTCACAATCACTCCATTATGCAATGTAAATATTATATCATACGTGTCCCACGGCCCTGCAATGCCTCATCTGAGCACATCCTCTAGATGTGTATGGCCATAGCAAAGGAGAACCGCGGCGGCACTTATGAATATAATCATTTGCATCCATAATTGCTCAATTATACTTTATAAGTAAACCCACTGTTTATACTCTCAATGGTAACTGTAAATGTGACCCACGGCCCTGCAATATCTCCATAATGTACCAACCTGCATCCCCCCTACTGAAGTAGGGTCGAAATGCCATAGTATACTAACAAGTATCCCCCCTACTGAAGTAGGGTCGAAATACCATAGTATACTAACCAGTATCCCCCCTACTGAAGTAGGGTCGAAATACCATAATGTATCAACCAGTATCCCCCCTACTGAAGTAGGGTCGAAATACCGTAATGTATCAACCAGTATCCCCCCTACTGAAGTAGGGTCGAAATACCATAATGTATCAACCAGTATCCCCCCTACTGAAGTAGGGTCGAAATACTGTAATGTATCAACCAGTATCCCCCCTACTGAAGTAGGGTCGAAATACTGTAATGTATCAACCAGTATCCCCCCTACTGAAGTAGGGTCGAAATACTAGGATATGACATGATAAAGGAGAGCCGCGGCGACACATAACAGTACCTCACATCACATCAATACATCAATACATCAATCATGTAGCAAAACGTGGATTATACTTACTAGATAATATATCACATCAATAGCAACTGCATCTCTCATGCATAGCAACTGCATCTCTCATGCATAGCAACTGCATCTCACATGCATAGCAAGCATCTCTCATGCATAGCAACAGCATCTCACATGCATAATATAGCATCCACACATGAAATCATAGTATTCATCTACTTACACATTTAGCCAATAACAATTCACAATTTAACTACGCATATCCTGAAATAATTTATTTAATAAACTGATAACTGGCTTACTTACCTCAGTACGCAATCCAACAGGTATAAATCAGCTATTCGGATGTCTGAGCACCTACAGGATCATTACATAATTAATTTACTAACCTCAATGAACATTATGCAATTATTTAGGATATCTTTCAAAATTATCATAATCAAAATTCATTTTCTTTGACTATAGATATGCCACTCATGGCTGATTGATAATTTATCCATCCAGTCTCGAATTCAGAAAGTACTCAATTATGATTAATCAAAACATGTAATTAACTATTCCATTCCCAAAATATCATCAATATTAATCATCCCTATAACTAGCAGATGAGTTCAATAATGTAAGTTCTACAAATAAAATTCATTTTATCCTCATTCAAATTCAGATTTAAATTTACTAACTCCAAATCCATATCAACTCAATTGCAATATGAACATAATGATGATATCTTAGTCATGTTAGTCATCAGTTGAAATTTTCCATTACTATGTCATATTCCATATTTCATCTGTCTTTTATTGCATATCCAATTAAAATTTCCTCTACCCATATTATTTAAAGGTTTAAAATTGCTACGAATCATATCCAACAAGTTTAATGGAGCTAAAACCTCTAGAAGCCCCTTGACCTCTCCACTGATCAAGGCTACCAGCCAGGGAGCCCACATAATATCATTGGCTTGCGATGGTTCATTCTCAATTCCTATCAAACTCGTAATTCTTGATAAACTTTAAATTTTAAGCTTCCAAAGCATAATTTCCTGAAATTCCTAAAAGTCATAATTGTCTCAATGTCATCCAAGTATTTTACCTAGAGTGTCATTATGTATATGTCCCTAAGGTTATGACCTGGGTCTTGTGGGTTATGGGCCCACCATGCTTCCGCTGCGCACTCTGATGCTACATGTCTTGCTAGACTGCGCCAGAGAGTCCTCCTCATACAGTTGGCTCCTAGTACGGTGAGCCATAACTATTTCCTGTTAAATTAGATGTGGTTAATATCATCATAAGCTAAAATGTCAGGTGTCTCTAAGTATAATGTCATCAAAATATGTTCTCTACGTGTTATCATGTCAATATGTCTCTGCCCCTAGGTCATAACTGTTATCATGTCAATATGTCTGTGTCCCTAAGGGTTATCATGTCCTGTGTCCCTAGGGTCATGTCAATGTCTGTATCATGTGTCCCGTGTCCCTAGGGTCATAACCTATGCTCTGATACCATAAAAGCTGTCACGCCCCAGACCCAAAATCGGGCTAGGGTGACAACCCGCCGCGTGCCGGGCACGCAAGGCGTCATAAAATTTTTCAACATAAAGCACCATTATAAATAAAACCAAGTCAATATTACATTAATAAGTTTTGGGCTAACACCCTTACACACCACAATAATAAAGTCTGGGCATCAAGCCCTACACATATGTAATATTGGGGCTACAACAAAATAATGATCTTGTTATTTAATAGAAGATCCATCACCCCACAATCCATCTTCAACCTCGTGGCTCTGATAAAAACATTGTAAGAATTTTGTGAGCTTACACTCAGTAAGTAAACCATGTTATACAGTCAATCATAGCATAGCAATCAATAAGCATATAAATGATCTGCATGCACAAACATTTCACAATTACTCAATCATGCAATGTAAGTAAACCCACTGTTTATACTCTCAATGGTAACTGAAAATGTGACCCACGGCCCTGCAATATCTCAATAATGTACCAACAGGCATCCCCCCTACTGAAGGGGTCGAAATGCCATAGTATACTAACAAGTATCCCCCCTACTGAAGTAGGGTCGAAATACCATAGTATACTAACAGTATCCCCCCTACTGAAGTAGGGTCGAAATACCATAATGTATCAACCAGTATCCCCCCTACTGAAGTAGGGTCGAAATACCATAATGTACCAACCAGTATCCCCCCTACTGAAGTAGGGTCGAAATACCATAATGTACAACCAGTATCCCCCCTACTGAAGTAGGGTCGAAATACCATAATGTATCAACCAGTATCCCCCCTACTGAAGTAGGGTCGAAATACCATAATGTATCAACCAGTATCCCCCCTACTGAAGTAGGGTCGAAATACTAGGATATGACATGATAAAGGAGAGCCGCGGCGACACATAACAGTACCTCACATCACATCACTACATCAATACATCAATATTGCATAAACAGTGGATTATACCTACTGAACAATTGCATGTAATACATCACATCAATTTCACTGCATCTCTCATGCATAGCAACTGCATCTCTCATGCATAGCAATGCATAGCATCATCATGCATAGCAACAGCATCTCACATGCATAATATAGCATCCACACATGAAATCATAGTATTCATCTACTTACACATTTAGCCAATAACAATTCACAATTTAACTACGCATATCCTGAAATAAATTATTTAATAAACTGATAACTGGCTTACTTACCTCAGTACGCAATCCAACAGGTATAAATCAGCTATTCTGATGTCTGAGCACCTACAGGATCATTACACAATCAATTTATTAGAATACGAATGTTAAATGACCCTTAGGATTTCTACCCAAACTAATTCACGGGCCCTACTTTGGGCTCGAATATCTCCCACTATACAAACCCAAATGGGGAAGTAAAATACCCCGTGAAACTAGAATTCACCCAGATTCTAGCCATATAATTATTTTTCTAATCCCGGCCCGTTACGGGGCCCAAAATCCAGCCCGAAATCGCTCATTGCACGGCCCAAAAGGCCTGAACCGGCCGGCCCAGCCGGCCCGGTTCAATCTTATCTCCCTCCCGATCCCCTGTTTCACCGAACAGGGGACGGGGACATGGCCGGCGGCCGGGGCCGCCGCCGGCCAAATTGAGGGCGGCCCGGCCGCCGGTGGCCGGGCCAGAGCCGGCCGCCGCCGCGGCCGGCCGCCAAATCCCTTCCCTCCCCCTCAATTTCTCAGCTCCACTACTCACCCGCGCGGCACGGAGTGTGCCGGCGGCACGGCCGGCCACCTTGGCCGGCCGGACCTCCACCGGACGCACGCCCGGCGCCGGTGGAGGCGACAGGCTTAACCCCGGGCCCGGCGAGGCGGCGAGCACGCCGCCGGGCCCGAACCAACCGGCGGAAGCCGGCTTCCGCCACCGCGCGAGAGGAGGGCCAATTGGCCCTCCCTCTCCTCTCTCTCCACCACCACCCCGCCGGACGCCTCCCCCGGCGCCGGCGGGGTCGCCGGCCAAGTATCAGGCCCGGCGCGGCGGCGAGCACGCCGCCGGGCCTGAACCAAGGGGATCGGCCGGCTCACGCACTGTGTCTCCCGCTCTATCTCCCGCTTTCTCTCT
>UESW01004132.1:359962-425180 GCA_900491605.1 Calamus simplicifolius | reverse complement strand
CTCTCTCTCTCTCTCTCTTGGGCTCTCTCTCTCTCTCTCTCTTCCCGGCTATCTCTCTCTCTCTCTCCCGGCTATCTCTCTCCGGCATTAAGAGGATGGGCAAGGGAATACCTGATGGAGGAAGTGCGCCAGCGTTAAGGAAGGAGTCATCCTCCAACTCCTTTTAAACCCTCCACATGACGCTTCGGTTAGGTAAAGAGATCGGGCACTCAAAAGACGCGTGACGACTTGGGCATTCAATCGTCAAGTCAGGGCCTAAATGTCATGTCAAAAGTCTAAACGTCAAGAAGGTTTTCCCCGGGATGCCAGGTGTCCCCAAAAGTAATTACTAAGAGTTACGTTCCCCCATGATAATTTATGGGGTGTTACATTCTCCCCCCCTTATAAAAATTTCATCCTCGAAATTTGATATACATCCAATGGAATACAAATCCACATTTTCTATCTAATAATCAGCTAAATTTCATTCAAAAGTCACCGTCATCGATACATCGTTGATCTGTAATAAGATACAAATAATTGTGGACGTTTCTTTCTCATTTTCTCCTTGGACTCCCAGATAATCTCCCTCAGAATAATTACACCGCTGAACTTTGACATAAGGAATACTACACCATCTCAGAACTTAATCCTTGCGGTCCACAATGTGCACAAGATGATCATCATAGGTCAATTCTTTCTTAAGCTAAATTGGTTCAAGTTCTAACACATAACGGGGGTTTTGAAATACACCTCCTCAGTCATAAAGGTATGAAACACGTTGAACACCCCAAAGAGTAATGAAGATAATGCTAAGCTATAAGCCACCTCCTTTATTTTGATCAACATTTCAAATGACCCAATGTATTGTGGACTCAATTTACCTCTAAACATAAATCTCATCATGTCATTAGTTAGTAAAATTTCCAAATGATCTTCAATCTGAAATTTTAAATCTTTCTGTTTAACATCAACATAACTATTCTATTAACTCTGAGCTACATGAAGCTGCTTTGATACTTTCTCATATTTGTTAAACCAGCTCAGTAATCAAAATTTTCTCTCTCACACTTCATAAAAATTACACATTATATCATAGACAACAAAATGAATCCATTTGAATGTTGGCTTGGTAATCATTAAATAAGCAATTTCACTAAGGGTAGGAAGCTATACCAAGCACTTTCTAAATCCATCACACAGGCTCGCAGCATATCATCAAAATCTAATTGGTTCATGCAGATTGTCCATTTATTTGAGGGTGGAAGGCTGGACAAAAATTCAGCTTAATTCACTAAGCCTTATGATGACATCATCGAATTAGGAGAGTGAGACAAATGGGTTCATACTCAATTTACACAGTTTACCATTAAACCAAAAACAAATATTAACATTTAATCCACTAAAATTTCATCCCTGAAATTAAATGTCCACAAATTTTGTACCATTATAGATACTCACTAGCAAACTTTTATTTCATCCCCAAGTATCCAAATGACATGTCCAACTTTCAAAATTAATTTAATCTTTCTACCAAAATTTGAATTCCTTAAGAAGTATTTCTTTCCTGTCATCCTTTTTTTTTTTTTTAACTCCTCACAACACAATCATTATAAATATCATAGAATCCATCATATGTATTATGTCATCCATTCTTAAGGTTAGTAATACATCAGGTATTATTAATTCCTCGATAAGACAATTATAAATTCTTATGACTTAGATATAAGATAGTTTTCTTCCAATGCTCTCTCAACCCATATATAGTTGAATGTGCCATTAATCATTACGACAACTATTTCAATCATCATAACATACTAGGTTTCAATCTTGAATACTTCAAGCTAACATCAATGAACATTATGCCAATCATTTAGGATATCTTTCACAATTATCATCATTACTTACCGGTATCATTAATTTATCAATAATACCACTACAACCAACCAATTTCTCTTGAATATGTCAGTATATTCTCAATAAATATTGTAATTTAAATGATCCAAATCCTTGACTCAATTATTTTGTTACCAATGACTATCTAAATCACCTATAGATTATGCAATGCCATATCATGGCCAACTAATTTAAACCCTTCAAATATCTCAAAGTGACTTCACTAATCTAGCTCAGATGGATACAAGACTTATAAGGTCAATAAAGATTGAAAATGCACTTACCATCCGAAAGACATAATTGAAAATTATAGTAATCTCTCTATGACATGAAAGTGATAATAGATGTACCGTTAACCATAATCCATAACTTAGCAACAGTCAAAATAAAATCACTCCCTTCTATTTTCTTAACAATAATTATGCCACATATGGATGATTGATAATTTATCCATCCTGGAGAAAGATATCTACATAGGAACTATGAAGAAAGGTACAAATAATTTGCACGATAATCTATGAATAGATATCTTGATCTAGAAATCTATTAACAGATGAAAATCCCCATAAAATTCTTTATCAGTGGAGTTTAACATATTCTCATTATTGCTAAAATCTTTCATGTTCTACCATCAAAATATTTGATCATTTATTGCCAAAATCAGTTCTAAAGATTAATAGAGTCTACTACTCTCAAAACTTAAACAGTAATTATCTCAGAATTTAAAATTTTATAATCTTCCTAAATGATCCATCAAGATATAATATGCAGTCAACTATTTCATTAGCATCAATATCAATCATCTCCATATCTAGCAAATTAACAATCAGTTTTGAACATGCAATATCCATAATAAAAGTTCTCTAGTAAAATTCACTATATATATTTATCCATCTAGACTCAAATTCAGAAAGTACTCAATTGTAATTGATCAAAAAAATGTAGTTAACTATTTCATTCCCAAAATATCATATTAATCATCCATATAACCAGCAGATTAGCTCATAATCTTAAACTTACAATATCAACAATGTAAGTTCTACAAATAAAAAATTCATTTTATACATCCACATTCAAATTTAGATTTACTAACTCCAATTCCACATATCAACTCAATTGCAATATGGACATAATGATGTTATCCTAGTCATATTAGTCATCAATTGAAATTTTTAACTACTATATTATATTCCATATATTCATTTATCTGGTATTGCATCTCCAAGAAAAGTTTCATCTACCCATATTATTTCAAGGTCTAACACTGCTACGAGTCATCTCCAACAAGTTTGACGGAGCAAAAACCTCTAGAAGCCCCTAGGCCTCCCCACTGGTCAAGGCTACCAGCCAGGGATCCCACATAATATCATTGGCTTGCGATGGTTCATCCTTAATCCCTATCAAATTTGTAATTCAATTAATATCTTGATAAACTTTAAATTTCAAGCTTCCAAAGCATAATTCATGAAATTCCTTGAAAGTCATAATTGTCTCCATATCATCCTAGTATTTTGCCTAGAGTGTCAAGTTTCCCTAAGTATAATGTCATCAAAATATGTTCTCTACGTGTTATCATGTCATGTCAATATGTCCGTGTCCCTAGGGTCATAACCTATGCTCTGATACCATAAAAGCTGTCACGCCCCAGACCCAAAAATTTTGAGCTAGGGTGACAACCCGCCGCGTGCCGGGCACGCAAGGCGTCTTAAAAATCTTGATATACGATTCAAATGGCAATGAATATGGGAACCAACCATAATACAAATGATAGTTATAAGTTTTGGGTATCAAACCCTACATCCAAGTCATGCTAATAAAGTTGGGCTACAACAAGCCCTACACACAAACATAATAGGATTACACCAATGCAATGGTCCTCATTTTATTTATTAGAAGCTCCATCAACTCCGAATATCCATCATCAACCCTGAGTCTCTGAAAAACATTGTGAAGGTTAATGAGTTTACACTCAATAAGTAAGCCTATTATACAATCATATCATACTTGAATTATATTTAACATGCCATCAACATATGCATCTTGTCAACTTAACATAAATTAAACATTTGATAAGCATCAGAATATGCACTCTAGCAAACTCCTTGTTTATGTAATTATAGATTTCCTATCTGTCCCACGACCCTGCAATACCTCAATCAGAGCACATCCTCCAGATGCATGGCCATCAATATCCACAGAACACATTGTACGATGTGTGAGGCCATACCATAACAGAACACACTCTACGATGTATGTGGCCATAAAAATCATACAGAACACATTGTAAGACATGTGGGCCATACCATAACAGAACACACTCATCAGTGTGGGAGGCCATAAAAATCATACAGAACATGTCTACAATATGTGGGGCCATATCATAACAGAATACATCTCCAGTGTGTGTGGCCATAAAAATCATACAGAACACATCTACAATGTGTGGGGCCATAGTAAAGGAGAACCGCGGCGACACATATAAATCTATTTAGCATTTTCATCTCATGTGCATCATGCATCTGTATCTCACAATATCTCACAGTGTTTTGCACAGTATAAGGAGATGCATATAATCACCTCAATATAAACATGCGTACAGGCAATCATAATTCTGGCATATACATCAATAAATTATTTCTTACAATATTACCAATCATTATAATCATATAATTATTCATTTGAAATCCACAGTTCCCTGCTACATAGACAATTCAGTTAATTTATAAAAATGCATGCAAACTGTATATACTCAATTTATTAATTAAACAATTAAATTGCATAATAGTCTTACTTACCTCCTACGCATAATCCAAATGATGAACCAACTAACCAGATGTCTGGGCACCTACAGGATCAATGTACATAATTAATTCACAAATCTAATTAATAAAATGACCCTTAAGACCCTACCCAGACTAGTTCACGGGCCCTACTTTGGGCTCAAATATCTTCCTCTATACACACCCAATTGGGAAAGTAAAAATACCCATGAAACGAGAATTCACCCAAATTCTAGCCATATAATTTTCTTGCTAATCCTGCCCGTTACGGGGCCAAAAACTAGCCCCAAAACTGCTCGCTGCACGGCCCAATAGGGCCCAAAAGATGGCAGCCCAGCCAGCCCACTCAATCCTTCGATCCCAGCTCCTCTGTTTCGCCCGAAACAGAGGACAGCATCCGGTCGGCGGCCAGGGCCGCCGCCGGCCTAATTCCGTCCGGCCCGGCCACCGGAGGCCGGGCCGGAGCCGGCCGCCGCCGCGGCCGGCCTCCTTTTCCCCTCTTTCTACCTTAATTTCTCTCCTTCTCTCTCTTTCTCTCCGCTGCTCCCGCGTGGAATTCATCGCGCCGGCGATGATTCCGGCCAAATTGGGGCCGGTCCGGCCGCCGTTGGCCAGACCAGAGCCGGCCGCCGCCGTGGCCGGCCTCCCCTCTCTCTCCCTCTCCTTAATTTTCTTTCATCTTCTCCCTCACATCCGCGCGGCACCTCTTTGTGCCGGCAGCACGGCCGGCCACCTTGGCTGGCCGGACCTCCACCGGACGCACGCCCGGCGCCGATGGAGGCGACAGGCCGAAGCTCAGGCCCGGCGAGGCGGTGAGCACGCCGCCGACCCGAACCAACCGGCGGAAGGCCACCACGCGAGAGGAGGGCCAATTGGCCCTCTCTCTCCTCTCTCTCTCCACCACCACCCCCCGGACGCCTCCTCCGGCGCCGGCGGAGTCGTCGGCCAGATCCAGGCCCGGCGAGGCGGCGAGCACGCCGCCGGGCCTGAACCAAGGGGGACGACCGGGTTGATTCCATTGCTTCTCTGCCTCCCGAGCTCTCTTTCTGTCCCTCTGTATCTCTCTCTCATCCCGGCTCTCTCTCTCTCTCTCTTGGGCTCTCTCTCTCTCCCTCTCTCTCTTCCCGGCTATCTCTCTCTCTCTCTCCCGGCTATCTCTCTTCAGCATTAAGAGGATGGGCAAGGGAATACCTGATGGAGGAAGTGCGCCAACGTGAAGGAAGGAGTCATCCTCCAACTCCTTTTAAACCCTCCACATGACGCTTCGGTTAGGTAAAGAGACGGGCACTCAAAAGACGCGTGACGACTTGGGCATTCAATCGTCAAGTCAAGGCCTAAATGTCATGTCAAAAGTCTAAACGTCAAGAAGGTTTTTTCCGGGATGCCAGGTGTCCCCAAAAGTAATTACTAAGAGTTATGTTCCCCCATGATAATTTATGGGGGGTTACAGAAGCCGAAGCTAAGGCCAAGGCAAAGTCCAAGGCGAATTATTACTTGGCTTCAGAACCGTACAGACTGTTATTCCACCGCCTGGGGGCATGATCAGCCACATCAGATGCCCCCCCACCCCTGAGATGGAAGGGCGTATAATCACCAGCGAAAGGAGCGTTATATCACCCGGTGGCTGATCTCTGTGCGCCAGCGGCTACTAAGAGGACACATATCCCCAAAGGCCGTATTTCTTTGATGAGGCATTGGGTGCTGCATTGCCCTCGCCTCATTCGTTCTGACCGTTGAGATCAAGGGGGATTCTCCTTGGGTACGGAACTACAAAAAGGCGGGCATCATTATTTCGGTGAGGTCACCGCTATCCCATCATTGGTGGTGCCGCTCGCGTTCTGCGCATCTAGTGGTTGCCGAAACGATCCCCAGTGGCGAGCGGGCATGTGGCCAAATTGTAGGCTGGCAGGATGATTTGAAATGGGGCTATAAAAGGGGGGAGTCGTCCCTGACCTCGATCTTTCGTTTCTACTACAGTTGCCCGTTCTTTTCCACTCGGTCCTCATTCGAGCGTCTGTTCGTCTTCTGCTTTCCAAGCTCTTCATCCTCGATTCCCAGTTCCCACATCCTTCTTCCAGGTCAGTTTCATCTCTGTTTCCATGGCTTCTTCATCCCTTTCCTGTTCTATCTCCGACTCTGGGGGTTATTCCCCCGATCCTTCGCCACCTTCTCAGTCTCCAGCACCCAGCTGGTCCACCTCCTCCACTTATAGGGCCCTAATAGAGTGAGCCATCAGGCCGTCTCCCACCGGGAGACGTCCGGTCGCCGGATGGGTCCCCATTCGGTGCCCTCCGGCCGTCGCCAGCTCATCTTCCACCATGAGGGGGACTGCCTCAAGCATGACTGCTCAAGAGATTATAAATCTTAGGGCTAAGTACAGTCTCCCACCAATCTCTGCCTATACCGACCTCTTCCCGAAGATAGGGTAACTTCCTCTTATCCCGGTAGAGTGACTCTATATGAAACTTATTTCAAGGCCAGCCTTCGCCTTTCCATTCATCCCTTCATACTTAACCACTTACATAGATATTCCTTAGCTCCAGCACAGTTGGTTCCGAATTCCATTCGGACCATCATTGGTTCTTAGTGCTATGTCATATTCATAGGGTAGAAGCTAGGATCTCTCTCTTCCGATGCTTTTATACCCTTAGGAAACAATCGGGGTGGTGGTCCGTTGCCCCTAGGCCCACAAGAACCCTCAAACTACATCTTCCCACGTCCATTAAGGGGTGGAAAGATATGTTTTTCTTCACTCAAGTTGAGGGGGTGAGAACAGTATGGGGGACTCCAAACACCGAGCCGAACAAGGATCCAACCATACTCCCAAGGGACTAAGAGGCATTCGGGCAGTTGATAACTACCGACGTCCCCCGATACAACTAACTGTTGGCCAAGGAGAGCCTTCGGCTGGCAGGCCTTATTCCGAGTGACGGTGAGCAACCATGACTTTTCCCTTCACACCATTTGCTCTCTTCCTTTTCCCCCTTTTTCCTCTCTGTTTTTTTTTACCAAATCCTTTGACTTATGCAAATATGCTATCGTCACTCCAAGCAGTGAGAAGGGCTGCAGCCAAGGAGAGAAGAACCCATGCGGATGGGGCCCCCACCAAGAAGAGGGCCAAAGTCAAGGTTAGCAAGAAAACCGAGGCTGGAGGGGCCTCGGGAAGAAATGAAGAGGCCAAAGAAAGGAGGTGGCCTCATTCACCTTCACCTACGCCGTCCCGATCCCCCATTGATCTCACTAACACACCCCTAGAGGAACCGAGGGTTGGAATTCTGCCGTCACCATCTGCTGCTCCTGAGGTGGAGCCAACCGCACCGATGGCAGGGCCGACTCCAGAGGCCGCTCCGCCAGCTAAAGAGGCGATAGCCGAGGAGCCTCCATAGGTGGTAGCGCCAACGGAAGAGGCACCATCGACCTCTGACCGATGCCAGCAGCTCCAGCACCCACTAGTGCCGCAAAGGAAGATGAAGCCAATGCACCTTCCTTCCGGTCAATCCTCGAGCACCACGGCCGTTGGGCTGAGCGAACAATGGCTCAGGTCTGTGTACCTGAGCTTTAGAGGGTCCTCCAGAACCAAGGGACCTCTATCTTCTTCCGCGAAGCCTCTGTGGCTCACTTCTGGGTAAGTATTTTCCCCCCTTATCGATAGTGCTTGAGAATTTCCTTCTTGACCCGAATGTTGCTTGTGCAGGTGATGAATTCCTTGGCTGCCGTCAGAGGTGTCCTATATTAGGCTGAGGCCACCCTTGGCCATTCGAATGAAGAGGTTAGCCGAGCTCAGGCCAGAGCAAAAAAGGCTGAGCAGACTCTGGAGGCAGCCCAAGCTGAATTGGACCAAGCACAAAGGGGCAAAGCCGAAGCCAAGGCCGCCCGATCCGAGGGTTTAGCTTGGGCAGAAAGGGCAGAAGGGGCACTTGAGGAAGCTCAACGCCGAGCAGCCATGAGCTCGATAATGCTCGAGCGGCATAGGAGAAGCAAAGGGTGGCAGAGTCAGAGGTATTCATGTTGAAGAATCGACTACACTCCGCCATCATCGAAACAAAAGCGGCCGAGGAGCGGGAAGAAAATGCCGAAGAGATTTCCCGTCGATCCGACATCGAAATAATTGACCTGAAGATGGCTGTGATGGCTACCGAAGAAAAAATTGTCACGGCCGAGAAGAAGGCCACCGAGGCCGTAGAGAGCTTCAAGCAGTCCACTAGTTATGAGGAGGAGCTGGTCGGGGCCACTGCCTTCACATACAATCCGGGCTTCCAAGATTGTAAGGCCAAAGTAGGAAGAATCTATGGTCTCGAGGGGATCGGCGACCTGGAACTAGATGACGACGAAGAAGATCCTTCCCCCAATGACGATCCAGCGCCAGCCGAGCCTTAAGAGCACTTTATTTTTCCTTGTAATGAGGCCCGACTAGAGTCGGCAATTTTGTAAAACTTCTACAATTAATGAAAATACATTTTTGATATCTTTGAGATTCACTGTTGGTAATTTGCTCATTCTAGAATCGGGGCTAGGGCCAAGAGTGTAGATCCAATCTGGGAACCGAAGCAGTAGCTAGGGTTAGGTAAGGCAAAAGTAGATAGAAATCCTGGCTATAGCTGGGACTTGGGGCCGTAGTTGAGAGTCGACACTCGACGTAGGTGTCAAAGCCGAAGTCAAGATGTGGGGGAAATCGAAACGGGAGTTAACTTGAGGCTGGAGCTAAGACCGAAATGAGTCTGAATAAACGCTGATCCAACCTCATGCTTGCACGCCGACGCAAAGTTGGGCTAGAGTGCCGACGCTGAGTCAGGCTTGAGTGTCGACGCTGGGTCGGGCTTGAGTTCTGATGTGAGGTCGGGTTTGAGTGCCAACGCAGAGTCGGGCTTGAGTGCTAATGCAGAATCGGGCTTGAGATCTGACGTGAGGATAGGCTTGAACGCTAACGTGGAGTCGAGCTTAAGTGCCGACACGGAGTTGGGCTTGAGTGCCGACGTGAGGTCAGCCTTGAGCTGAAAAAGCAAGATTGCTTGAAGACATTTTTGTTAGTTAATAAATATTATTTTAGTAAACATGCTCAAGCTTATGACATCAATACACTTTACTGATAATACCGATGGAGGTTGTTTGCATTCCAGGTGCGATGGAGAGGCTTCCCGTCCAGCCCTTTGATCCGGTATGCTCTGCGGTGAAGCGCATCGGTGAATCGATAAGGTCCTTCCCAATTGGGCGACAGCTTTCCTCCCTTCATGGGTTTGGAGACTTCGGCTCGTCTGAAGACCAAGTCTCCAGGAAGGAATGTTCTGGGGCAAACTCGGGCATTGTAGTACTTTGCGATCCTTTGTCGGTAGGAAGCCATTTTGAGTCATGCTCAATCGCGGACTTCCTCAACGAGGTCAAGGCTGGCTCTCAACTGGCTGGAATTATCCTCTCATCATATGATTGTATCCGGGGACTAGGGATGCCAATCTCCACCAGAATGATTGCCTCCGACCCGAACACAAGGCTAAAAGGAGTTTCTTCCATGGGGGTTCGGGGCACCGTGTGATACGCCCACAACACATTCAGGAGCTCCTCCACCCATCTTCCTTTGAAATCATCCAAGCATGTCCTAAGCCCTTGAAGGATAATCCGATTTGTCACTTTGACCGCTCCGTTTGACTGCGGATGACCGACAGAAGTGAACCTCTGGCATATGCCCAGTTTGGCACAAAACTCTTTGAAAGGAGCATTGTCGAACTATCGACCATTATCGGTAACAAGGGTATGGGGTAGTCCAAACCGACATATAACAACTTCCAAAAGAAGTTCCTCACCTTGGCTTCGGTGATTTTGGCAAGTGCTTCGGCCTCTATCTACTTAGTGAAATGGTCGATGGCAATGAGCAGAAACATCCGCTGGCCAGAGGCTAGAGGGAATGGTCCTAAAATGTCCATCCCCTACTGGGCAAAGGGCCATGGAGACGATAGGGGGCTTAGCTGAGAGGTTGGCAGCCGTTGAATATTAGCGTGTCGCTGGCAACTGTCGCACTTTCGGACCAACTCGGCTTCATCTCCCCGTATGATAGGCCAGTAGTAGCCTTGGAGTAGGGCTTTATGTGATAATGCTCTACCCCCCAAGTGGCTTCCACAAATACCCTTGTGGATCTCACGGAGGATGTAGTCAGCGTCTGCGGGACCAATGCATTTGAGGAGAGGGTGAGAGAAGGATCTTCGGTACAGTTGTCCATCGAGCATCAGGAACTTGGGTACTCACTGTTGGAAATTATGTCCTAAAGCCAATTAATTAACATGTAGATGATTGTGCAAGTTGTAAATGTATATGAATTATAAATTAATAAAATTTGACAGTTCATTACATCGTATCTTCCTAAAATAAATTCTTTTGTGATGGAGTCCTTAGAACCATAATCTATTCAATAAAGAGATGATTTATTGAGTGGTTCTTAAAATAGTCGCGACCAAATGATATATAGTTATAGGACAACTATGTATCAAGTAAAGGTCGTTGTATGTTATAGATTGGTTGTCCTCTTTACCAAGGAGTGTGGTGACACTGGTATGACATGTAGGTGAGGTGTATGATAATTCACTGAACGTGACCAATCTGCGGAACACTCTTCTGCCAAGAAGTGTTTGCGAAGGGATATGGATATAAGTGTTCCTCTGACCTGAGATCACCATGGTAGCTTGCAAGCAACCTACTATACTTTGGTGCCAAATTACCTGGATTTCTAATCCAGTGACTGAAGGTTTCTGGGTGCAGTAAAGTACTTGTGGAGCAGTGAGTGGATCAAGATGGGATTGACCCCTCCAAACAGTTTGGAATAAATGTCTCACTATGTTTCAATTTAGCAAAACCTTGGCCAGGGTAGTCCCTGTGAGGAGTCACAGGACTTATAAAGATTGAGACACTTTATGGATGAACTGATTAAGGGTTGGCAGTTGAAACCTAAGTCATCTTGAGCATGGATGAATTATATGGTAACCATATGCCAGAGGTTCTTGATTGTTGCTCTGTAACCTTCGGCCTATCCGGATGTCAGGTGTCATTGCTAGATGGCGACTTTGATTAGTATTGGAAAGTGTTAGTACTATCGGCTTAGTGTTCGAACCTATGGGGTCACACGCCATAGGGGATTCTACCTGACTGGATGATTGAGAAACTAAATGTTAGTAAATTAATTGAAGGATTAAATTGGCAATATGATTCCTGGCTAGCTCAATTTGATTGAGCTATGAACACCTTGGTCAAATTAAATAGGATTTGGTTTGGACTCAAATTTAAGTAAGCCTAATGTTAACATCCTTACCCGTTTAAATTCGAATTATGAATTTAAATTTTAAACTAATTTTAATTTTAAGTTTAAAGATTAAATTTTGAATTCAAAAATTTAAATCTGAATTTAAAATGGATGTTAATGACCTCTCCCTAATTACCCCTCATTCTTTAACTTCTAACCTTTTCGATTTTTAACTAAAAAGGAAATCAAGAGTCTCTTCCTTAATTCCTTTTCGGTTTTTAACTGAAAATGAAGATGAAGGGTTCCTCCTTATCTTTCAAGAAACGTTGAAAAATGAAAACGTCATGGAGATGAGAAGTTTTTAGGGTAAAAGGGATTCTGGCTATAAAACCTGGGGGTAAGATGTTTCCTTGTGAGATACATCGATAATTCCATGAGCACCTTAGTGTAAAAGAGAAGAAATCTCATCGTTGAAGCCTAGAAGAGGAGCTAGTACTCCGAAAAGGCTGGTTAGAAGCAGAGCCCCGGTGTGGATCACCTATAGAGGCCATACACCTTTGTGTGGCTAGCAGAAGTACTATCTACCACCGCTTTCTATTGCTGCATGAGTGATTAAGCATCAAAAGGTAAAAGATTCAATATTTACTAGTGACTTAGATGAGATCTAAGGCCCTAGGCCATATACATAGATATGATCTATGCTGTTATTCTTTTTTTATTATATAGATTTGATCTATGTATTAGATCTTTTATATATATATATTGATCCTATTGTAGGCTGATATTGGATTAGATTCAATATCTTATTACTTCCATTGCATATTTATTTTACAAAATGTCAAAATGCATTTCTGTTTATTTCTGTTGCCTACAAAATCAGAGCCAGGTTAGTATTCTTAGTTTCTATCGTGCTCTACTCTGGCATGATCCAATGGGGGAGGCTACTGGTAGTACCCCGGATCATCGTGCCTAACGAGCTTTTGGTAGAATATCAGGAACATACCAATGAGGGAGGTTACTGGTAGTACCTCGATGCGTGGTGCCCAACTATCCATAACTCGAAGAGTGCAATAGGCTGCTGAGAGCACTTAAAGGCTATTTTGGTAGGAAGCCAAGTCTTGGATTGGGTAAATTCTCAAGGCCATCCGATCATAGGAGAGAAGTAGGATTTAAAGGCCTTCTCTTTTCCATTCAATGGGATCTCCTATGGCGTGTAGGGATGCCACTTGTGTCATGACTCATGAAGAAGAAAAGTGAAGAGAATATAGATTAAAACTTTTAATCTCATTTTTGGTTGATGTGATCATAAATTATTTTTATTTTTTGTAAAATCGGTTTTACATGTTAAATTAAAATTATTTTAATTTAAGAGTTTTGTTGACTTTAATTGAGAAATTAAATGACAAAGATATTTAGAAATATGATTGGAAGATCTTAAGTCATTTGTATTAGTTTTAAGGGTCATGGGTTAGCTTGAGTTGGATCCTTAATTGGGTTAGACCTAAGTTTAGATTAATTGGACTAAAAAGAGAACTTAAATCTAATCAACAGTTGAGTTAGGTTACATTCTTTTTGATCTCTCTAATTAGTTAGATTGATTAGTTCATAAATCTAAATGGATTTGTTTTGTTGCTCAGTGGTGAGCCCAAGTCTTGAAACTAATCTAATCGAATCTGATGAACCCATCTCATGATCTCACTTACCTGTAAGATGTGGTTGATCAGAATTGATTGGGTTACTCCATGATTCAAGTTAGCTCATGTCACTTATGATGAATCAGTATGACTGATTAAGGTACCCATGGACTAATAATTCATGAACCATTCTACAAGTAAGTGGGAGAATTCTTGATTATAATCCATGTGTTCTCTTTCATATGTGTTGGGGAGATTGTTAAAAATTGTTGCCCCAATTTTATTGATTTTGATGATTACCAAAAGCCATGAGTATATTAAAAGAAGCAATGAATTTATTTACATGAGCAATGAATTTATTTCTCATAATCAATGAGTTTGTTAAGTATGATTATAATCAATTGGAAAGTAGCTTCAAGCTCCATGTTTAAGCTTTCAAAAAGAAATCTTTATACTTCATATTTCAATCAATGAGTTTTTGGAACATATCTTGAATTGACTCTTAATATCAAATTTATTGTATTCAAGTCTTTGTTGGTAATTCTTTGTTGGTAAGCTGCCATCTGGATCCAGGCTTTCTCTCTGACTTCATCTATTAAGTCCAGATTGGTTCGGAGTTGTTCATCATTAGATTCTTCCGAGTAGCCTTCGGTGCGAGGGGAGGGAGTCCGACTTTCACGGGGATAACAACTTCAGTGCCGAAGGCCATTTTGAACGGAGTCTGGCCGTGCTCTCGGTGGTTTGGTATGCCTACAACACGTGGTGGAGCTCTTCCGCCCACCTGCCTCGCGCTTGGTTGAGCCGAGCTTTAATTCCCTGCAATAGAGTTCGATTTGTTACCTCGGCTTCCCCATTAGCTTGAGCATGTCCGACCGATGTCAGGCGATGAAGAATGCCATGATCCTCGTAGAACCCCCAAACTTTGGATTATTGAATTGATTCCCGTTGTCGATGATGGTGTGGGGAAGACCGAAGCGGCAGATGATGGATCTCTGCACGAAGTCTTTGACACAGGCTTTGGTTATCTGGGCGACTGCTTCGGCTTCGATCCACTTAGTAAAATAGTCAATCGCCACAAACAGGAACATCCTTTGCCCTGTTGTGAGGGGAAAGGGCCAAGTATATCCATCCCCCACTTAGCGAAGGGCCAGGGGAATGAGATGGAAGTCAGGTGAGCAGAGGGGAGCCTCTGAATATTTGAATGTCATTGGCATGCATCACAGGCTCGGACAAGGTCGTCAGCATCTTTCTGCATCGTCAGCCAATAATATCCTTGGCATAGCACTTTGTGGCACAGGGCGTGGCTGCCGAGGTGATTGCCACAGATGCCTTCATGAACCTCCCGAAGAGCATAATCAGCTTTCAATGGATGGAGGCATTTAAGCAATGGCATAGAGAATGACCGCTTATATAGCTAGTCGTCAATCAGGACATAACGAGATGATTGTAATGTCAACTTCCTGCTTCCTTTCTACCCTTCTTTGAGGTACTGGTGCAGGGGGTCCATCCAGGATGGTTTGGTGTCAACCTGCATCACGTAATCAACATCGACAATGTTGGGCTTCTCTAGGACTTCCAGGTGGAATTTTCGCTCGAGATCCATTGACTCCGTAGTCACCAGGCGGGATAATAGGTCGGCGTGTGCATTTTCATCCCTTGGGATCTGAAAATTTTGAATTCATTGAAATAGGAAGATAGATCGCGCACCTTTTGGAGATACCAAATCATGTTCGGCTCTCAAGCCTCGAATTCTTCCTGCACCTGGCCGACCACCAATTGGGAGTCGGTGTAGGCAACTAGCTTTTTGACTTTGAGCTCACGGGCGATTCGGAGTCCGAGAGCAGGGCTTCATACTCTGCTTCATTATTCGAGGCCAGGAAGGAGAAACGAATGCCGTATTCAAAGGTTGCGCCCTCCGGGCCGGTGAGGATCAGGCCGGCGCTAGAGCCGCCCGCACTGGAGGATCCGTCGGCGTGATGCAACCATGGAGCACTGGGCTTTGGTTGCCCGAGGGCATCCGAAACAGAGCCATCTTCGGGTATAGTGCATTTAAGGAGGAAGTCTGCTAGAACTTGAGCTTTAATGGCCGGATGAGGCTGATATTGAATGTCATGCTCGCTCAACTCGATAGCCCATTTGGTCATTCTTCCTGATGCTTCTGGGCGATGGATAATTGCCTTGAGGGGTTGGTCGGTCAGGACGATGATAGTATGCGCCTGGAAGTATGACCGCAACTTCCAGACCGATGTTACTAGAGCTAGGACCATCTTCTTGACCCGAGCATACCTTGATTCAGCGTCTTTGAGCAACTTGCTGCCGCAGAACCTGGACCGCCGCTACTGCATGGTGAGGGCGGCGATCCGATCATCTTGCTGCTGTGGTGGTGGTGGGCGATGGCGACATAGGGATGCCGGCCTAAGGAGCAAGGGGACTGGCCTTCGGCGGGTCAACTCCCTAGCGATGCCCCCAGCATGGCTATGGAACCTTCTGTGCGCATGTCACCACCATCTTCTTGAATATTTAGGGAAGGAGAATCTGTGGCTGACTAGTTCTAAGCTTTCTTCTCTATTTCCTCTCCCCCTACCTGGCATGCCAATCTGTTGACGCCAAGTCATGTTCTTCCAACGCTGGGAAACGGAGATCCTTCTCCTCGAAAAGCTCCTGCAAGAAAGTCCTTGGAGATCGGTTGCATCGGCGGGGACCCTCCGACGCTCAAGTAAGCGACTTGAGAACAGTGAAGAAAAGAGCTAGCAGAAAGATAGAGAGCTTGAGTTCAGATCCCTTCCTCGTTGTGAGTGTGGGTTTTTATATTTGTTCGAAGGTCTCCTTTTCCCTTTCCATAAGGTGGCTAATCCCGATATATCGTTGTCCAGTAGTGGGCAAATGGCCAAGCTAACATAGACAGGTCGTAACCGACAGTGGGCACGTCAAAGGTATCTTGCCCAACCGGTCACCTACCAGGCATGGCGCCACAGGTGATAGGTGGGCCTAGTCATGTCAGACGTGTGTCATTATGGACAGTGGCCACACGCAGTTGCAGACGGTTAGTGGGCCACGTAGTGACTGCAGACGGTTGGTGGGCCACGTGGTTATGTCAGGTGGCTCGAGGACGAAGGGACTCCCTGGATGAAGCCGAGGGAACATGAGGTCCGAGGCCAAGGGAACACGAGGTCTGAAGCCGAGGGGACATGAGGTTCGAGGCCAAGGGGATTCCAAGACCAGGGCCGAGGGGACTTAGAGTCCGAGGCCAAGGGGACTCCAAGTTTGAGGCCGAAGGGACATGAGTCCGAGGCCTAGGGGACTCCAGGTCCGAGGCCAAGGGGACATGAGTTCGAGGCCGAGGGGACCTCGGAGGTCCGAGGCCGAGGGGACTCCAGGTCTGGGGCCGAGGGGACTTGAGTCCGAGTCCGAGGGGACTCCAGGTCCGAGGCCGGGGGGACATGAGTCCGAGGCCGAGGGGACTCCAGGTCCGAGGCTGAGGGGACATGAGTCCAAGGCCTAAGGGACTCCAGGTCCGAGGCCGAGGGGACTCCAGGTTCGGGGCCAAGAGACTCCGAAGACCGAGGGGCCTCGGAGGCCGAAGCTGAGGGTTCTGTTAGTTGCTTTCTCGTTAACCTTAATAAGGCTTGATCAGCCACATCACACAGGTTCCCAGCCTGCTTAGAATCACTAAAAATTATAGGATCAGGATTATAGAATTTTAATTTCACAGTTTTAATGATTTTAATATTTAAAATAAAAAAATAATGAAATTAAAACTTTAAATCCTTAAAAATTATGAAATCAAAAATTTTACTAACAATATATAATTGGATTTTCAATGAAGATGAATTGAAATTCATAGGACTCATGATTAATAATTTTATATTTTCTAGTTGAATATTGGTCAAATTAAAATAATATTTTTTAAAAAATTTGATTAAAATATTCCTTTGGTTCTTCTTGATCCATACGATAGCCTCTAGGACAATTGGACTATCTAGAATGTTTTCTCATGTCGAAGTGTTGAGCAATGCCTTTCTCTCTCATAAGTTTTTTTTTATCATTCTATTCATGTTTATATTAATTTTTTTATTTTTTAATAATTTGTGGATCTTGATCTGATTCAAAGAAAACAAAATTTTAAGCTCAGTTCAAATAAAGGTGTGGTCCAATTCATTTAATCCACTTTTTGTCCTTGCATGCACGTATATGTGCTTTGCGTCAATCACTGCGCATGATGCACTTGTTCTACATCGCGCATGATTCAACAAGGCTTTTCCTTCATTAATTTACGTTAGGTGTGGCATAGGCATTATGAAAAAAAAGACAAAGTGTTGGATTAGATCTTTTTAAATGGAAAGGCAAGGGTGCCAAAAGAATAATAGGTGCTATACCTTTCAACAATGGCATTGTAGAGGAACTGACACCAAATAAATATCGGTTATTGACATGGGTGAGAGGGAAGGAGATAAATTATAAACCAATGAGCTTTTCGCTGTGGTAGGTTTCACCTAATGCCGACAAAGGATGGAAATGGTCAGAGATGATATAGGGCGGTCTCTATCGATCCCTATCTTCATTGGAAAAAAACCTTTTCGTTCTTTGCCCTGTTAAGCCATTATAGTAAATGGGACAAAAATGGGGATATCCAGCCGAATAAATGGGTACCCTGCCATTGGGTATCTGTTTGAACGTTTACATAAAAAAATAAAATTATTTTATTAAACTTATAATTTACTGAAAGCTTAAAGAAATGACAGAAAGATTCAAACATATTTTACTAGAATTTTTTAGTATATATTTTTAATTTATTTTAAATTTTAAATTTTAAAATTTTAATATATATATATATATAATTTAATTATATTATATTAAAGATAACATAATGAAAATGAATAAACAAGAATAGAATACAGAATATTATTCCTTTATCATTTACACGTTTAGCTGTTAAATAAATAATTTTTATATTTATTAAGTTGTTTAGATCAAAAAAAGTTTAGATCCATTGCAAATGGTCGAGGAAAAAAAATTATCATCCCTTATGCGGACCTTTTTATTGACGTTACGTGAGAAGGACAAACACTCCAGTAGCGACCTCGATCAGCAATTAAGCTCGATATTAAACGTTCTTCTCCACCAATGACAATCCAACGCATTGAGGTGCACAACTTACCCCGCGAAATCTTTTGTGGGCTCCTGGAGGGATTTGGGTGTTGTGCCATCCATGTCATTCAATAAACATCACATGGGATGAATATTTTGTACTCATTTTTATAATATTTATCAAAAAAAAAGTTTTTTCCTCAACTGAATATCTTGTTCCTACATGAAAATTTACTGTAATATTAAGGACAATTTTATTACATGCATATTTTATGTGCATAATTACATTAAATCAAGATATTTATTATTTTATATTATATTATATTTTTAAATCATTTTTTATAATTATTTAATTTTGTAGAAGTGATTTCATAACTTGCATAATCTATCCCAAAACAAAGGATAGACCTATTTCCATCCACACAAATTAAAAAGATAAAACATTATTTAAAAATATATTTCATAAATTTTTAAATATATATGAATTAGTAAATATTTTAAACTATTTTCATTTTTTCTTTTATCAAAATAATTTTTTGTAATAAAAGTCTCCAATTTTTTTTTTTTTATTTCTTCTTCCAGAAAGCAAGGGTCCAAAACTGAAAGGTAAATAAAGTAAAAAATATTGAAACACAAATTTTCTTCCAACAGTCATTTTATTTATTTATTTATTATTCTTCAACATTATTTTATTATATTAAAGATAATATGGTAAAATCTATTTATAAATTTTATTTATGTTTTTATTCTAAATGAAAAAATAGGAATTCAATTCCACAATTTTATACTTTATTTCAAACACAAACATTTGTTGGTAATTTATTTGGGAAAATATCAATTTGACTTTAATATTGCTAAAATAAAAATTGCATGCGGTATATATATATAATACATTATATTACATTTATTATATTATACAATTGCATAATATTTTTTATATAATAATAAATTAGATCATATTAACTTATCTAGCTATGATAATAAAATATAATATTAGTTTATATATTTTCATATATGATATAATTCAATATGTTATATATATATATATATATATATATGTTAATTATAGTAATATATATATATATAGTAAAGATAATTTTATACTTTTGTTATTAAAATTTTTCAATTAAATGAATGGATAAAACACCACTTCTCTGGTTGTTTGGTAATTTCCGCCCCCCTCCTCTCTTTCTAGGGCTTTCGGAACTAAGATCGCAAAGCTACTTGCCAAAGCACCCGAAACTCGCTCCACATCTGCGATCCAATCATGGTAATTTTATCTCTTTTATTTGATTTATTTATTTTTTATTTTTAAATTTTTGTTTGATATTGGTTCGAGTTCTTGAATCCTGATCTATTCTTCTTTTTAGATGATATATTTGATTTGTTTTCTTTTCTCGTAGAATGTTCAGGCTATTTAGAAACAAACAATTGGATTGTTGAGATATTAATTGAGATGAAACCTAAGCTTTCGTCGATTCGAAGGTTAACAGATCATTTGATCTTCATGATTTGGTTCGTTGTAAGGATTATGGATGGAGAGATGCTAATGGCAGTTTATATGGATCAGACTTTGTTTGCATTCAAATTCTTTTCTGCTGGTTTGCTGGATTTTTATCTAGGTGAGTCATGGTTTTTCAGGGTTGCTGAAAGTGGAGTTATTTATCGGGTTCCAAGCCGAAATAAACGGTTTATTGCTTGAACTAAGGTGGGATAGTTCAAATAATCGATCTTGTATGTAAGCTTGTCTTCATTGCACCGTTTTGGGTACATGTTCTTATAGCTTGATGGTTATCATCATCTTAGATTTTTAATAGTTAACTAGAGAAACTACTTATTTGTAAAGATTGAAAAATATGAAGATTGTCCACTCTTGACAAACAAATATGTAGTGATTGATGGAAAAATATGAAGAACGTCGGCGGGCCGAGGGCTCATCTCGTGATGAAGTCTAAATCCGCTGCGCGATCATGATTTGCTGCCTCAATGTTAATTTACGTCTCAAATTAATGCGTCTTAAGGCAATATGTACTTCTCGTCAGTAAGGGAGAAAAATGTATTGTTTTCCATAAAAAAAAAGAAAGAAGCAGAATCTGTAATGTAATAAAGGCAGCACCACTCTGGACATATCTTTAAGCCCGTATCATTTGAAGCCCAGTGCGCTTTTCTTACTTAATTTTTTTTTAATCATGTTGAAAGGTTAGATCGGTGTTTTTTAATTTGGCATCCTTAATTTGCATTCCTTCATATGCACAGGTTCCCAGGCTGCCTGCTTAGAATCACTAAAAATTATAGGATCAGAATTATAAAATTTTAATTTCACAGTTTTAATGATATTTAAAATAAAATAAAATTATCAAATTAAAACTTTAAATCCTAAAAATATATGAAATCAAAAATTTTACTAACAATAATTGCTTTAAAATGAAGATGAATTGAAATTCATAGGATTCATGATTAAGAATTTTATATTTCCTAGAAAATTATTCAAATTAAAATAATATTTTTAAAAAACTTTATTAAAATATTCCTTTGATTCTTCTCCATACGATAGCCTCTAAGATAGTTGGAGCATCTACAATGTTTTCTCTTGTCAGAGCCTTGAGCGACTATCTTTCTCTCTCATAAGTTATTTCTCTTTTCATTTGATTCATGTTTATATTAATTTTTTTTCTTTAATAATTTATGGATCTCGATATGATTCAAAGCATAACAAAATTTAAAGCTCGGTTCAAATAAAGGTGTGGCCCAATTCATTTAATTCACTTTTAGTCCCTTTCAACTCTATATCAAGAGGCAACATATTCATTTATCAAAAAAATCTTGCTGCATCGTATGCGGTGCAATAGAAATTGCATCAAGCATGATGATTAGCGTATGGTGCATGCATGCATGAGTGTCAAGGGTAGAAGATGTTTCATTTTTTGTATGCATGCAAATGTTCTGCGCTTGTTTTGCATCATGAGCATGATTCAGCAAGATTTTTTCTTCATTTATTTACATTAGATATGGTATAGGCATTATGAAAAAAAAAGTGTTGGGTTGGATCTTTCACTCCATTCTTGTTTATCCATCTCCATTTCATTAATTTTAATATATATTTAAATTATATATATATATTAAATATTTAATATTTAAAATAAATAAAATATATATACTAAAAATTTCTAATAAAATACGTTTGAATTTCTTTGTGATCATTTCTTTAAGCTTTCAGTAAATTATAAGTTTAATGAAATAATTTTATTTTTTATGTAAACGATCAAATCGATACCCAATGTGTACCCATTTATTCGGTCGGGTATCCTCATCCTTGTCCCGTTAACTATAATAGTTTAATAGCACAAAGAACAAAAAGGTTTTTTTCCAAAGAAGATAGAGATCAGTAGAGGCCATCTTGGATCGTCCCTGGCCTTTACCATCCCTAGTCGGTATTAGGTGAAAACTACCGCAATGAAAAGCTCATTGGTTTATAATTTATCTCCTTCCCTCTCACCTCATGTCAATAATCGATATTTATTTGGTGCCGCTTCATCTACAATGCCATTCTTGAAAGGCATAGCACCTATTATTCTTTTCGCACCCTTGTCTTTCCATTTAAAAAGATCCAATCCAACACTTTGTTTTCTTTTTCATAATGCCTATGCCATACCTAACGTACATAAATGAAGGAAAAGTCTTGCTAAATCAAGCACGATGTAAAACAAATGCATCATGCGCAATGATTGATGCAAAGCACATATGCACGCATGCAAGGATAGAAACATCTTTTTTTACCTTTGATATATGCGTGTGCACATACCATGCATCAATTATCGTGCATGATATAATTCTTACTGCACCGCATATGGTACAACAAATTTTTTTGATAAATGAATGTGTTGTCTCTGAATATAGAGTTGAAAGGGGCTCAAAGTGGATTAAATGAATTGGGCCACACCTTTATTTGAAATGAGCTTAAAATTTTGTTACTCTTTGAATTGAATCAGATCGAGATCCACAAGTTATTAAAGAATAAAAAAATTAATATAAACATGAATCGAATGAAAAAAGGAATAACTTATAAGAGAGAAAGGTCGTTGCTCAACACTCTGGCAAGAGAAAACATTGCAGATGCTCCAATTGTCTTAAAGCTATCATATGGAGAAGAACCAAAGGAATATTTTAATCAAGTTTTAGAAAAAATATTATTTTTATTTGATCAATATTTTAGGAAATATAAAATTATTAATCATGAACCCTATGAATTTCAATCCATCCTCATTTTAAATCCAATTATATATTGTTAGTAAAATTTTTGATTTCATAATTTTTAAGGATTTAAAGTTTTAATTTCATAATTTTATTTATTTAAAATATTAAAATCATTAAAACTATGAAATTAAAATTCTATAATCCTGATCCTATAATTTAATTTTAGTGATTCTAATTAAGCAGGCAGCCTGGGAACCTGTGCATACGAAGGAACGCAAAGGATGCCAAATTAAAAAACACCGATCATCAGAGCGTTAGCAATAGTGAAAAGAAAGATTGTAAGCAGTGCTTTAAGAAGTGTGCTACGAGTGCTCTGGTTCTCCTCAGGGGACTTGCTTTAAGATTTGTGCTACGAGTGCTTTCTTCCCAATCTCAGGCGTCTCCTCATCGCTCTCGATCATCTCCCGGTGGTTGATGGCTGCTGGCAGCTCCGTCCCTCAGTCCGGTAATGATCGGCGGAAGGCCCCTGCTGGTGCCCCTCGTCGACCGAGCGAAAGCGCCTTCCTGTGGTCCACTTGGAGCCGTCGTCGGAGGAAATCGCCGCTCTGGAGCTGTCTTTCCCGGATGTTATCCAGCTTCCCACTGGCGATTGATCAGGAGATCTCGAGTGGGCTCAGATGGGGTTGATTGTGCGAAGCCTCTCTCGCTGGGTTCCCTCTGAGGCTGTCATCCGGGAGCTTCGTAGAGGAGGAATCGACGGCGGGATCAAGATAATTGGCCTTTCCCATCGCACTTACCTGTTCAAATTTGATCTTCAGACTGCTCGGGATGCTGTATTGTCGCAGCCATGGATCGTCAACGGCCAGCCTCTTGCTGCGGAGGCTTGGCGTCCAGGATTTATCCCAGCTGAAGATGCTCTGCATCAAGCTCTGCTTTGGATTCGGCTTCCTAAGCTACCGATAGAGCTTTGGACGGAAGATTCCCTTCGAGCAATCCTATCGGTTGCGGGCCAGTATGTGGGCATGGATTCGTCTATGAAGGAGCAGAGGCGGGGAGGGTACGCCCGGGCATGTGTCTGCGTCAATTTGCGCCAGCCATTCGCCCTGGAGCTCGGTTCAGAGCATCTGGTACCCCCTTTTGGCAACAATTTGTCTACGAGCATGTAGATGGTATTTGCTCCGCGTGTGGATCCCTTCACCTCTCCGGGCCGTGCTCTTCATCCATGGGTTCAGCTGGGGTGGACCAGTGCCTTCTGCTGTGCCACGTTTTGGTCCGTGGATGTCTGCTCTCCGGATCCGTCATCAAGCTCCGCTGGTGGATTCCAGCCTTCTGGTCGAATGGATGGATCGCCGGGTATAGCCACGGCTGCCCCTTTGGGCGGGGAGGAAGGTTGGATGATCCCGAAGAAGACCTCAAGGAGGACGGGCGCTTCTTCAATTCATCCTCAAATGGTTGTCTCCCCTGCTAGTAATCACTCAGTCTCTGCTGCTGGACCGTGCCGGGACTGTGCTGGCGTGCCGGTTACTGTAGCAGTTTTTTCTGAAGCTTCGTCTGCTTCAGTGGTGGCTTCAGAGGGTTTTAAGGATCCTGTTATCAATTCTCAGCCTCAGTCTGATCCTAAGACACTAAGGAAGTCCCAGTCCCGCAAATCCTCCAAGACTCCATGTCAATTGAAGGATTTCCAATTTGCTGCAGCTGCCCCTGTAGCCAAGGCTGAATTCCATCCTAATACAAAGGAGGTAGTGGCAGTTAAATCAAAGGAGGTATTGGCAGTTAACCCTTTTGACCTTTTGGGTTCGGATCGTTGGGTCGGGTGTCCCAAGATCCGGGATGATGCGAATCCTACTTCGCTCAAACGGGCCCGACCTGCTGTGTCTGCGGGCCCCAGAGTTATTTCCAAGGAAGCAAAAGGAAAGAGTTGTCGGTCTTCCTCTGGTAAAGCCCTTTCTGTGGCTTTAGCTCCTCCCTCTGAATCAGCACCTTGCCGGGCTGCTTGCGATCATGACGCTATGGTCTCTTCTCTCAAGAAGGTGATTCGTGCTAATGAGGAGGCTGTAGCCATGGATCTATCACGGCAGTCGGACCTGGTGGCTCAGGTCGGCTGCCCTTTGTCTGAGGATGGGTTGGTGACCCAGGGCCTGGACTCTGGAGATCATTATGATATGGAATTGGCTGAAGCCAAGGATGGGGCCCATGTGACCCCTTGACCTGGGTTTTCTTTTTCATGAAGATACTTATTTGGAACGTCCGAGGAGCGTTAAAACCTTCTTTTCGCTCCTCCTTTACTCGGTTATTGCAGCTTCATCAGTTTGATATTTGTGTTTTGCTGGAAACTCGTCTTTCGGGTCTCAGTCTTCAGCGATTTCAGCGGAGAGTTTCCCGGTGCTGGTCTTCTTATGCTGTGGAATCTAATGGTCTCTCTGGAGGTATTCTGGCACTCTGGCGGGAGCCTTCCATCCGTATTGATGCTTTCCATAGTTGTAATCAACAGGTGGCCCTGGTTATTTCGGAGGGAATTACTCCGCCTTGGTTACTGCTTGGCGTCTATGCTAGTACGGACTATAGAGAGAGGCGTCAGCTATGGTCCGAGACACTCACTCTTTTAGGCCAGGATTTTCCTACGCTTATTGCCGGAGATTTTAATTGTATTGTGGATGCATCGGAGAAGCGGGGGGGCGTCGGTTTGTGGATTCCCCAAATTCTTCTGAGTTCCGCTCTTTTCTTTCCACTGCCAGGGTTGTTGATTTGGGGTTTTCTGGCTCTCGGTTCACATGGTGTAACAACCGACGGGGAACTGCTCGGGTGTGGGAGCAGCTTGACCGAGCTTTGGCCTCTCCTGGGTGGATGCAGCTCTTTTCCGGTGCTACTATTTCTCATTTGCCTCGGATTGCGTCTGACCACTGCCCCCTTCTGATCTCTACGAAGTCTTCATCTCGGCCTCTGAGGCCGTTTCGGTTTGAGCAATTTTGGACTTCTTACTCTTCAACCCGGGCTATTATCCGTCAGGTGTGGCGGATGCCAGTTAGAGGAAGCTCTGTCTACCGTCTTTCCCGCCGCCTTGAATTAGTGAAGCGCAGGCTCTTGAGTTGGAGTCGGCGAGAGGTGGGCATTCTTGACCAGCGTATTCAATTTGTGGAAGCTGACATTGCTGTGCTTCAGGCTAAGGAAGATTCTGATGGCTGCCTCTCGGAGTCAGATCCCAGACTCTCCGTCGGAATTTGTCTTTACACCACTCTATTCTTAGTCAGCAGGAGACTTATTGGCGACAGCGGTCCCGGATACAGTGGCTTCAGGAGGGCGATCGGAATACCAGATTCTTTCATCAGGCTACTGTGGCTCGGTGGGCTGCCAATCGTATTCGACATATTCATGATGAGAATGGCCATATTGCGGAAGACGAGGAGACTATTCATGAACAGATTGTCCATTATTTTCAGTCCCGTTGGTCGGAGGTGTCTGCCAGTGGCTGCCCCATTTCTCCTGTTCCTCTGGCTGGGGTGACTGAGGATGATAATGTTATGCTTGTGAGGGAGGTTTCGGCGGAGGAGATTTGTTCTGCTATTTGGGTTCTGGGCCCTGATAAGGCCCCTTGTCCTGACGGGTTTCCTCCCTTCTTCTTCCGACGCTATTGGGATATTATCGGGTCGGATGTGGTTATGGCTATTCAGATGGTTTTCTCATCTAAAGCTCTTCCTCCAGAGTGGCAGCGTACATTTGTCACTCTTATCCCTAAGAGGTCGACGGCTTCTCTTCCCCAGCATTATCGTCCTATCAGTTTATGTACCACCCTGTACAAAATCTGTGCTCGCCTCTTGGTCACTCGTCTCCAGGGAGTGATTCCCCGTCTTATATCTATGGAGCAGGGGGCGTTCATTCGTGGTCGCACCATCACTGATAATGCTCTTATTGCCCAAGAATTCATGCATGATCTTAATCGGGTGACTGGCAGAAGGGCTCTTATGGCCATCCAGTTGGACATGGAAAGAGCTTATGATAGGATCAGTTGGACTTATCTTCGGCAGACTCTTCAGGAGTTTCGTTTTGATGATCTCTTCATAGAGTGGGTTATGGCTTGTGTTCAGGGGCCGACCTTTTCCATCCTCATCAATGGAGGTCCTTCGGGTTTTTTCCCATCAGCTGGGGGGCTTCGGCAGGGTTGCCCTCTTTCTCCTTTCCTGTTCATCCTCTGTGCCGATGATTTGTCACGCACCTTTGCTCATGCTGGTGGATCGTCTATGTTGCAGCCTTATATGCCTGGGCCCCAAGGCCCCCCTCTTACTCATTTGCTCTTTGCAGATGATTGTATTCTTCTTAGCCCAGCTTCTATTCAGAATGCGGCGGTTTACTCTGCAATTATACAAGCCTATTGCCAAGCTTCCAGCCAGCGGGTCAATCTGCAGAAATCTGTCCTTTGTTTTAGCCCATCGATCCCTTGTCGTCGTCGGACTACGATCTCCCAATTGTTAGGGATCTCTTCCCATTCTGACCGCCTATCCTACCTTGGGATCCCTATTTCGGGGCATCGTCCTCGGCAGACTGACTTCGGAGATCTTGATCGTCGGATAGCGGATCGGTTGAGTAGGTGGCAGGCTTCCAGCCTCTCGTTGATGGGTCGGATTATGCTGATTCGGTCCATCCTCACCTCGCTTCCCCTTTACCTCTTATCTAACACCCTGATTCCGGTTATCTGTCTGCGCCGGATTGAGAGGCGTTTTCGGGATTTTCTCTGGGGCTCGAGTCAGGGAGGCCACGGTATTCATCTCCTTTCATGGGATATTGTTTGTATGCCTATTAGAGAGGGTGGGCTGGGAATTCAGTCGTTGGTCCTTCACCGGGAAGCTCTGTTTGCGAAGCATGCCTCTAGATTTTTATTGGACCCTCACTGCTTCTGGAGTATAGTTATGAGAGGTAGATATGGTGCCTGGTCTTCTGATTCTACTTCCCGCACTCCTCGCGGATGCTCTCCATTTTGGCGGGCGATTTGTCAGGCTGCCCCTTCTGTTATGCCCGATATTCACTGGATGATTGGGGATGGGAGATCTGTTGATGTTACCCAGGATAGTTGGATTGCAGCCACTCCTCTATCCGCTGGCCGACCTTTATTAGTACTGATGTTGATCCTTCTATGCCAGTGGCTGCGTTGATCTGCCAGGATAGTAATGTTTGGAATGCTTCCACTGTTTTCTGACTTTTTGGGGTGGAGCTTGCGCTCAGGATTCTTGCCATTCCCCTTGCCCCCTCAGCTGATTCGGATACCAGACTTTGGCGGCGCTCCTGCCTTTCTTGTGCTCCTACCAGGGATCTTGTTGACTGTTTCTGTTCTCGGACTTCGGGGTTGGACATGTTGCATGGATCTGGCGTTTGCCTATCCACCCCAGGATCCGGCTTTTCTTGTGGAAGCTTCGGTGGAACCGCCTTCCTACCTGCGCTCTTCTGGCTGGCCGTGGTCTCCTCATGTCGTCTCTCTGCCCAATCTGTGGGCTTGAGGATGAGTCGGTAGATCATGTTATTTTTACTTGCTCTCGAGCTATGAGGATATGGCAGTAGATGCAGCTCACCCCGTGGGTGTCTGAGGACGGACCCATTCGGCTGTCTTTCTTGCACGCCATTCGTCTTGCTGCTCAGAGGGGTCTGGGTGCCCAGTGTGCTATCTCAGCTTACTTGGCTTATCATATTTGGCTCACTAGGAATTAGATGGTTTTCTCTGATGAGACTGCTCCATCCCATATTATTATCAGAAAGGCTATTTTTCTTGCTAAGGAGTATGGCCGCTCTTCCCTTGCTGTTCACTCTGCTCGACCCGGCTTCTGGGACTCCCCTGCTGCCTTGGCAGTGCACCGTTCTACGGTCTTTGTTTCTTGGGAGCCCCCACCCCCGGGTTATGTCAAAGTGAACTTTGATGGCTCTGTCTCCGATCGTATCGTTGGGTCCAGTTTTATTATTAGGGGTTCGGAGGGAGAGCTTCTTGCTGCCGGTGGCCATGGTTCCCTGGATTTATCGGTCCCGATGGCGGAGCTTCAGGCTGTTTGGGCTGGAATCAGTTATGTCGTTCGTTATTTGGCCTCGGACAGACTGATTATTGAGGGAGATTCTCTCACTGTTATTCGTTGGATTCGTCAGGATAGGGGTCCTCATTCCACCAATCCCATCCTTCGTGCATCTGGGATTCTCTCCGGACTACAACTGCGCCTCTGATTTGCCATGTTTATAGGGAAGCCAATGCGGCAGCTGATTGGGTTGCAAATCTCACAGCTCGCCATCCAGGCCCGTGGGAATGGCATAGGGGTGATCCTTGCCCCCTTATTTTGCAGCAAATTATGTATTCTGACTTCTCGGGCTTGACTCACGCCAGACTGGTGTGATCGCCCGTTTGTAACAAAAAAAAAAAAAAAACACCGATCCAACCTTTCAACTTGATTAAAAAAAAAAATTAAGTAAGAAAAAGCGCACTGGGCTTCAAAATGATACGGGTTTAAGATATGTCCAGAGTCGTGCTGCCTTTATTACATTACAGATTCTGCTTTTTTTTTTTTTTTTTTAATGGAAACAACACATTTTTCTCCCTTACTGACGAGTAGTACATATTGCCTTAAGACGCATTAATTTTGAGACGTAAATTAACATTGAGGCAGCAAATCACGATCCACCCGCAGCGGATTTAGACTTCATCACGAGATGATAAGCCCCGGCCCGCCGACGTGCTTCCAAGTGCACACTCCTAAGGGTCGGGCTGGACCCTTCCAAGTTTCTGCTGGGTGATATCATCCAACTTCTGAACTATCTCCGGACTCAGATGGTTCTTCCAATCCCCCACCTCTCCTTTCCTGAAGAGTGACGCAAATGTCATTAAAATCGAAGAATTTGGCACCTCCTTCTTGTTCGCCTCCAGGTTGCTGAGCTTCTGAAAGCTACACAACTCTACGATCTCCTCCACAACACCTCCTTTCTCTTCCTCTTGAGAGAATGGACACCCCATGAACTCCGCCAACCTCTTCACATTTGCTACTGGCTCCGTCATCATCTCCTCGTACTTCAAGAACAAAACCTTCTGGGGCCTCCTCAAACTCTCCTCTCGAAACTGGAGAACATGGTCCCATATCGATCCATACGGGAATGTGCCCTCACAAAACATCTCGAAGGCCTTTGCCATTGAAATCTGCTCCATATTAGCCTTGGAGGTCATCTTCTTATTGAAAAAAATCCAGGAGATGAGCACGTCCTTTGGATCACGGCAGATATATATGATACGGCCTTCGAAGCCCTTGATCGAGTCTGGTAACAGATTGTAAGGCAAATGGGAGCTGGCGATCGTAGGGGAACGCATGGCTGCTTCTAATTGTGGAGCTTGGCTATCGGAAAACAACTTATTCAAGGAAACCACGCACAAATGAGGATTGTGGCTGAGGAGAGGGTGCTGAGACAGTGGGTATTGGGTCCGGGTCATGGCTGCAAAAGCTATAGCTTTTAGCCAGGTGGTGCCGGACTTTGGGTAGCTCGACAGGAGGATGTCGTCCGGCCGAGCCTTGAAGTGTTGCTGAGCGGTCATATGGCCCGGGAGAGCTGGTTCCGGGATCCATACCTCCTGGTATTTCCGCAGACGGAGGGGAACCCATGCTTCCTCTAGTGGGAGGGTGGAGATTACATCGGTGTGTTTTGGATACTCTAATTGGAGGGAGCTGCCGGGAATTGTTGGAAGAGCGGACATGACGGAAAGCTCTTCTGATGTGTTGGTCTTTTCCCCCTCTCCTCGGTTTTGGATTGAGAGCTGCCTGGAGTGGTGGAGGCTTAAAAAGCAGCAACCTGCACTCTTTTGCATTGAAACGGTGTTATTCTATTTCTCTCACGTCGTTGGCTGGCCCACGGTCGACATGTGAACCTGAACTTCACGTACTGATTATTCCTGTAATTTTTTAATATTTTTTTTATTTTTGGCTCTCGCTCTTCGTAAGGAGTCCATTTGGTTTAATTTCCTACCAGATTTTATGAACATAAAATAATACACTTGTTCATCAGTTTTGTCTTTTGAGAATGGGATAAAATTGAGGTATAATTTGTTAGGTGTTTGTCATTATGTAACTCAACAAATAACATATAAATAATTTTATAAATATAATAAAACTTTATTGGATGTTGAAGAAAAACATTCAGAATGTGACGTGACTGCGACCGAATCTCTAGATTTGTTGGCAAACGCCAATAAATTACACGAACTTTAATTTGTCCTTCAGAATTTATGAAAGAGACAGCTAGCACCGTGGTATATACTGAATTCAAGCCAAATTCGGCTACATAAATTCTAGCCAATAAATGCCGTATGTAGCGTCAGGTGAAGACTTAAAAGGCCTATTGGTATTGGATTTGGACTTGGGGCAAGCAATCTTCATGGAAAAGCAACTAAGCAAGCAGAGGAAGGCTTATTGCACCTTTGTTTGATGGAGCAAGCACCCATCAAACATAAATTAATTAATATATATATATATATATATATATATATATATATATATATATATATATATATATATGCAAAAAAAGGCCTTTTTTTTTATGGATTACCTAACACCACTTGGAGGCCCCTTGATGAATAGATAAACTGCTTATTAGTGTCAAGAAACGTAGATGATGGTATCGTTCGTTTTTTTCTTTTTTTTTCCCTCACTTGATGAAGCCCATGGCAATTAATGCCAACTATTTATTATATTTATTTATTTTTGATAATAAATTATTAGGTTGGTCGATCACGGTTAGGTTTAGAACAGCTAGTATTGGATGCATTAATAATTATTAACCTACTTTCAATCTATTTCCACTCTATGGAGCTTCTTTGAGCCAACCCAATTCTATTCTACTTAATTACTATAAGTGAGCATGCATTACGAAGGGATCCTCATACAAAGCATTAGAGTGGTTTCTGAGAGAAAAAAAGGCTATGAGTCTTCTTAGCAATTAAGCAAAGGGCTTGCTTCACCATCTTCATCAAAGAGGATCTGCAAGAAGCTAGCACTCAGTGATCCACCTATTTCGAAGGAATATCAGCCCCACATGGATACCCATAGAGGCCGAACGCATGAACAGCTATAGTACGGGACCTAAAATCTGTAAGGATTTTTGATCTAGTTGACGAGTTCAACATAACTAGATAAGATTTAAATGTTAAATTTTATCAAAACATTCACTACAAAAAATAATATTTTTAGTGATGCCAAAAATATGTCGCTAAACAATACGAATATGCATCGCTAAATAGGCTTAGCGACGCCATTGCGATATAAAATTTTTGTCGCTAAACATTCTATCGATAAACCAGTTTTTGTCGCAATAATGTCGCTAAATAGTGATTCATAATATTGCATTGCTATTTAGCGACACAGTATTTGCGTCACTATGTAGCAATGCATTATGTGCATTGCTAAATAGCGACGCAAAAAATGCATCGCTATTTAGCGAATAAAATATTGAGTCATGATCTTTGCGATGCCCTTTTGTGTGTTGCTATATAGCGATACAATAAGCGTCACATTAGCATCGCAATATTAAACTTTTTTTAAAAAATAATTTTGTCTGAAAGTAATACTTAAACCTGCTTGTATATTTAATAGTGAGACATGATAATGAAAAAGACTTACTCACCCTGATATTATAAATAAATATGAAATTAATAAAAACAAGTCTAGAAATTTTTTCATTAATTTAAAAAAGTTAAATCTCATCACATTATATCAATCAAACATATATAACAAATATGTATATAGAACAACAAAATAAAAATAACATCAAGAATCTAGCGCTGGATCACGTAGTGGAGGCAATGATGTACCGAAGATGAAAGATCAGGAGTTCTGCAACATCATCCGAATCAACTCCTGCATCTCACACATGGTCTGTCTATCCATGGCTTGCTGGGTTCTAAGGTCCACAAGTTACTGTCGAAGCTCGGTGGTGTGCTCATCAAACTCCTGCCGAACCTGATCCATAATGGATCGCCTCATCTCATTGATGTGCTCAGCAGGAATATCGCCGGATCCGGTATAGTGCGAATAGGAGCCTAAAACGAGGAAGTATCTGGAAGCTTTAATGCACAAACCATACACTCTACGGTCGTGTGGCTGGGCACCAATAGCTTCCAAGAATACCCATCGAAATTCTTATGGTGAAAGCTTGATAGACGTCTCCCCAGTAGAGTCAACCTATAATGCCTGAGACAACAGCTCATTCATATTGAAAGAAATAGAAAAAATGGTTATAGGATTAATATAAGAAGTATGCAAATTATAAATATTCATTAAGTTTTTAGAAGCAAATCCTAACTCCAACTTGCAGCGACCATGCATCGACCTAGGAATCGTACGTCCTTTTTTGTGTGTTGCCTTAAACAGATGATACTCTCCTGGGTTTGTGCCCTCTTGCATAGTCTATAGAAATAAAAAATAGATTACAAATGTAAGTATTTGTAAATAAAATTAACAGCAAACTCGGTTAATTATGTTTTCTTACCAAACGATGTTGACGCTCCTGAATGGAATTGGAACCCAAGGTGTGGTAGGAGAGACCCATACCTGGACCGCCCTTCTTGGATCTGCGGTTCATGCTAGCTGCGGAGGACCTCCTATGTTAGGCCTTTGACTGTCACACCTGCTGCCACTCGTGCCATAGACCCTCTAGCACATGCAAGGATGATGACTGAACCTCCTCCAATAATGAAGTATGTTGGAGTATCATCGTGCAACTAGGGCATCCTTTGCCGACCTAATGGCGTCATGAAAGGCAGGGTCCCATGTAAACTTTTTTTGTATTAAAATAAAAGGTTAGTTGCATACATTAAATAGAGTTAAGAAATTTATATGACTGATTTAGGGTTAAAAATAGATATTTTACCTCAAAGTCAGAAAAATAGAACTCCCTCATGCCTAGAGACACGTGATGTCAGTCATAGCTAGTCGAATCAGCGCGCCTCTGAAATATAGTGCTGATATGGCTTAATATTATATGCTGCTCAATAAAACTGCTACCAAATAGAAAGAATAAACAATGCATGTTTATAAATAATTAGCATTAAAATTATTATAACTATTAAAGAAATTATATACTTACAGCCCATTTGCATCTAGTACAAGTATACTGCGGCCCAAGGATAAAGAACTCTCCATCATCTGTTCTGCTAAAGAAGAAGCATCATGAGATGAACCAGGCTGAGGTGACATCCCCTATCGAGACAATGAAGGCAGTGCAGATCTGAACTCTCCTACTTATGAGGTCACTAGATCAGATGGGTCAATGCTATGGCATTGTCCACCCCGTCTATCAACAATGGATCTCCCCTAACCCCTCATACTAAAAATAATAGAGATTCATGCAACCTAATTATGGATAGTGAATATACGTATAAAATAAAGCACAAATAAATTTATCTTGCAATTGTCAACCTCTATACAAAGTTTCATTTGTTTCATCAATAATCGGTTCAAATTCGACGCTATATCCAACTGTGATTGAAATTCATCTTTGTCATCGTCTAATGGAACATTAACATCCTCAATAATACACTTGCTGAGCTTGTGACGCTATAATAAATAACTCATATTTTTGCAATCTTTGTTTATGGTTCACTTCAATTAAATAATATTCTTTGTGAACCCTGGTCCCCATATTTACTGTTGGATCAAACCATTTGCGATGAAATAAGATAGTACATTTCATAGGCCAACCTGGATATTCAACTTCGACCACCTCAACTAACTTTCCATAATAATTCAGCATATTTGCTCCAATGCTTTCTCCTTTGATGCACATGCCCTAATTTTGCGTGCATCTTGAAGAACCTAATCCTTCAATCTGAAACTTATAGCCATTCATAAAATAGCCATAGTAGGTATTTATGGTCCTCAATGGCCATTGTGCTAGACAACTAATGAAAATATTGTCAAAAGTGGACCATGAACCATTAACCTATAAATGAATAAGGAGTTCACAATCAATTCATGAAATAGAAGGCATTAACCAATTGAATGCATCGTAACACTCACAAATTCATTAAACCAATATGCGACCTCCATTTCTAACTTCTATCTAATGGCAAATTCACTAATGTTGGGATACATCTACCATTGGCTAGCACAGTACATCCTATATAGATAAGAAATTTAAAGCCAGCAAATAATTTATTTACTATTGTTGATTTTACAAATAGAAGTTCAATGTTAGAAGACTGAGTTTATACATACTCGATGTATGGATCGACCTCTCGATAGTTCATTAAAATGTAATTATGGGCTACAATATACTCGACATCGCTCAAATCCTTTCTCTTCTATTTTTCAAATGGTTGGCCAACATTTTTAAAAATTGATATTCAACCATCAATAGCTTCTCCTTCATCCGCACATCCATCACTGTTATGGCCCATATTTTGGTTCATCGTGTGGATGTGATCCTCAAAATAATGCAAGAAAAAAGTTGAAACTTTCTCAACCAAGTATGCATTGCATATCGAACCTTCAACCCTTGCCTTGTTGTGTACATTATTTTTTAGCTTCTTAAGATACCTATATGTCAAAATACGTAAAGCAATCAATTAACTCACTTGTAAGATAAATTTATTTGAAATGATAATATATATAATATATTTATATTATTACATCTCAAAAGAATACATCCAACGATATTGCATGGGACTAGCTATACTTTCTTTGTATGGTAAGTGAACCAGAAGGTGTTCCATAAAGTCAAAAAAACTGAAAGAAAATATTCGCTCCAATTTTGCATAATATAATAGGAATTTCTTCTTCAAGCCTTGCCATTGATGCAGAAGTAATGACTTTGGCAGTTAACTCCTTGAAAAATATGCTAAGCTCCGTTAGTGCCTTCTATTCATGGATAGGAAGTAACTCATGGAAAGCTATGGATAATAATTGCTATATAAAGACATGACAGTCATGACTCTTTATGCCAAACAACTTAAGCTTATGCATATCGATACATCTACCAATATTTGAGGCATATCCATATGAAAATTTCAACCATTAAACCCATTGACACAACACTGCTCAAGAATTTTTGTCAAAGATGTAGCATGCTTTAGAATATGTCCCATCGGCACTTCTTCTTAAATCACGTCTTCTACAGTATAGATTGAGTTCTTCTCTTAATTTTGAAATGTCCTTTATTTTTCTCAGGATGTTTAGCACTGTGTTAAATATGCTATCAAAGAAATTCTTGCCAATGTGCATCACATCTAAGTTATGTCGAATGATATTGATACTCCAGTACGATAAATCTCAAAGAATACTCCGCTTCCTCTGACTATGTTCTTTTTGTATACGCCCATTTATTATATTAGCATCTGATTATCAAGCATACTTCAAACCCAATTAATCTATAGTATCCAAAATAGCTATGCGAGACATAATCGGTAGGACAACTTTTGTAACTGCTTTGTTCTTTCGGAAGGTAGTTAAGTTACGCCTATAAGGATGATTTACAAGCAAGAAATTTCTTTGATTATTGATTTATGATTGCTTACCACTCTTCTGCAATATGAATGCATCAGAATCATCTATGCAATAAGGGCACGCTATACGCCCAGCAGTGCTCTACCCAGACAACATTGCATATGCTGGAAGTCACTGATTGTCCACATCAGAGCTGCTCTTATAATGAAATTTTATTTCATTGATATGTCAAATGCTATAACTCTAGTTTTCTATAAAATTTTTAATTCAGCTACCAACGGTTACATAAAAACATCAATCTTTTCCTTCTGATTTGAAGGATCAGGCATCAAAACTGTCAAAAACTTTACAGAAGTTTTCATGCATTGCCATGATGGAAGATTATATACAGTTAATATCATAGGCCAATAAGAATACTGTTGCCCTGCTTGACCGAATGGTTGCCATCAGCACAAAGTTCTAATCTCACATTTCTGGTCACTTCGGCAAAATTAGGATGGTTTTATTGAAATGCTTTCAAGCTTTTGAATCAGATGGATGGCCCATTTCATTTTCTTTAACTTCATGTTCGATATGCAATCTCATACTTGCATCACTAGTTTCTAATATGTATAATTGCAACAGACGTGGAGTAAGAGAAAAGTAATGCATCCTTTTATATGGCACACTTTTTTTCCTGCTTGAACCAACTCCTTCATATTCACTCCTGTACCTCGATTGCCTGCATAACTTACACAATTTCAATCCTGAATCTTTACCCTAATATATCATACAACTGTTTAAAGAATAATCAATCTTATTCACTGGTAGACTAAGCCTATGTAACAACTTCTTCGTTGAGTAAAAATTATTCGTTGCAACAATATCTACTGAATTCTTGAAACTTGACAACAATATTTGCGTCATTCTTTAGGAAAGGAGAGGTGGGGGATTGGGAGAACCATCTAAGTCCGGAGATGGTTCAGAAGTTGGATGATATCACCCGGCAGAAACTTGGAAGGGTCCAGCCCGACCCTTAGGAGTGTGCACTTGGAAGCACATCGATCGTGGGGGCTTATCTCGTGAAGTCTAAATCCGCTGCACGTGGATCTTGATTCGCTGCCTCAATGTTAATTTACGTCTCAAATCCGTCTTAGGGCAATGTGTACTTCTCGTTAGTAAGGGAGAAAAATGTGTTGTTTTCCATTAAAAAAAAGCACGACTCTAGGCATATCTTAAGTCCGTATCATTTTGAATCCCAGTGCGCTTTTTCTTAATTTTTTTTAATCATGTTGAAAGGTTAGATCAATGTTTTTTAATTTGGCATCCTTTGCATTCCTTCGTATGCACAGGCTCCCAGGCTGCCTGCTTAGAATCACTAATATTAAATTATAGGATCAGGATTATAGAATTTTAATTTCACAGTTTTAATGATTTTAATATTTAAAATAAAATAAAATAATGAAATTAAAACTTTAAATCCTAAAAAAATTACGAAATCAAAAATTTTACTAACAATAATTGCTTTAAAATGAAGATGAATTGAAATTCATAGGATTCATGATTAAGAATTTTATATTTCCTAGAAAACGGTTCAAATTAAAATAATATTTTTTAAAAAAACTTTATTAAAATATTCCTTTGGTTCTTCATACGGTAGCCTCTAAGATAGTTGGAGCATCTACAATGTTTTCTCTTGTCAGAGCCTTGAGCAAAAATCTTTCTCTCTCATAAGTTATTTCTCTTTTTATTTGATTCATGTTTATATTATTATTTTTATTATTTAATAATTTATGGATCTCGAAGTGATTCAAAGCATAACAAAATTTAAAGCTCGGCTCAAATAAAGGTGTGGCCAATTCATTTAATCCACTTTCAGTCCCTTTCAACTCTATATCCAGAGAACATATTCATTTATCAAAAAAATCTTGCTACACCGCATGCGATGTAGTAGGGACTTCATCATGTTGGAAATAAGATCTGAATCTTTTGGTGAAGACTATCACCATGAAGCCCAAGAATCATTTATGTTTAAAAGACTATCACCATGAAGCCCAAGAATCATTCATGTTTAATCATCAAGAATCCATAATCGATAAACGGAAGCGTACCTGAATCCATATTACTTGATTGCTCTCTAGAACCCTACGGTTGACCTTCCAGATCAACACGAGAAGAAGGTCGTGCGTGCGATCCAGGGACCATAACCGCTATATATAGATAATTTCATCATTATCTTTTGGTATTTCTATTTTAGCCCATCATAAAAATAGAAATAACCCCTTAGGTCTCTACACATTAAAGGGCCACACCTAATCAGATACATTAAAGTCCAAATCACTGAAACCTTAGCTGATCACTTTTAATTGGGCTTAACCTTATTTGACAATCCGCAACATATAATTATTTCACATATAAACCCAATGTTGGATTAAAAATCCTACAATCTTCCATTGGGCTATATGTGTAACCTTATAATTATGTTGCAAAAATAACAAAATGAGCTCAATTTTACTATCATTACTGAAATGTATCTATAACCAATCCGGTCCATCAACCATACCAACATAGGATCAAAGCGGCCTTTGTTATATTTATCATAACTCGACCCATCAATGGTCACGTATGTTGATACAACTGAATGACATGGATCATGATGTGGATATGTAGCATGAAAATTACATGTAATATGATCTTAACATGCCTATTTCCAACTAGTCCTTCTTAAACTTGAGTGAGATCAAACATTTTAACATAATTGTATAGAGTGTACTGAACTGAATGAAATACTTTATTTCTGATCAGAAAATATCCAAACACATAAGTGTGTACAAACCAAACATAAAGCATAAAATAGAAGCAATACAAACTCCCACTAAATCTAAGCATCGTCATGCTCTATAACGCCCATGTGAGCGGTATGCTCATGAAAGACCTTGGGCGGCACACCCTTTGTAAGAGGATCTGCAACCATGGAGTTTGTTCCTATATGCTCTATAGAAATCTGACCACTATGTACTCTTTCTTTTACAACCAGAAACTTGATGTCAATATGCTTTGACTTGGTCAAGCTCCTATTATTGTTGGAATACAATACGGCTGACTTATTGTCACAAAATAACTTTAGCAGGCTTTCAATTCCTTCCAATATGCGTAGCCCAGTGACAAAATTTTTTAGCCATATCCCATGATTGGATGCCTCATAATATGCTATAAATTCTGCTGCCATGGTAGAAGAAGCTATGAGTGTCTGCTTTGCACTTCTCCAAGAAATAGCCCCACCACCTAACAGATATACATAGCCCGAAGTGGATCTTTTACTATCTTGGCATCCCGCAAAGTCGGAGTCAGAATACCCAATGATCTTAAAATGATCTGATCTCCTATATGCGAGCATGTAATCTTTTGTTCTTTTTAGATATCTCATAACCCTTTTGGCTGCTTTCCAATGATCCATACCTGGGTTGCTTAAATATCTGCCTAACACTCCAATAATGTACGCAATATCCGGACGCATACAAACTTGAGCATACATTAGACTTCATACAACCGAAGCATAAAGAATCTTCTGCATCTCGTCAACTTCAAGGTTTCCTTTTGGGCACTGATAATACTGAATTTATCTCCTTTAGCGGTAGGGGTATGACCTGGTTTATAATTTTGCATGCCAAATTTCTTAAGTACTTTATCGATATAGCTCCTTTGTGATAATCAAAGGATACCCTGAGAACGATCTCGATGTATCTGGATTCTCAATACAAAGGAGGCATCACCAATATCTTTCATTTGAAAATTGCTTGATAGAAATCTCTTGGTTTCGTGCAACATGCCTATATCATTTATGGTAAGCAAAATGTCATCCACATATAAAACCAAAAAAATATATTTACTCCCACTAGACTTGTGATACACACAATCATCAACTGCATTCACTTCAAAATTAAATGAGAGAATTACTTGATGAAATTTGTGGTACCATTGACGAGAAGCTTGCTTTAACCCATAAATGGGCTTTGTCAATTTGCAAACCATTTTCTTTGAGTCTCCTGACATAAAGTTTTCTGGTTGCACCATATAAATTGTCTCATCAATGTCTCCATTGAGAAACGCCGTCTTGACATCCATTTGATGGAGTTCCATATCATACTGTGCAACAAGAGCCATGATTATCCTAAAAGAGTCCTTCGATGAAACTGGAGAGAATGTCTTTTTAAAGTCAATCCCTTCCTTTTGAGTATAGCCTTTAGCCACAAGACGAGCTTTATACCTTTCCACCTTACCCTTTGAATCCCGTTTGGTCTTAAAATTCATTTGCAACTAATGGGTTTCACACCTTCTGGTAATGGGACAAGTTCCCAAACTTTATTACATCACCGCGATGATAGCTACCACTTTATCTAATGGAGATAGCCTCAATTCCAAGAAAAATCTCTTCGATTTCAGAGAAAGAATCTTATGCATGGTAGCGGTATAGCATCCCATGCTCCCATAAATGAAAAGGATTTGACCCCTCAAGGAGGCGCATGCCCATAATCAAAGGCAAAGATCAAGGGCATTAAAAGTCTACGCTCCTTTCACTTAATGAGAAGGGTCACTACAAGAAAAATAAAATATTGCGACACCCAAATGCGTCGCAATTGCGTCGCTAAACATGCTATTGTGACGCAATAGCGACGCAATGACGGCATCGCTCAGATGTCCGTCGCAATACCCATTTGTCGCAATTGCGTCGCAATATTGCGACGCTCTGCGACGCAATATTGAGTCACAATTTTGCGATGCATCCAAATGCGTCGCTAAATTTAAAATTAATTTTTAATATTAAAAATTATTATTTAATATTGTGACGTACTAAATTGCGTCGCAATATTGCGACGCATCTTGTTGCATCGTAATATTTAATAATAATTTTTGGTCTAATAGCGATGCAATTTGAGTCGCTAATGCGTCGCAAATAAAAATTTTTTAAAATATTGCGACGCAAGGTCATTGTGTCGCAATATTTATTAAAAATATTTTAGATATAATAACGATGCAATTTTAGTCACTAATGCGTCGCTATTAAATTTATTTTTAAATTATTCCGATGCTAGGTCATTGCATTGCAATATTTAATAATAATATTTTAAAAATATTAGCGATGCAATTTTAATCGCTAATGCATCGCAAATTAAATTTTTAAAAAAATATAAAAAATTAAAAATTAAAACGGTTAATACAATTTCATTAAATCTAAATATTGATAGAAACATTTTTCACTCAATCCAAACAATAATAAATTTCTAAAAATAATTCATATATTAAAATTTTGAAGTTTTTACAACATAAAAAAGAAAAGAAAAATACATCAAGAATCTGGGCGATCACGTGGAGGCTGTGGAGGCTGAAGACTCTGTGACAAGCGGCTAACCATATCCCGCAAATAATGCATCTCATCTCGCATGTCTGCAATCTCCTGATCCCGGCCTCGCATACGATCCTTAAAATCCTGCTCGACCTCCTGGCGAACCTCCTCTGCAATAGATCTGCGAAGCTCATGTAAACGCTCGGGAGGAAGATCACCAGAAGCTCGCGAGCTGGAGGCCTGATGGGAAAAATATGTAGAAGCTCTAGTGCCCAGACCATAGACCCTGCGGTCTCGTGGTTGGGCACCAACAGCCTCCAAAAACACACGCCGACTCTCCTCTGCTGAGAGTTCGACGGGCGTCTCCCCATCAGTAGAGTCGACCTGCGATACCTGGGAGCGAAGCTCCTCGACTCGTGTCTTAAAATTATGAAATCAACAATAAATGAGTTAATAAATTTCTTGAAATAAAATTTTAGAAATTAAACAGAGACTACATAAATCAAATTTCTTACCGCAACCTCCCGTGATCGCGTGTCGACCCAGGAACCGTCCCTCCTGGTGTGTGTTGCCCTGAATAGATGAAACTCACCAGGATCTCCGCCCTCCTGCTCAGACTATAACAAAAAAAAAGATATTAATATAAATATTTGTAAATAACTAAAATAGTAATTAAAATATTTATGTTTTCTTACCATACGCCGTCTGTGCTCCTAAATGAAATGGAGCCCGAAGTATGGCGGGAGAGACCCGTGCCAGGACCGCCCTTCTCAGATCGGCGGTTCGTGCTGGCTGATGCGGACCTCCTGCGCCAGCCATCGGACTCCCAGGCCTGCTGCCACTCGTGCCAAATACCCTCTGGCACGTGCGCAGGACGCTGACCCGATGACCTCCAACGATGAAGCATGTCGGAGTATCGGCATCGCGTCAGAGCCTCCCATGCTGCCCTAATGGCATCATGGCTGGCAGGATCCCACGTAAACTTTTTTTGCATTAAAATAAACAGTTAGTTTCTAAATTTATTAAGTTTAAGAAATTTTATATCACTGATAAATTGTATTTAATAAGTTTACCTGAAACTCAGAAAAATAAAACTCCCTCGTGGCTGGAGATACGTGGCGCCAATCATAGCCACTGGGATCTGCACGCCTCTGAAATACAGCGCTGATGTGGCTGGATACATGATGCTGCTCAATGAATCTGTTAAAAAAATGCATGTTTATAAGTAATTGACTTAAAAACATAAACATATATTTTTAATTAGTATATACTTACATCCCCTTAGCATCAAGTCGAAGTACAGTGCGGCCGATGGTGGAAGAACTCTCGGAGGTATGTGCCGATCGGCTGGATGGTAATACTGCTGGAGAGATCGAAGGCTGCGCCACTACTGGAGATCCAAACTCTCCATCTCCGACGCTCACGTGATCTGATGTAGCAGGGCTACGTCCCTACTCACTCCGTCTGTCGTCGGTAGATCTACCTCTGCCCGTCATACTGAAAATACTAAATATTCACACAATTAAATTACGATTAATGATTGACTATGTAAGAATTTAACATTTATAAAAAAATGTTAAATTTTAAAAAACCTTTATGTTTATCGGTGTCATTTGTTTCGTGAAATGTTGGTTCAACATCTGATGCCGTATCGGATTGCGAATCAGTTTCATTATCATCGGAAGGAAACCGAACATTTGCATTCGCAATTTCTTGGACATCACCATTTGGATCTCTAAGTGATGTTTCAGGAGCCCTTGTGTCATCCTCAATTGCATGCATTTCCATCTCATCCTCTTGAAATGCAAGGCACTCGGCTGATTGACTTGATGAACTCTCCTCTAATACGATTGTTGAACGTGGGACAATTTCAGAAACGGCCCACCAATCTTGCTTGTCGTTGCGCAAACTTGGATATCCGCAGTAAAAGACTTGCTGAGCTTGGGATGCAAGGATGAATGGGTCATATTTCTGCAATCTTCGTCGATGGTTCACTTCAACCAAATTGTAGTCGTTATGAACCCTTTTGCCCACAGGAACTATCGGATCGAACCAATCACAACGAAACAATACGGTTCGTTTCATAGGCCAACCGGGATACTCAACTTCAACCACCTCTACTAACTTTCCATAATAATCCTACATATTTGCTCCAACACTTTCTCCTTTCACACACACGCCCCAGTTCTGCGTGCCTCTTCAAGCTGCTAATCGTTCAATCTGAAATTTGTACCCATTTACAAAATAGCCAGTAGAGGTTGTTACGGTCTTCAATGGCCATTGCGATAGACATTTAATGAAAATATTGTCGGTTGTGGACCATGGACCGTTGACCTATAAATTAATAAGCTATTGACATCCAATTAAAAAAAATAGCCATTATCGAAATTGATTGAGTGATACTACTCACAAATTCATAAAACCAGCAAGCAAACTTCGTTTCTAATTTCTGCCCAATTGCAACTTGACTGATGTCGGGATTCATCTGTCGTTGTCTATCACAAAACATCCTTATGGGATGAAAATGATGAAAACTAATGTTAGAAATTAAATATTGTGGTATATTGTAATTTAAATTAAAATTTCCAATTTAGCATTGAAGTATACACTTACTCAATATATGGATCGACTTCTCTACAGTTCATTAGGATGTAATAATGTGCTGCATTATACTCCATATCGCTAAGATTTCTTGACTTCTGCCCACCAAAGGAACGGCCGATAGCTTTAAAAATTGATATTCTACCGTCATTAGCTTCTCCTTCGTCCACACATACGTCATCGTTATGACCATGATTTCGCTCCTCGTGTGGATGTGACCCTCAAAGTAATGTGAGGCAAAAGCTGAAACTTCTTCACCAAGTGTGCATTGCATATAGAACCTTCAACCCTTGCCTTATTACGCACATTATTTTTTAACTTCTTAAGATACCTATATGTAAAGTTGCAACAAAAAATTAACCAATTTTTCAAGCAATGAAATAATATTTGAAATGTCAACATATCTTAATGATGTATATATTTACCTCTCGAAAGGATACATCCAGCGATACTGCACGGGACCAGCTATGCTCGCTTCGTATGGCAAGTGAAACGGTAAATGCTCCATTGAGTCAAAAAAACTGGGAGGAAATATTCGCTCAAGCTTGCATAAAATAATTGAAATTTCCTTCTCAAGCCTTGCCATGGATGCAGAAGTAATGACTGCGGCAGATAACTCCTTGTTATTCTTAACTTCTTGTGAATTATACATGTAATCACTAACTTTTTAAGATTATTGTGTCAAATACAAATGTTTATGAAGACTAAAATGTAAATCATTGAAACTACTAATTTGTTGCTCGAAATTAAATAATATTACAACAAGACTTTTTATTTAGCATTACATAATTTAATGCATCATTCAGTTTGCAGCAGAATATAAATAATCAAGACATAACAAATGTAAATAAGTACAAATGCACAAATATTATTGCATAAACATTCAGCTTAAATTAATTATTACATAAACATTATGCAAATTAAATAATAATACAACAAGACTTTCTATCTAGCATTACAAATATTATTGCATAATCAAGACATATCAATCAGTCTATCCAAACAGCTCCGTGGCCCCCCCTAACTAAATTTTTTTTTTTTTGGACTGCGGCTTGGCCACCGTGGCCGTGGCCGAAGAAGACAAAATGGGGGGGGGAACCCCCCCCCCCCTTTTTACGAATTTTTTTTTTTTTGTGACAGTGGCCTGGCCACCGTGGCCAGGCCACTGCCGGCCACGGCAGCGACCGTGGCCGCCTTGTCCGACCGCGGCCACGGCCGTGGCCGAACAAGAAAAAAAGGGGGGGGGGGGGGGGGGGCCCCCCTATTAAGAATTTTTTTTTTTTGTGACAGTGGCCTGGCCACCGTGGCCAGGCCACTGCCGGCCACGGCAGCGGCCGTGGCCGGAGAAGAAGGCCACGGCAGCGGCCGTGGCCGTCTTGTCCGGCCGCGGCCACGGCCGTGGCCGGACAAGAAAAAAAGTGGGGCGGGGGGGTTTCCCCCTCCACCTGTTAAGAAATTTTTTTTTTTTTGTGACAGTGGCCTGGCCACCGTGGCCAGGCCATTGCCAGCCATGGCAGCGGCCGTGGCCGCCTTGTCCGGCCGTGGCCGGACAAGAAAAAAAGGGATGGGGGGCGGGGGGGTTTCCCCCCCCTGTTAAGAATTTTTTTTTTTTGTGACAGTGGCCTAGCCACCGTGGCCAGGCCACTGCCGGCCACGGCAGCGGCCGTGGCCGGAGAAGACGGCCACGGTCTTGGCCGTGGCCGAAGGGAAATGATTAAAAAAAAAAAAAATTTTAGAGAGTGTGGGGGCTTACCTTGGTCGAGAGAAGACGGCGGAGTCGGAGGAGAACGCTGGGGAGCCGGAGCACCAGAGGGGAGGCGCCGGAGCAGCGAGGTGGGAGCTAAAAATTTTTTGAGCATGGCAGCGGCTAGGTCAAGACGGGGAAGAAGAAGAAGAGAAGGCCTGCTTTTATATAAGTAATTAGCGACGCAATAATTTGCGTCGCTATATGGTCACAATATTTTTTTTAATTTTATTATGTATTAGCGACGCATTAATGCGTCGCTAATCCATCGTTAATCTGGTTTTATTATAATTTTATGAAAAATTAGCGACTCAAATAATTGCGTCGCTAATGCGTCGCTAACTTGGCGCCAATCTTCGGCGAAAAATTTATTTTTATTTTCTAGGAATTGCGTCGCTAAGGCGTCGCAATATTTTTTTAATATTTTAATTGATTAAAATAATAACTTATTACAATAATTGCGACACAAGCAGTGCATCGCAATAATTTTTAAATATTTATAAATGATAATATTTATAATTTATGATAATAATTGCGATGCAAAATTTTATCGCAATAATTTTTTAATATTTTTATTAATACTGAAAAAATTTATTAATACTAAAAAAATTTATATTTACTAAAAATAATTGCGACGCATACATTGCGTCGCAATATTTGTTTAATTTTTTCCTAAAATGCATCGCAATGGCATCGCAAAATTTTTTAAATATTTATTAATGATAATATTTATAATTTACGATAATAATTGCGATGCCTTATTGTGTTGCAATAATTTTTTTAATATTTTTAATTAGATATATTTATTTAAAAGACATTGCGATGCAAATTATGCATCGCAATATATATATATATTTTATTAATACTGATAAAAATTATTTTTACTAAAAATAATTGCGACGCATACATTGCGTCGCAATATTTGTTTAATTTTTCTGCTAAAATGCATCGCTACGGCGTCACAATAATTTTTTAATATTTTTTTAAACTTTTTCATAAAATTTTTTTTGAGTAATTATAAGTGATCCGACGGTTGCGATCGATCCAAGCCATGATCGATCCCAGTCGGCGATTATCCGACGGTTGCGATCGATCGAAGCCCTAATCCCGATCGGCCACGATCTATCCCGGACCGTGGCAATCGGTCCGATCGGCAACGATCCGACGGTTGCGATCGATCCAAGCCTTGATCCCGATCGGCCACGACCGATCACGGACAGTTGCGATCGGTCCAAGATCGCTGGCGATCCGACGGTTGCAATCGATCCAAGCCCTGATCCCGATTGGCCACGACTGATCTCGGACCATGGCGATCGGTCCGATCGGCAACGATCCGACGGTTGCGATCGATCGAAGCCCTGATCCCGATCGGCCACGACCGATCTCGGACCGTGGCAATCGGTCCGATCGGTAACGATTCGACGGTTGCGATCGATCCAAGCACTTATCTCGATCGGCCACGACCGATCCCGGACCGTTGCAATCGGTCCAAGATCGCTGGCGATCCGACGGTTGCAATCGATCCAAGCCCTGATCCCGATCGGCCACGACTGATCTTGGACCGTGGCGATCGGTCCGATCGGCAATGATCTGACGGTTGCGATCGATCCAAGCCCTGATCCCGATCGTCCATGACCGATCTCGGACCGTGGCGATCGCACCGATCGGCGTTGATCCAACGGTTGCCATCGATCGAAGCCCTGATCGATCCCGGTCGGCGATCAATGATCTCGGACCGTCGCGATCGATCCGATACGCGACAATCTGACGGTTGCGATCAATCCAAGCCGTGATCCCGATCGGCCATGACCGATCTCGAACCGTGGCGATCGGTCCGATCGGTGACGATCCGACGGTTGTGATTGATCCAAGCCGTAATCCTGATTGGCCACGACCTATCTCGGACCGTTGCAATCCGTCCGAGATCGGCGATGATCCGACGGTTGCGATCGATCCAAGCCGTGATCCCGATCGGCCACGACCGATCTCGGACCGTGGCGATCGGTCCGATCGGCAATGATCTGACGGTTGCGATCGATCCAAGCCCTGATCCTGATCGGCCACGACCGATCACGGACTGTTGCGATCGGTCCAAGATCGCTGGCAATCCGATGGTTGCAATCGATCCAAGCCCTGATCCCGATCGGCCATGACTGATCTCGGACCGTGGCGATCGGTCCGATCGGCAACGATCCGACGATTGCGATCAATCGAAGCCCTGATCCCGATCGGCCACGACCGATCTCGGACCGTGGCAATCGGTCCGATCGGCAATGATTCGACGGTTGCGATCGATCCAAGCACTGATCCCGATCGGCCACGACCGATCCCGGACCGTTGCGATCGGTCCAAGATCGCTGGTGATCCGACGATTGCAATCGATCCAAGCCCTGATCCTAATCGGCCACGACTGATCTCGGACCGTGGCGATCGGTCCAATCGGCAATGATCCGACGGTTGCGATCGATCCAAGCCCTGATCCCGATCATCCATGACCGATCTCGGACCGTGGCGATCGCACCGATCGGCGTCGATCCGACGGTTGCCATCGATCGAAGCCCTGATCGATCCCGGTCGGCGATCAATGATCTCGGACCATCGCGATCGATCCGATACGCGACAATCCGACGGTTGCGATCGATCCAAGCTGTGATCCCGATCGGCCATGACCGATCTTGGACCGTGGTGATCGATCCGATCGGCGATGATCCGACAATTGTGATCGATCCAAGCCGTGATCCTGATCGGCCATGACCTATCTCGGACCATTGCAATCCATCCAAGATCGGCGACGATCCGACGGTTGCGATCGATCCAAGCCGTGATCCCGATCGGCCACGACCGATCTCGGACCGTGGCGATCGGTCCGATCGGCAATGATCCGACGGTTGTGATCGATCCAAGCCCTGATCTCGATCGGCCACGACCGATCACGGACCGTTGCAATCGGTCCAAGATTGCTGGCGATCCGATGGTTGCAATCGATCCAAGCCCTGATCCCGATCGGCCACGACTGATCTCAGACCGTGGCGATCGGTCCGATCGGCAACGATCCGACGGTTGCGATCGATCGAAGCCCTGATCCCGATAGGCCACGACCGATCTTGGATCGTGGCAATCGGTCCGATCAGCAATGATCCGACGGTTGCGATCGATCCAAGCACTGATCCCGATCGGCCACGACCGATCCCGGACCGTTGCGATCGGTCCAAGATCGCTGGCGATCCGACGGTTGCAATCGATCCAAGCCCTGATCCCGATCGGCCACGACTGATCTCGGACCGTGGCGATCGGTCCGATCGACAATGATCCAACGGTTGCGATCGATCCAAGCCTTGATCCCGATCGTCCATGACCGATCTCGGACTGTGGTGATTGCACCGATCGGCGTCGATCCGACGGTTGCCATCGATCAAAGCCCTGATCAATCCCGGTCGGCGATCAACGATCTCGGACCGTCGCAATCGATCCGATAGGCGACAATCCGACGGTTGCGATCGATCCAAGCCGTGATCCCGATCGGCCACGACCGATCTCAAACCATGGCGATCGGTCCGATCGATGACGATCCGACGGTTGGGATCGATCCAAGCCCTCATCCCGATCGGCCATGATCGATTTCAGACCGATGCGATTGATCCGAGATCGCTGATGATCCGACGGTTGCGATCGATCCAAGCCTTGATCCCGATCGGCCACGACCGATCTTGAACCGTGGCGATCGGTCCGATCGGCGACGATCCGAGGGTTGCGATCGATCCAAGCCCTTATTCCGATCGATCACGATCAATTTTGGACCGATCGCTATTTAACATAATTAATTTTTTTAAATACATTGCGACGCAAAGGGTTGCATCATAATTTTTTAATATGATAATTATATTATATAAAAATTAATTTTAATTATAATAATTACGATGCAATAAGTACATCGCTATATTAAAATAATTTTCCTAATTAATTTTTTGGTTTATTGCATCGCTAATGCGTCGCTATTTAACATAATTAATTTTTTAAAAATATTGCAACGCACTGTGTTACGTTGCATTTATTTTTTCTCATATTTATAATTTATAAAATTTAATTTTATTTAAAATAATTGTGATGCATTTATTGCGTTGCTAAATTAAAAATAATTTTTCTAATTTTCTGGTTTATTGCGTCGCTAATGCGTCGCTATTTAAAATATTTAATTTTTTTAAAACATTGCGATGCACTGAGTTGTGTCGCAATATTTTTTTCTAATATTTCTACTTTAAAAAATTTAATTTTATTTAAATTATTTGTGATGCAATTGGTGCGTCACTAAATTAAAAATATTTTTTTTAATTTTCTAGTTTATTGCGTCGCTAATGCGTCACTATTTAATATATTTAATTCTTTTAAAAACATTGCGACGCACTGTGTTGCGTCGCAATATTTTTTTCTGATATTTAAATTTTATAAAATTTAATTTGATTTTAAATTATTTACGACACAATTGGTGCATCGCTAAATTAAAAATAATTTTTTTAATTTTCTGGTTTATTGCATCGCTAATGCGTCGCTATTTAACATATTTAATTCTTTTAAAAATATTGCGACGCACTGTGTTGCATCGCAATATTTTTTTTGGATATTTATATTTAATAAAAAATTAATTTAAAAATATTGTGACGCATTGCCCTACCTATGGCCCCATGTGCCCTACCTATGGCCCCACGTGTCCCACCTACAGACTGCGGTGCATGTCCGATAAGACCTAGCCTACCAACCGTTTGCCATATCATGCCTGATAGGATATGGCCCACAACTAGCTGTAGCTGTCCATATCAAACAAAGAAATGGCCTGTCAGTTCTGAAGAGCCAGGGGATGGACATCACCTATCGCTGCTGGCCTTACCGCTTGTTCCATATCAGGATGAATCGTCTCAAAATCAATAACTATCCAAAAAGGGATAAGAGAGACTCCCAACCAGGTATAAGAACCCTTGCTCATGATGAAAGGGGGACTAAAAAAACTTTTCAAAATCCTTAAAAATTTCTCAAAGTCCTTAGCTAACTCCCAGACAAAGGGAGATACACAACAGTTTCCAGACCACTCACTCGAGCATCGAAGGGTCCCCACTAGAACAACCGGCCCAAAAACTTTTTTGCTGGATCATAGTTCGAGATCGAGGCATCGAAAGACTTTCATCCCTATCCTCACCGGCTATCGGATCTCAGATCTTATCTGATGCTTTGAGAAAGATGATTTGACGACAATAAATTATTTTAAAAAATATATTTCATAAAATTTTAAATATATATAAATTAGTAAATATTTCAAACTATTTTCATTTTTTCTTTTATCCAAATAATTTTTTGTAATAAAAAGTCTCCAACTTCTTTAAATTTCTTCTTCCAGAAAGTAAGGGTCTAAAGCTGAAAGGCAAAGAAAGTAAAAAATATTGAAATGCAAATTTTCTTCTATCAGTCATTTTATTTATTTATTTATTATTCTTCAACATTGTTATTTTATTATACTAAGGATAATATGGTAAAATCCATTTATAAATTTTATTTATGTTTTTATTCCAATGAAAAAATAGGAATTCAATTCCACAATTTTATACTTTATTTCAAACATAAAAATTTGATGGTAATTTTATTTGAAAAATTATCAATTTGACTTTAATATTGCTAAAATAAAAATTGCATGCGGTATAATATTATATAATAAATTATATTATATTTATTATATTATACTATTGCATAATATTTTTGATAATAATAAATTGGATCATATTGTAACTTATCTAGCTATGATAATATAATATATATAATATTTGTTTATATATTTTAATATATGATATAATTTAATATGTTATATAATATAATATAATATATGCTAATTATAGTAATATAGTATAAATATAATAAAGATAATTTTAAACTTTTGTTATTAAAAATTTTTCAATTAGATGGATGGATAAATACCACTTCTCCTGGCTTTCAGATGGAGCTTGAGAAAAAAAGTGCGGATCCTATTGCTATTTTTCTTTTCTTTATCAATCAAATAAAAAAAATATGAATGAAAAACCATTCGATGGTTGTTTGGTTGGGAGAAATCACATGGCTCGCTAGCTTATTGGGGTGTTTTTTTTTTTTGTTGCTCTTGGACTTTGAGAGAAGTCCATTTGGTTTAATTTCAAGTCTGATGTTAAGAAAACAAATTAAATAATGTATTTATCCATCAATTTTGCCCTTGAAGGATTTTTCCATCATGTTCCACTCAGCGAGTGCATGTAAATAATTTTATAAATGCAACCGTATTTTATTAGACGTTGAGAAAAAAATTGAGAAGGTGAAGCGTGATAGCATCTGCAAAATTGTCTGCATATTATTTACCGAAGGGTTGTTGGCAAACATTACTGAGCTGTAGCAGAATTTATGAAGGAGACACAAACAATGGGTTTGGATAGGCCCACGGTGATTAATTAATGCCAGCAGCTATGTAATAAACGTTGGAACTTGGAACGATGACAAAAAAGAAAAAAAAAACAACAAAAAATGCAGATATCATTAAAAAAAAAAGAAAGAAAGAGACGATAACTAGTTTCTTCTCTTGCTTTTATTTTTTTTAAAAAGACTTTGTATACCGCATTCGATGCAGCAAGTCTTATGTGGACTGCATCGCCCTTCTTATTAGTCAATACCTATTAAAAAATATTAAGATACCTTTACGACATGCCAAAAAAAATTACTATACTCCAGTTTTAAACTTACGATACTTTAGTTATAAAGTTAAAACACCCGTTCAGAAAAGAAAAAAGAAATTATGACACCCCAGTTTTAAACTTATGACACCGTAGTTATAAAATTAAGACACCCGTTCAGTAAGAAAAAAAAATTACGACACCTAGTTTTAAGCTTACAACACCGTAGTTATAAAATTAAGACACCAGTTTAGAAAAGGTGTATGTACACAAAATTCAAAAAAAAAAGCTGTCTAACGTACATTAATACTCGTTCAGGTTTTTTTTTAAAATTTATGTACAGACACGTTTTCTAAACGGGTATCGTAAGTTTAAAACTAGGGTGTCGTAAGTTTAAAACCGAGGTATCGTAATTTTTTTTTGCTTTCTGAATGGGTGTCGTAAGTTTAAAACTAGGGCATTGTAAGTTTAAAACTGGGGTGCCATTTTAAATTTTGACGTGATGTGCATTAATACTCGTTCAACTTTTTTTTTGGAATTTGTGTACAGTTACATTTTTTGAGTGGGTGTCGTAATTTTATAGCTACGGTATCGTAAGTTTACAACTAGAGTGTCGTAAATTTTTTTTTTATTTTTTGAATGGGTATCGTAAGTTTAAAATTGGGGTGTCGTAAGTTTAAAACTGAAATATTGTAAATTTTTTTCTCGGGATGTCATAAAGGTGCCTTAACATTTTTTAATGGATGTTGTATGGATATGGATAAAAAAAAGAACGGTGCACCGAATGCCATGCATAAAATCTTTTTCATTTGCCATTTGCTGAACTCGTTTATACGGAGGCTTCCTCCGGTATCCCTTTTTCCTTTTTCTCATGAATTAGGGGTACAATCATCCTTTTATAATAGAAAACGTGTGGAAATTATATCTAGAGGACAGGGTGTTACGCTTTTGATCAATTAGTTCAAAGCTTATAGTCCAACCTACTTAAGGACCGAATATTAATTTCATTTAATAGTTATTAAATAATTTATCATTCGTTTTTCACTCAGTCGAACATTCACAAGCTCATACGTAGCGTAATTGTCACGAAAAAAAGTGTCACGTTCTCAAAGATCTAAGATATGCTAGTTTGCTACATATTTAAAAATAAAATCTCTAACATGTAAGACATCTTACTCCAAATATTATCACATAATGAATCTAATTAATAATAATAAATTAAATAGTCATTAAATCAAACTAGACTGTTTCCAAAACAATGTTAATTTTGAAATTAAAAATGAACATAAGATATTGCTAACAGAAAATATTAAATATTTTTAAATTAAACTAAATTAATATTAATAAAATAAATAATTCTTAGATCAATTGCTACCCCAAATCCTTCTCATTTCTCGATCTTTGAAAGAAAAATAAAATTATTTTATTAAATTTATAATTTATTGAAAGCTTAAAAAATTGACAAAGAGGTTCAAACATATTTTATTAAAATTTTTTAATATATATTTTATTTATTTTAAATTTAAATATATTATATTAAAGTTAATGGGGTGGGAATGAATAAATAGGGATGGAGTGAAGGATACCATCCCTTCTTGATTTATCCATTTAACTATTAAATAAATAATTTTTTGTATCCATTAAATCGTTTAGATTAAAATTTTTTTAACATTACAAATGGTACCGGTCAAATGAAAAAATTATAAGGCAGCGACCTCGATCAGCAATTACGCTCGATATTAAACTTCCTTCTCCATCAACGACAATCCAACGCATTGAGGTCCACCACCTTACCTCGTGGAATCTTTTGTGGCCTCCTAGAGGGATTTGGGTGTTATGCCGTCCATGTCATTCAATGAACATCACATGGGATGAATTTCCTCAATCGAATATCTTGCTCCTACATGAAAATTTATTGTAATATTAAGGACAGTTTTATTACATGCATATTTTATATGCACAATTATACTAAATCAAGATATTTATTTTATTATCTTTATATTTATATATTTTTAAATCATTTTTTGCTATAATTATTTTAATTTTGTAGAGGTGATTTCATAACTTGCACGATCTATCCCAAAACAAAGGATAGACCTATTGCCATCCATGCAAATTAAAAAAGGTTAATTTTTTTTAAAAATATATATTTCATAAATATATATATATATATATATATATATGAATTAGTAAATATTTTAAACTATTTTCATTTTTTCTTTTATCCAAATAATTCTTTGTAATAAAAAGTCTCTAATTTCTTTTAATTTCTTCTTCCAGAAAGTAAGGGTCCAAAACTGAAAGGCAAAGAAAGTAAAAAATATTGGAACGCAAATTTTCTTCCAATAGTCATTTTATTTATTTATTTATTATTCTTCAATATTATTATTTTATTATATTAAGGATAATATGGTAAAATCCATTTATAAATTTTATTTATGTTTTTATTCCAAATGAAAAATAGGAATTCAATTCCACAATTTTATACTTTATTTCAAACATAAAAATTTGATGGTAATTTTATTTGGAAAAATATCAATTTGACTTTAAGATTGCTAAAATAAAATTTTCATGCGGTATAATATTATATAATACATATTATATTTATTATATTATACTATTGCATAATATTTTTTATATAATAATAAATTGGATCATATTATAACTTATCTAGCTATGATAATATAATATAATATTAGTTTATATATTTTAATATATGATATAATTTAATATGTCATATAATATAATATAATATATGTTAATTATAGTAATATAGTATAAATATAATAAAGATAATTTTAAACTTTTGTTATTAAAAAATTTTCAATTAGATGGATGGATAAAATACCACTTCTCCTGCTTTTCAGATGGAGCTTGAGAAAAAAAAAGTGAAAAAATATGAATGAAAAACCATTCGATGGTTGTTTGGTTGGGAGAAATCACATGGCTGGCTAGCTTATTGGTTTTTTTTTTTTCTTTTTGCTCTTGGATTTTGAGAGGAGTCCATTTGGTTTAATTTCCTCTCTGATGTTAAGAAAACAAAATAATGTATTTATCCATCAATTTTGCCCTTGGAGGATTTTGCCATCATGTTCCACTCAGCGAGTGACATGTAAAAAATTTTATAGATGCAACCAAATTTTATTAGACGTTGAGAAAAAAATTGAGAAGGTGAAGCGTGATAGCATATGCAAAATTGTCTGCATATTATTTACTACTGAAGGGTTGTTGGCAAACATTACGTACTGAGCTGTAGCAGAATTTATGAAGGAGACACAAACAATGGGTTTGGATAGGCCCATGGTGATTAATTAATGCCAGCTATATAATAAACGTTGGAACTTGGAACGATGACAATAAAGAAAAAAAAAAGCAACAGAAAATGCAAATATCATTAAAAAAAAGAAAGAAAGAGACGATCGATAATTAGTTTCCTCATCTTGCTTTTATTTGCTAACAGAAAATATTAAATATTTTTAAATTAAACTAAACTAATATTAATAAAATATATAATTCTTAGATCAATTGCTACCCCAAATCCTGCTCATTTCTCAATCTTTGAAAATAAATAAATAAATAAAATTTTATGTGCTATTGCTCAACAACCAATCCTTAATCATGCTTAGAGGGATCAAATAGGCATAATAAAGTAGTTTAGGATACGTACATAAAATATTGATATTTAAATAAAATTTTAAAAACTTAAAATTTTAATTTCAAAACTATGACAACTCTATAATAACTACAACCACATATATAAACTCTGTGGCAGGACCAAAAAAAGGATCATCGCATTTAATCTTGCAGAAGTGATGATCTAATTAGAAGATCGATTTGGATTGAAATATTAACTTTGAAAAAAATTCTATCATTTACTGTACTCAAATAAGCTCTAATAACTTAAGATCTATTAGCTCAAAAGATATTATTTTTGTTTCTTTATTTTGTATAAATATTAAATATTTTTTCAGTACATAACTAATGCAAGGCTAAATACTCACTAACATAAGCTCTTGCATAATCTTTTTATTCAAATTGCAACATCCTCACCAAAATAAGAATGCATATATCTAAATCTATATTCAAATCCAATCAAATTTAATATAAATGCATAAATCTTATCTAGATTTCATTCACTTTGATACCATTTATAACAATCAATAAATATCTCCAAAGAAACTAACTAAAAAGATACCATTTAATTTTTTTAATAATATATAAATACTCACAAATTTTTAAATATATAATCAATATAAAAATAAATAATCACCGGTAAGTCTCCAAGCCTCCGTAGCAAAATGCCAAAGGGAAGACCGTTTGGGAATCTAACACATTCTTTGGTTAAAAAATAAATTACAGACCGTTGCAGCCGAGCCACTTTGCGCAAACGTTATTTAACTTTGGAGCCACGAGAGGCCTCCAAAATAGCATATATATATATATATATATATATATAGAGAGAGAGAGAGAGAGAGAGATACATTTTCGCTGCAGACACTAAAACGGAAAAGCAATATACGTTGCATATATATATATATATATATATATATATATAGAGAGAGAGAGAGAGATACATTTTCACTGCAGACACTAAAACAGAAAAGCAATATAGGTCATGCACGTCAACGACAACTTGACAGCTAACGGGCACTCTTGCCTTAAAGAAAATGAGCTGCAAATTAAGTACGTAGAAAGATCGTAGAACGCAATTACTGAAGCTGATCCGGAGAGTCACCACCGGTCGCGAGGGTGAGACCAGATCCCTCCAGCTTCTGCTGGATGACTTGGTCCAGCTTCTGAGCCATCTCCGGGCTCATGTGGTTCCTCCAATCCCCCTTGGCTCCTTTCCTGAAGAACGAAGCGTTGGTTACATGAAAGGCCGATTCCTGGTTGCCCTTCTTGTTCACCTCCAAACTTTTCTGCTGCTCCAAGCTACACAACTTTACAATATCCTCCACCATCCCTTCCTTCTCTTCCTCTTTAGAGAACGGGCACCCGGCAAACTCTGCCAACCTCCTCACATGCTTGGCCGGGTCCTCCAACATCTCTTCGTACTTTAGGAACAGCACCTTCTCCGGCCTTCTTGAACTCTCCCTCCAGTACTCGAGAACATGGTCCCATATCGGCCCAAAAGGACAAGTCCCAGCATGAAATAGCTCGAAGGCCTTTGAAAATGGAAGAGATTCCACTCTCCCAAGCCGCATCTTCTCTCCGAAGTACCATGCCGAGACCAGCACGTCCTTGGGATCACGACAGACATATATAACTCGGCAGTCGGAGCCCGTGACCATTGAGACTGGCAGCAGGGAGAACGGCGTGTGAGTGGAGAGGACCCTCGGAGATGGAATGGCTTCTTCGATTTTCGAAGCCTGGCCTGCGGCAAAGAGCCCCTCCATGAGAGGAACGAGGTCATGAGGGTTGAGGCTCAAGAGAGGGTGGTCCCCCAACGGGTACTGGGTTCGGGTCACGACGGCAAAGGAGAGCGCTTTCAACCAGGTGGTGCCGGATTTTGGGTGGCTAGCCAGGATAAGGTCACCCGCCCGGGCACTGAAATGTTCATGGATGGCCATGATGCCACGGAGAGTGTGCTCCGGAAGCCAAAAGCCTTGGTATTTTCGGATCATGATGGGTGCCCAGTCTTTCACTCGCGGAAGAGTTGAGATCAAGTCATTCAACTCTTGGGGTGGTCTGGGGGTCGGTTCCTCCTCCTCCTCCTTTCCTTCTTGAGCCCTGCTGAGCAGAGGAGCACTTTTGAAGGGTGGAGGAGGAGCAGCCATGAGAGGTGAAGCGACACCCGCACTCTTTTTTCCCCGACGACCAGGGGACGAGCGGTGGTACTTATTACTCTGCCCGCGACCCTTATCATCTCGAAATCGAACGGGGCATCACGGCCATCAACCGCTCGTGAGAGATACATTTTCACTGCAACACTAAAACGGAAAAGCAATATAGCGGGATAAGGTCCTCAATTGCCTTCTTCAGCTAGTGATAGTCTTTAGTGTCATGGTCATGGTCTCAGTGGAAACGGCATTATAGATTTTTATTGCGGGGAATCTTTTGGTTCAATGGAGGAGAGTGTTGGAGATATGGCTTACCCTCGATCTCCATCAAGATGTGAGATATTAGGACAAGCAGGGGAGTGAATGGACCCTCCCTAGGAGAAAGTGCATGCGGGCAGTTGTCCGATCGATGGGGAGGCTCAGGCCTTCTGGGATGAGCCTCAGCAGGCTTGGGACGGGCTTGCTTCTTGGTAGACCGCCTCACATCGGGAAGAGTCGGCCTCATCGATGCAGATGTACTTCTGTGCCCAGCTTAGCAGTTCGGCGTAGGAGTCGGGCAGCTTCTTGTCGAGGGAGTAGGCAAAACGGAAGGGGCGAAGCCCTCGCTTCAAGGTCAAAGTGGCCATAGAGTCCTCGAGGTTGTAGACCTCGAGGGCAGCTTCCTTGAATCAGGAGACAAAGTCCCGTAGGGACTCACCGCTGTTCTGCTGGATGGAGAATAGACTGTCCACCACTCGAAGGATCTTTCGATAGGTATCGAAGTGAGCCAGGAAGGTCCTCTCCAGCTGCTAAAAGAGTTGATACTCCATGGCGGCTAGCGGGAGTACTAAGCTCGGGCAGCCTTCCTCAGGGTGGCGGGGAAGGCGATGCAGAGCAAGGAGTCAGTCACCCCTTGGACCTGCATGAGAACCTTATAGCTTTTCAGATGGTCCAGAGGATCGGTGGTCCCATCATATGGGTCCATCTGGGGGAGACAGAACGGGTTGAAATCGGCTCCTCCATGATGTGGCGGGACAGCGGTGGATGATTGTCATAATCCGCCTCTGGCGGGTTGATGATCTTACGGCTGAGCTCCTCCAACTGCTGGTTTTATTCATCCAGCCGACGCTTGGCCCGGCGAGCTATCCGGCCATCAAAAGACCCCTCCCTTGAAGACTCAGAGGATGGAGAGGGGTGACGACGATGCAGACAGGTGCGCTCTGCTTCCCTTCCACACCACCGCTTAGGGAAAGCGCTGGCCTGGCGAGAAGGGGACCAGGACCTCTAGAGGCCTCCCGGCGATGATGTCGGGCGAAGCACGACGATGACAAACCTCCCAAAGGGGAGATCTTCCTTGGAAAGAATGCTGGCTGGGTTGAACCACCCTTGGGACCGATGAGGGTGGCTCCGGCTGCCACTGCACGGTGGCCAGTTGCTGTCGCAGAACCTGGACCACCGCTACTGCATGGTGAGGGCGGCTATCCGATCATCTTGCTGCAGTGGCGGTGGTGGCGATGGCGACATAGGGATGCCGGCCTGAGGAGCAGGGGGACTGGCCTTCGGCGGGTCAACTCCCTAGCGATGCCCCCAGCATGGCTATGGAAACCTTCTGTGCGCATGTCACCACCATCTTCTTGAATATTTAGGGAAGGAGAATCTGTGGCTGACTAGTTCTAAGCTTTCTTCTCTATTTCCTCTCCCCCTACCTGGCATGCCAATCTGTTGACGCCAAGTCATGTTCTTCCAACACTGGGAAACGGAGATCCTTCTCCTCGAAGAGCTCCTGCAAGAAAGTCCTCGGAGATCGGTTGCATCGGCGGGGACCCTCCGACGCTCAAGTAAGCGACTTGAGAACAGTGAAGAAAAGAGCTAGCAGAAAGATAGAGAGTTTGAGTTCAGATCCCTTCCTCGTTGTGAGTGTGGGTTTTTATATTTGTTCGAAGGTCTCCTTTTCCCTTTCCATAAGGTGGCTAATCCCGATATATCGTTGTCTAGTAGTGGGCAGATGGCCAAGCTGACATAGACAGGTCGTAACCGACAGTGGGCACGTCAAAGGTATCTTGCCCAACCGGTCACCTACCAGGCATGGCGCCACAGGTGATAGGTGGGCCTAGTCATGTCAGACGTGTGTCATTATGGACAGTGGTCATGCGCAGTTGCAGATGGTTAGTGGGCCACGTAGTGACTGCAGACGGTTGGTGGGCCACGTGGTTATGTCAGGTGGCTCGAGGACGAAGGGACTCCCCGGATGAAGCCGAGGGAACATGAGGTCCGAGGCCAAGGGAACACGAGGTCTGAAGCCGAGGGGACATGAGGTTCGAGGCCAAGGGGACTCCAAGACCAGGGCCGAGGGGACTTAGAGTCCGAGGCCAAGGGGACTCCAAGTTTGAGGCCGAAGGGTCATGAGTCTGAGGCCTAGGGGACTCCAGGTCTGAGGCCGAGGGGACATGAGTTCGAGGCCGAGGGGACCTCGGAGGTCCGAGGCCGAGGGGACTCCAGGTCTGGGGCCGAGGGGACTTGAGTCCGAGTCCGAGGGGACTCCAGGTCCGAGGCCGGGGGGACATGAGTCCGAGGCCGAGGGGACTTCAGGTCCGAAGCTGAGGGGACATGAGTCCAAGGCCTAAGGGACTCCAGGTCCGGGGCCGAAGAGACTCCGAAGACCGAGGGGGCCTCGGAGGCCGAAGCTGAGGGTTCTGTTAGTTGCTTTCTCTGTTAACCTTAATAAGGCTTGATCAGCCACATCACACAGGTTCCCAGCCTGCTTAGAATCACTAAAAATTATAGGATCAGGATTATAGAATTTTAATTTCACAGTTTTAATGATTTTAATATTTAAAATAAAAAAATAATGAAATTAAAACTTTAAATCCTTAAAAATTATGAAATCAAAAATTTTACTAACAATATATAATTGGATTTTCAATGAAGATGAATTGAAATTCATAGGACTCATGATTAATAATTTTATATTTTCTAGTTGAATATTGGTCAAATTAAAATAATATTTTTTAAAAAAATTTGATTAAAATATTCCTTTGGTTCTTCTTGATCCATACGATAGCCTCTAAGACAATTGGACTATCTAGAATGTTTTCTCATGTCGAAGTGTTGAGCAATGACCTTTCTCTCTCATAAGTTTTTTTTTATCATTCTATTCATGTTTATATTAATTTTTTTATTTTTTAATAATTTGTGGATCTTGATCTGATTCAAAGATAACAAAATTTTAAGCTCAGTTCAAATAAAGGTGTGGTCCAATTCATTTAATCCACTTTTTGTCCTTGTATGCACGTATATGTGCTTTGCGTCAATCACTGCGCATGATGCACTTGTTTTACATCGCGCATGATTCAACAAGGCTTTTCCTTCATTAATTTACGTTAGGTGTGGCATAGGCATTATGAAAAAAAAGACAAAGTGTTGGATTAGATCTTTTTAAATGGAAAGGCAAGGGTGCCAAAAGAATAATAGGTGCTATACCTTTCAACAATGGCATTGTAGAGGAACTGACACCAAATAAATATCGGTTATTGACATGAGGTGAGAGGGAAGGAGATAAATTATAAACCAATGAGCTTTTCGCTGTGGTAGGTTTCACCTAATGCCGACAAAGGATGGAAATGGTCAGAGATGATATAGGGCGGTCTCTATCGATCCCTATCTTCATTGGAAAAAAACCTTTTCGTTCTTTACCCTGTTAAGCCATTATAGTAAATGGGACAAAAATGGGGATATCCAGCCGAATAAATGGGTACCCTGCCATTGGGTATCTGTTTAAACGTTTACATAAAAAAATAAAATTATTTTATTAAACTTATAATTTACTGAAAGCTTAAAGAAATGACAGAAAGATTCAAACATATTTTACTAAAATTTTTTAGTATATATTTTTAATTTATTTTAAATTTTAAATTTTAAAATTTTTATATATATATATATATAATTTAATTATATTATATTAAAGATAATAGAATGAAAATGAATAAACAAGAATAGAATACAGAATATTATTCCTTTATCGTTTACACGTTTAGCTGTTAAATAAATAATTTTTATATTTATTAAGTTGTTTAGATCAAAAAAAGTTTAGATCCATTGCAAATGGTCGAGGAAAAAAAATTATCATCCCTTATGCGGACCTTTTTATTGACGTTACGTGAGAAGGACAAACACTCCAGTAGCGACCTCGATCAGCAATTAAGCTCGATATTAAACGTCCTTCTCCACCAATGACAATCCAACGCATTGAGGTGCACAACTTACCCCGCGAAATCTTTTGTGGGCTCCTGGAGGGATTTGGGTGTTGTGCCATCCATGTCATTCAATAAACATCACATGGGATGAATATATTTTGTACTCATTTTTATAATATTTATCAAAAAAAAAGTTTTTTCCTCAACTGAATATCTTGTTCCTACATGAAAATTTACTGTAATATTAAGGACAATTTTATTACATGCATATTTTATGTGCATAATTACATTAAATCAAGATATTTATTATTTTATATTTATATTATATATTTTTTAAATCATTTTTTTATAATTATTCTAATTTGTAGAAGTGATTTCATAACTTGCATAATCTATCCCAAAACAAAGGATAGACCTATTTCCATCCACACAAATTAAAAAAGATAAAACATTATTTAAAAAATATATTTCATAAATTTTTAAATATATATGAATTAGTAAATATTTTAAACTATTTTCATTTTTTCTTTGATCAAAATAATTTTTGTAATAAAAGTCTCCAATTTTTTTTTTATTATTTCTTCTTCCAGAAAGCAAGGGTCCAAAACTGAAAGGTAAATAAAGTAAAAAATATTGAAACACAAATTTTCTTCCAACAGTCATTTTATTTATTATTTATTATTCTTCAACATTATTATTTTATTATATTAAAGATAATATGGTAAAATCTATTTATAAATTTTATTTATGTTTTTATTCTAAATGAAAAAATAGGAATTCAATTCCACAATTTTATACTTTATTTCAAACACAAACATTTATTGGTAATTTTATTTGGGAAAATATCAATTTGACTTTAATATTGCTAAAATAAAAATTGCATGCGGTATAATATTATATAATACATTATATTACATTTATTATATATACAATTGCATAATATTTTTTATGTAATAATAAATTAGATCATATTATAACTATCTAGCTATGATAATAAAATATAATATTAGTTTATATATTTTCATATATGATATAATTCAATATGTTATATATGTTAATTATAGTAATATAATATATATATAGTAAAGATAATTTTATACTTTTGTTATTAAAAATTTTTCAATTAAATGAATGGATAAAATACCACTTCTCTGGTTGTTTGGTAATTTCCGCCCCCCTCCTCTCTTTCTAGGGCTTTCGGAACTAAGATCGCAAAGCTACTTGCCAAAGCACCCGAAACTCGCTCCACATCTGCGATCCAATCATGGTAATTTTATCTCTTTTATTTGATTTATTTATTTTTTATTTTTTAAATTTTTGTTTGATATTGGTTCGAGTTCTTGAACTCCTGATCTATTCTTCTTTTCAGATGATATATTTGATTTGTTTTCTTTTCTCGTAGAATGTTCAGGCTATTTAGAAACAAACAATTGGATTGTTGAGATATTAATTGAGATGAAACCTAAGCTTTCGTCGATTCGAAGGTTAACAGATCATTTGATCTTCATGATTTGGTTCGTTTTAAGGATTATGGATGGAGAGATGCTAATGGCAGTTTATATGGATCAAACTTTGTTTGCATTCAAATTCTTTTCTGCTGGTTTGCTGGATTTTTGTCTAGGTGAGTCATGGTTTTTCAGGGTTGCTGAAAGTGGAGTTATTTATCGGGTTCCAAGCCAAAATAAACGGTTTATTGCTTGAACTAAGGTGGGATAGTTCAAATAATCGATCTTGCATGTAAGCTTGTCTTCATTGCACCGTTTTGGGTACATGATCTTATAGCTTGGTGGTTATCATCATATTAGATTTTTAATAGTTAACTAGAGAAACTACTTATTTGTAAAGATTGAAAAATATGAAGATTGTTCGCTCTTGACAAACAAATATGTAGTGATTGATGGAAAAATATGAAGAACGTCGGCGGGCCGGGGGCTCATCTCGTGATGAAGTCTAAATCCGCTGCGCGATCGTGATTTGCTGCCTCAATGTTAATTTACTTCTCAAATTAATGCGTCTTAAGGCAATATGTACTTCTCGTCAGTAAGGGAGAAAAATGTATTGTTTTCCATAAAAAAAAAAAGAAAGAAGCAGAATCTGTAATGTAATAAAGGCAGCACGACTCTGGACATATCTTTAAGCCCGTATCATTTTGAAGCCCAGTGCGCTTTTTCTTACTTAATTTTTTTTTAATCATGTTGAAAGGTTAGATCGGTGTTTTTTAATTTGGCATCCTTAATTTGCGTTCCTTCATATGCACAGGTTCCCAGGCTGCCTGCTTAGAATCACTAAAAATTATAGGATCAGAATTATAAAATTTTAATTTCACAGTTTTAATGATTTTAATATTTAAAATAAAATAAAATTATCAAATTAAAACTTTAAATCCTAAAAATATATGAAATCAAAAATTTTACAAACAATAATTGCTTTAAAATGAAGATGAATTGAAATTCATAGGATTCATGATTAAGAATTTTATATTTCCTAGAAAATTATTCAAATTAAAATAATATTTTTTAAAAAACTTTATTAAAATATTCCTTTGATTCTTCTCCATACGATAGCCTCTAAGATAGTTGGAGCATCTACAATGTTTTCTCTTGTTAGAGCCTTGAGCGACTATCTTTCTCTCTGATAAGTTATTTCTCTTTTCATTTGATTCATGTTTATATTAATTTTTTTT